>OW445486.1:10634373-11234373 GCA_918226075.1 Microctonus brassicae | reverse complement strand
CATTTTCACTCATACACATATTCACACGTATTGAAGTTCAAACATTTCTTTATCCCAAAAGAAGTTGAAAAAAAAAAAATATATATATATATATATGAAAGAATGTGCGTTATTTGGACGTCTTTAAATTCCATTTCAAGTCTTTTTACGTTGTAATTTTCTGTAAAAATGATTAAATATATGTATCAAAAAAATGTATAAAGTCAATTCATAGGCGTTTTAGAACGCTATCAAATCTTTTTCTGCTATCGCTAGCCATCACTGAGTTTGTTAAAATTAAAAGTAGAATAATTTTTTTTTAAAATGAGATCATAACATTTACGTTATCTTGTCTTGTTCGTTTAAATGACATTCAAAATCACGAACGAGCTCTTATTTTACATTAATTCATTGCTTAATAAATAAATACAAATCGCGAATGCAATATTTGTGTATAAATTTTATACGTCAACTTGTTCACACCTTTTGTTTTTCTAAAACAAAAAAAAAACCTTGCGTAAGTAATATAAAGATATATCGATACATTGACGGAAGCATAGGTTGAACGTATGGCAGTGAATGGAACCTTCAGGTTATGATATATATGTGACACTACTAATAATATAAAAAATAAATCAAATGACATCTAAGACTTACAAATAAATTTATCGATGTACGCTCGATAATTTTCCTATGTTACTATTTTTCAATATGAATGTATTTGTACGAATTAATTGGCAAGATTGCTCTTAGAGCAAAACTCACCGGGTGGGTGTAAAATCACGTGTCAAAAATTTAGCATCCAAAAACACTAAGTGTCATTAATTTTCGTCAAAGTCTATTACTTAAAAAAAAAAACAAATAAAAATATTATAACTATCACCGATTGATGGCACTTTGGAGACTGATTTGGAATTCTCAACATTCAAACTCTGATGCTGTGATTGCGTTTAAATCTTTCATTAGTCCTTCGAGATTAGCCATTTCTTGGTTTAATTCTTCAGTGCTGTATGAAGGCTAAAAAATGTAAATGAAAAACTATGAATTCACTGTGTGAATCAATAATTAATAATGTAAAAAGGCAAATAAATATAGGAGAAAAAAAATTTAACAGATACAAAACCTACTTTCAATCGCTCAATTTCTTCAGGTGTATGTGACGTACTTGACACGGATGTGAGACGATTTTTCGTTAATTGAATTGTCGATCCAAGTGGTTTTTTGTACGGGCTTCCGGGAATCGTTGGCCTAATAGTCACTTGTGACAGCCCATGTTTTTGCTGGGCAGGTGTTGATGGTGCTGATTGTGGTGGCGGTGCTGGGACACTGAAACTCTTGAGCGGATGACCTTGCAGTCGTTTTATACTGCCACCAGGATCAATAGTTGTGACGCATGTAGATCCACCGGTGTCTCGACATGAAGCGCCAATTGTTGTCGTGCTTGATGTCTGTCCACTACTTCCATAATGTCCTGATGTATAATTTCCGCACGTACCATATCCAATTGAATTTTGTAGCTGTTCATAATTGCTCGGAATTGAGCAAGAATCTGGACTAGATTCTGGTGTTGGCTCTAATGTGATGTGTGCTCTACTAAGGCTGTATTGTGCCATCGCACGTGGATAAATTGGTCGTGACGATGGCGCATCTGTACAAGAATTATGAATTGTTGGTTGAGATATACTTCCACCGCCATTAACGATCGTTGTCGTTGCAATCGCTGAAAGTCCAATAAAATATAATTATTCATTTTTTATTTAATAGCCATTTATATATAATATTTGTGCATTTGTTTTGTACGTTACGTGTGTTAAAGAAATTATATAATTGGGAATTTATTGTTGAACTATGGATGGAATAAATACTTACGTTGATGCAATGGTCCAATGCTATCGACAGGAAGTGTAATTAGCTTTGATTTACCACCACGACTATGCTGCCTGCTTAGTGTTGAACATTTATCGTCCATATTGCCTAATTAAGGGCATTGTAAATTAAACGAATAAAAATCAAAGAAGCGTTTAATAAGGAAAAATTAAAAAAAAATTAATAAGGAACCGAAAAATAAAAATGTTTGAATCGTCCCAGAATAATTGTGTACTCTTGTGTACGGTGTGGACTCAATTTTTTTATTGCTTACCCATATAGCTTGGAACGTAAGTTCGTTTATCCAGGGAACCAGAGTTTATTGGTAAAATATCCTGACTATAATCTGATGTTCCTGATCTTGGTAAAGTGTTGCTTACTCCACCACTTGTTGACGCCTCCCCGTTCATTGAAGATTTTTCTAAAGCTTTCAATTCCATTTGATCGTGATGAATCCATAAATCCGGCGGTTTAATATTCGTTTTTTGATTTGTATCACACATATATCTATATTAATATAGAAATTAAATTTTTCCAATCCTTAAAATGTGTATTTAAATTTATCAAATTTATATAATTACCCTTTTTTACGAGCTGTTGAGTTTGTATTTCGGCGACAACAGACAAATGCTACAACAACAGCTATTCCAGTGATTAGAATAATGGAGCATCCCACAATTATATAAATTAACATCCCTGAGAGTCCACGGCCATCTAAATTTCAACAAACAATTAATATATTTAAATAAAGAGAAAAAAAAAAAAAGGATTAGTCATTATTTTGTGACAATAGTATGAAAAAAAAAAATAATTGCAATTAAAAAATTAATTAAACAGAAATTAATAACACAATTATTTACCTCGACTATAAAATTCATCATAATAATCCATGCCATTACCTACGAGAGAACAAAAAAACAGACAAAAAAAAAAAAAATAGAAACATCTCAACACAAAATCAAAGAAATAACGATAAATCATTCAAGCCAAAATAATATTTAAAGAAAAAAATCACACTTTGATAAAAAATATTTAAACTTACTCGGTAATGTTTTGAACATAACAGTTGCTGAAAATGGTCCATATCCCTTGGTATTTCTGGCCTGAATTTTAAAATAATAATTCGTAAGTGGCCGTAATGCTTTAACAATATATTCTGTTTTATTTCCCAGAACACCATCAACCAACCAATCTCGGTCACGTTTAGTATTGTCAGTCGAATACGATATAATATAACCAATAATATGACCGTTAGGTTGTTTAGGCGCTTGCCAACGTAAAATAACCGAGGTCGGTCTTTCATCATTACTTTGCACAGTTAAATCACGTGGTGGTGATGTGGGCGCTGATTCTTGCGTTTGATTTAATACAATCATACTCCATGGTGATTCACGTTTACCCTTAACAGTCTTTACGGTAAATTCATATTGTGTATTTGGTTTAAGATCATCAATCATACAATTTAAATCAGTGGCATTGAAATATTTATATCTTGGACTAACCGATAATGGATGGTATGTTGTATATCGAACAACATAATATCGATTGTCAGTTACATATTGACTTTTAGACAGTGATGTATCAGTCCAATAAAGTACCACAGTATTTGCAGAAAGCACAATCGCCTTGAGACCAACTGGTGGTATAAGCGGTGCAATTGATTCGGGCGCTGATTTTTCTGTTGTTCTAACATTAGCATAAATTGGTGGTCCCTCACCGGCTTCATTACTTGCACGCAAGGAAATAACATATTCTGACAATGGTTCAAGCGATTCAATTGAATAATATCGTTGTTTTCCGTCAACTACATGTGTGTAAACGTCGGGATATCCTTTACCCCAACCTATAATATAGCCACGTACTTTTATTCTATCTTCTTTTGGTGGATTCCACCATATTGATATCGAATTGGACATTTGTTTTGGCCGTAGATTACTAGGTGCTGATGGCACAACTGATTCATCTAAATCATTTTCATATGTTTCAACTGCCATCCATTCAGTCCACGGTCCTGTACCATTTACATTTAATGCACACATACGAATATGATAAACCCCATGTTTCTCTAGACCAGTTAATACATAAAGCCGTTTAATACCCTCAGTTGTAATTGTATTTGAATGATATCGACGATCTTGCGGACGATATCGAATTTTATATCCGGTTATAATTCCATTTTGTCCTTCGAGTGGTGGCTCCCATCTTACAATAATACTCGTTGAACTTGCAGCTTCCAAAGTGACATTATGCGGTGGTTGTGATGGCTGTGCGCTATACGTTTTGACAGTAATTTCACTGGTAGACGCACCAGGACCATTTTCATTCACCGCATGAACCCAAATATTATATTCTGTGTATGGAATTAAATCAATTAATTCATAAGTTGTGCTCGTTGTCTCGCGTGTTTTTTCTTCTCCTTCGCCTCCCTCTGCCACAGTAACAATATATTTCGATATTCGACCATTTAAAATTTTTGGTTCTTCCCATGATAATTTTATGCTGACACTGCTGGTTGGATGCCCTTCAACATTCAAAGGTGGACCGGGAACATTTGCTTCAGAGTGTGTTGTAACTCGTAGAATATCGCTTGTGATACCAGCACCACGTGCATTATGTGCCACTACTCGGAATTGATATGCTACACCGGGTTGAAGACCTCTCACCACCACTTCCAACTGTTTGTGTGCAGTATTTACAACGCGCTCTCTATAAAAAAAAAAAAAAAAAATGATACATACCTCGTGTATTATTATTGTCATTTTTTTTTTTCAATTTGTGGAATATATTTTGTATACCTTTGAGATCCCTCCTGTTTGTAGTAAAGAAAATACGTCAACGATTCACCATTTGTATTTTCTGGCTCCTGCCAACGAAGTGTAACAAATCGGCTTTTCACAATAGCTGCACTAAAATTACGTGGCGCTGATGGAACATTACCCTCGATTGCTTCTATGCTGTCAGTATCATCTAAAAAATGGGTATCAGGATTGTATAGGGAATTGGGATCATTGACACCGCCCGATAGATCTGATGGATCGTCTGATGGGCTCATGGATAACGAGGGATTAGGCGTAAATGCCAATAATGTATGACCGAGTAGGGTGCTTGGATGTTGCCAAGTCGAATTATTATATAACTGCCATAGGGGATTAGACATTTTATTTGTTTGAATTGATTTTTGTGTTGTTGTTATTGATGATGTTATTCGATGTTTTTTTTCTTTTTCTTGAGATAATAATTTTTAATTCGGGGGGTTTTTTTTTAATATTAACGTGCATTACAGTTAGTAGGTTGGGTGGGATTAATAAAAATGAAGAAAAAAAAAAAATAATTAATAAATCATAAGTAAATAATAAAAAACTTGTATAAAAATAATAAAAGTCTTGGAGTGAAAAAATAATATAAAGTAAAACCTTAAATATTCTATGGAGGATTGTGAAAAGGGAATCACTAGAGTAAAATTAATAAAATGCTTACTTGGTTGATTAATGGTGAGACGTGCCGAAGCCTGAACATTTCCCGCTGCATTCACTCCAATACATTGAAATATTCCTGCATCAATCGCCAGTAGACCATTAATTCGTAAATTATTGTTATTAACAAGTTGCCAATATTCACTTAATGTAATTTTTTCGCCGTTTTTTAACCACGTAACTTTAGGTTCAGGCTTTCCATAAATGTCACATTCAAATTCCAAGTCTTGATTCTCATTAGCTACTTTATTTTCAGGTCTTTTAATAAATCTTGGTGGGACTTGAACGCTTACTTCAGCTACAGCATCAAGTGTTTCAATTATATTTTCTGCACGACACTGATAAGCACCATGATCTTCCTCCATAATATCAGTAATCATCAAACTTGAAGCGGCAACTTTACGATATCGCGAATCTAATGCAGCTAAATCCACTGCAACACCATCTTTTAACCAAAGAATAGTCGGTCTTGGTGAACCATTAGCTGCACATTCAAGCGTTATTGTTGATCCTTCGATAGCAATTTGAGGTCTTGGTCGTGCGATAAATGCTGGCGGTGAAGCTGATTCATCAAAATCACTACTGAGAAGTGTCAATTGTGCTTTATTGCTCAATCGACTTTGACCAAAAGCGCTTGCATTACATCGATATGAGCCAATATCTTGTGATCGCGTATCATCAATTTCAAGTGCTCCAGATGGAAAAATCGTCATTCGACTTTCGTCTATTATCAATGGATGTTCATCTTTGAGCCATTGAATATATATTTGGCTTGATGTAACGATCAATGTACAACTTAGATATGCAATTTGTCCTGGATAGACGGCAATATCTTGGGGTTCACTATCGAAACCTGGTAAATTTGCTAATTTTATCGTTGCCGAACGTGAAACAATTGCACCGACGCCTTCCACCGACGCCAGACATTGATAGGCTCCTAATAAATCTTGATTTTCAGGATAAACGCTGCTAATATACAGCGAACCATTGGCTAATTGTGAACGATAGCTGTCGCCAATGAAATTAATACTTTGACTATCTTCAGTTCTCCATTGAATATTTACTGTTCCATATGTACTCGATGCTTTACAATCAAGACGAACTGCACCACCAGGTTCCACCACTGTATCTTTAGGTTCAACTATTAAATGCAATCCATTGACGAAAATAGCTGTAAATAATTAAATAAAATTCATTATTTCATTTCAGTACATAAATTGATTGGAATTATTCATCTGTTAAAAATCATATCTAACGAGAATTTAATTTATATATCTTGGTGGTTGGAAAGTACGAGTGAATTAATAAATTTAAAATAGATGAAAGGAAAAAAAAAAGAAAAAAAAAGAAAGGCAATACAGGTTCATGACTAGTTTTATGGCAATTCTATATGTGTTGTGCTCTACCTCTCCATCTCAACTTATGATTATTGGTGATTGTGGGTATATAGAGGTAAATTCAACCACTATCACATGCCATTCACACAATCTCTATGGGTATATAAACATAAGGGGCACACCTTTTTCATTCCTAAGTATAAACATGTATATGTGTATATTTCGCCTGTCTATTTTAACTGCCACCGGGAGCTACAGTAAAATTTTAAATTGAACGAACAAATAAACAAAAGTAGGGGATAGTGTTTACGATATACATGTATATATATATATACAGATATGTGTGTATGTATGTAATGTAAATAATTTAACCGGGCTTGGTTCTTTATTTCCGGTGCTTATGTTGAAATATTTTCATTTTTTTTTTCTTTTTAAATAATATTATGCCATTACGATAATTTATAAATGTGAATGTGTATGTGTGGAAGGAGACATTAAACTTGAATAAAGCGTGGGCTGCAATTGAGAAAGATTTTGTTATTTGTAACAATTAATTCCCAAGGGTTAATACACTTATGTTTATGTATTATGCATGCTTGATTGAATTGTTTATTATGATTGAACTGAAAGGTATAAAGACATTATTTTATTGATAACATTCAGTGATTTATATTATCATATAGTGTCAATAAGATAACTTGATAGGATAAAATTGCTTGTATTAATGATTATTATTTTCACATAAATTTCATTTTTAATATTGTTAATGTAGTTGGTTACCTGATATTTTCGTTGCGCATGAATTATTAACGAAAATGCCGATGATAACAACAATAGAATATGAGAATGAACCATGATAATGTCATTGAATAATTAAATTGTAATAACTTGTAATATTGAAATATAAGAGGAAATATGTAAAGTATATTTGAGAATAAAATCGATTATGAAATAATTAAATTGCGTGAACTTACCGCATCCGGCAAAGACATACAACAATGCAATACAACTTCCAATAAAATTCTCCATTGGCATAGCGTTACAGATGTCTTCCTATTTATTTATAATAAATACAGAGTATTCTTATATCCGATAATTAATCCATTGCCCCTTCATCTTCATCGTATCTTTTTATATTTTTCAAGATTTATTGTCACTAATGGCGTCATCGAAATACGAGAAAACATTAAAATTATCAGCATTGCACTCGCGAGCGTCTAATGAATATACATTTTATTACATATATATATATGTATATATGTAATGATGAAGGTTTCAAGCGGTCCAGAAACATGAGGAACAGGACGACAATAACGACATATTGATGAGGGTAGTACAGTACAGTCAAGTCTTTCGATGTACATACAGCAACAGCAGCAGTGTGTATACAATTTTGCAAGTGGTACAAATATCTTATATATATGTGTATATAAATAAAAGATATAATAAGAGATATGTGTACTACTGATAGAAAAATTATTTTGATGATGAAAACGCGGCTTTGTGGTACGGTATTTTCGGTTGGTAATGATGTTACGGATATTATCAACATAATACACAAAGTTAGTTGTATTTTTTGACACGAAGAGAGCTAGTGATGAATTTTTGTTTATACTTATATGTATATTTACAATGCTAAAAGTTCGAATTGTGTGTGTGTGATGTGTTGAAATCAGAGGTTGAGTTGAGGCACACAAATTTGTATAAAATCGAATTTATGGTAATAAGACGGTTGCAAATTTTGATAAACTGTTTAGTTGTGAACTGCTGCGGTGGACGCGAATTAGATATAGTTTAAGTGGATATAAAATAGAATATATAAATAAAAGGTGACACTACGACAATATAATAAAATAACAAAACAGTATATGAAAAGTAATGGTTAAGTGGTAAATTAAAATATAGCCGGTATCCTAACCTAGGCAAAACAATAAGCGTGATTGTCGATAGCGTATACTTTGTTACAATCACAATAAAAACATTCCCGTTTTTACGAATGAGCACATTGTTATTAATAAATATAAAATAAAAAATCATGTCTGGAATGCTTTATGGAGGTGATGAGATTGGTGCGTTGGTATTTGATTTGGGACATCATTCATTGCGCGTAGGTTATGCACAGGAAGATACTCCAAAAGCCGAAATACCAGCGGCAGTTGGGATTGGTGAGGAAAATAATGCTACACCAAAAACAGAATCCATGGATATAGATGATAAAAAGCCTGACAGTAATATTACACAGTCAAAACCAAAATATTATATTGACACAACAATATTACATGTAGCACGACCGGGAATGGAGGTTGCTAGTTATATGAAAGATGGAATGATTGAGGATTGGGATCACTTTGAAAAAGTATTGGATTACACTTACTCGAAAGTTGTTCAATCGGATGCTGAATACCATCCAGTATTGTTTTCTGAATCACCATGGAATAATCGGAGTAAACGAGAAAAATTGACAGAATTAATGTTTGAAAAGTACAATGTACCGGCATATTTTCTTGTTAAAAATGCTGTTCTTGCAGCATTTGCTAATGGACGCGCAACTGGTATTGTTGTTGATAGTGGCGCTACTTATACATCAGCAGTACCAGTTCAGGACGGTTTTGTTTTAACACAAGCAATAGTTCGTTCACCATTAGCTGGTGATTACATTACCATGCAATGTAAACAATTCCTTCAAGACAATGATATTGATTTGTCGCCAGCTTACATGATTGGTAGTAAAGAAGTCGTTAAAGATCATGATAAACCACGTTGGACAAAGAAAAAAGGTCTACCAGAGGTAACAAAATCATGGAATAATTATATGGTTAAAAAATTAGTTCAAGATTTTCAAGCTACCACACTTCAAGTTTCTGAAACTCCATATGATGAAAAAGTTATATCGACAATACCTGCAGTTCAATATGAATTCCCAACTGGATATCATCAAGTAAGTAATTGATTTATAAAATTCAAGAATAATTTAACGAAAATTATATGAATAAAAAAAAAATATTAAATCAATTTATTATTTTTACTTGTTAAAAGGACTTTGCATCAGAACGATTTAAAATACCTGAAGCATTATTTGATCCAAGTATGGTTCAAATGCGTGGTGGAACAGTAGGTAATACAATGTTAGGTGTTGGACACATTGTTACAACTAGTGTGGGAATGTGCGATGTTGATGTTAGACCAGCACTTTATGGCAGTGTTGTAGTTACGGGCGGTAATTCATTTATTCAGGTACAGTACAATTAATATTGATAATGTTAAGTAATAAATACCTTAAAAACATTTTTATTTAATATAATATGATAAATATATAATGGTGTTCATTCGTTAAATCAATAGGGATTCCCAGAGAGATTAAATAGAGATTTATCAGTGAGAATACCTTCAAGTATGCGGCTTAAATTAATCAGTGCAAATGGATGTGCTGAGCGTCGATTTGGTGCATGGATTGGTGGATCGATTCTCGCGTCAATTGGTACCTTTCAGCAGATGTGGATCTCGAGTCAAGAATACGAAGAGAGTGGAAAAAGTCAAGTCGAAAGAAAATGTCCATAATTTTTACTTTTCAACATTAAATAAATTTAATTAATCGTATCTTCTGTTTTTTATATATATTTTCATTGTTAGATAATACACATTCACAACAAATACGTTTATTTGATTCCATTATATACTTGTGACTAATTTTCGGTGTAATAAAATGAAGGTGGCTTTTGTAAAATATTAAAATTGTTTAAATTTTATTTTTCTTTCCATCTCTTGATCATCATAGTGTAATTATAAATGTATAAAAAAAGTTTTATTTTATAGTATTTTATATAATTGTATATACACATTTACTAAAATAATCTTAAATAAATGCAGACCACCCTTGATACATTTGACAGAGGTTATCAATATTTGTTGCTTCGAGAATTAAATGATTTGTTTGGCCTTCAACGCTCAAATTAACTGCGGTACTATCAGTTTGACTTCCAATTGATCTAACAAAGCCTTTTAATCTCAATTCAATATCTTTAATATTTTGCACTGCCTAAAAAATAAAAAAATAAAATGGTAAATCAACCCTCGCTATAAAATATATATATAAATAAATACCTTTTCATTTGTTTTTTCAGCTGCATCATTAACATGTTGATTTTTCGTCCAACTGACCAATGGATCATAAACAAATGGCGTTAAAACACTGATAAGTGTACTGGCTTCTTGTCGAAGAATTCTCATAGTAATTTCACAAGACTTTCTGAATGGTCCTTCATATTTTAATGGACCCATAGCATCAACCATATTGTGTGTTAATCGAAATGGTACACGTTCAGGCCATTGAAATGTCTCGCCACGATTAAATAAACAATTAAAATCAACATGAACACAGTCACCGGACTTTGAATCAAAAAGAATATTGTCGCCATGACGATCACCAAGTCCAAGAATATATCCCACCATTGACATAACAGCGGTTGTTCTAATGTACGCTGTACGTGCCTCATACCAACCATAAGAATCTGGAAAATTTAACGTAAACCAATTGCCCCATATTGGCGGATGTCTTGGTAATAATTTTTTTAAAAAAATATGACGTTTTTTCTCCAATGAATCAGATAAACTTGGTATAATTGAAAGTATTTCACGATTAGATACAGCTATACCTCGTTCTTTGTATAAATTAATAATGGCAATACGATATCCAATGAGATTTGGTATCCATTCAATCAATCCGCATTCCTCATTTAACGGTACAACACCATAAGTTCGTATATAAAGTCTTCTTTGTCTTGATTCCGGATCTTTTTGTAAATATTTATTAACAATATCATTAAATTCCATCAATCTAAAATCTCGCCTTAAATCGTCTCTTGGTTTGCACATAAATAAATATTGATTGCCATCTGAACCAAGCAATGTTATTCTGCGTGGTCGTTGGAGTGACGCTAATACCACCACTTGCTCAGCAATACCTTTAATTGATACCCATTCAGTAATAAAAGGATTGTGTCGATCCAATGTAGTTGTGTGAGTGCCCTTTAATGATTGAGGCAAATGAAGTTGACAAAATTTACTTGTTGGCATCATTATAGGTCCAAATGATGATGAAGCAAGCAACAATTTTATTTTACTTGACAACAAACTAACTGATGTTGTTTGTACTTTATCAGGTATTTGCTTATTTGATAAATCAATGAGACATTGCCATAATCGTTGAAAGTCTTTCATTAAATATATTATATTGTTTGTGTCAGGCTTCATATTTCTCTTTATCATGTTCATAATACTCTGACATCTTGTTTGTCGAACTTGATATGATGAATTTATTACTGACGCCATCATCCATAAACAATATTGTGGATAGCTTAAAATAAGATTAACTAATATTGTATTCAATACTGATTGGACTTCTTTCGCCGGATGACAAATACGCGATACAAGTTGACTGAAAACAGTTAGCCACATAAATTTTGGAAGACGGCCAACATATATTTCTATTGTCCTTGTTAATTTTAACATCATATCTGTTTGTGATGGTAAAGGATTGCGATTACTGTGAACTCGTAATGCAAAATTCATCCATATTGTTAACATTCGTGGCATAGATTGGTGAATAAATTTACAACCGTATAATAATGATTTAGCATAATTAGTAATAATAGTTAATTGCATTGCTAAACCATTATCAATGTCTCTTTTATCTTCACCCATTCGATCAAACATCATATCATGATATTGTGCACATGCTAAATAGCTTTTTTCCCAACAACGCCACGCATCAACAGCCTCCTTGTAATATCGTTTATTTATTTCTGTATCAACATTAACTGTTTTATCATTATATGTGGCAAATAATAATTTAGCTTTGGCAAACAGTTTTCTCTCTATTGTATAAATGTCGCTTGACAAATTTTTATAATAATTTAATGGTTGAAAATTGGTTGAAAATAAACGCCTTAATGTGATAAAAGCATCTTTTTGACAGTCACGTTGCCAATAAAGTTGTGCTTGTTCAATATTTAATTCTTGTGAAGGACAATAATCTCTCGCTGATAATATATACATATACGCCTGCTGATGAAGTCCTGCTTTTCTTGCTATTCTTGCACTTCTCAGCCAAATTTTACCAATCTCCTGTTGCAATACTCTGAAGAATGGTTGTTGTTCTGATGCCTCCATCATATTAATATCTTGATTGTTATTCATTTTATTTTTTTCTATTTGAACACCGAGATCAAGTGCGGCCCGACGCATTCCCAAAATTAATTCAACTCCACGTGAACCACGTACTAATTGACCGCGATGTTCCCATTCACTTAACAATTCTGGTAATGCATAAATATCTTTAAGTATTAATTTTATTGCCTTTTCAAATTCATTAATTGCATGTAATCTCATTATATATGGATAATTTTGTTGATACGCATAATCTTGATGAGTTGCAGCTCCAACAAATGATACTAATTTTTTTTTAATTCCTTGAATATCCGGACTAATTTTATTTGTTAAATTATCAATTATTGATGTTTTTATTGTTGTATTAACATTAGTATTGTCATTAACGTCTAAATGAACAAAATGGGCAAGTCGCCAAAATGGTTCGTGTTCAATTAATAATGACTTTAATTCTGGCCTCGCATCGAGAACTCCTTTTGTTATATTTGTCGCTGTAAATGGTTGTTCTAATCCCAAATAACATTGAATCATTCCTTGGAGATATTTAGGCGTACCGTGACGTTGCGCAAGACGTTCGTAGCATGTTGCAGCGTCTTGAAGTTGACCACTAATTTCGTGGGCTAAAACAAGTTGTTGTAGTGTTGGTGATTGATCTTGCAAAGCGAGAATACCTGATACACCATCGGGTTCCTCTAATTGAGTATAAATTTTTGTCAATAAACCGCTTTCAGTTGAATCCATAATACCGGTATTTTTCGATGCCATGTGTCGTTCTAAATACATAAGAGCACGATGATACTCGTGTGATTGATAACAGCCCTCTGCCAATATTACAGGATCTAATCGTGAAAGGAAATTTTCTACTGTCATGTATTTTGAATTTTTATCAAGACGTTTTTCTTCAATCCAACGTTTTATATGATCTAATGTGACAAAAATCATTTGAGCACAACGTATTTGTCGTGTTTCATCTGACATTTCACGAATTTCATTAGGTTTTTGTCTTATATTATGTAGAACATTGTGTAAGGGTCGTCTTTTCATTAAATCATTATCCAATTTTTCACTATTCACTCTAATTACACCAAGAATTTCATTAATTAAACCATCACGATCATCATCATTGCCATTAATTACACAATAAATAACAATATGTGGAATACAAAATATTGTTGCTCTTACGTCACGTTTAAATGCGGGTCGACATGCGTTCAACATCCTCGCCAATTTTTCATCTTTTATTGATGCAATCATGCAGCATGCCCAACTATGAATCCATGTTTCAAATGTTGAACCAGCTTGTGTTCCATAAATTGGATATTGTATTAGTTCAGGTGTCGGTGAGGCTTTATAATGAGATGTAAGAAATGGCAAAACTATTTGTTGTGTCATTGAGGGTAAAGTCTTCCACAATCGATTAATTCCACCTGGTTCTATGTCATATGTTCTTGAAACTTCCTGTATTGCTAATGAAAAACAATCAACATTATGTGTACTATTTAACATTTGGAATGCTCGTATGAGTTCAATTAGTAGGGCACAAGCAAATTCACCATTCATTTCAGCGATAAATTTACTGTCAGATCGTGGAACAATTCTTCGTGGTAATAAACTTGGTTCAATTCCCCCCAATTCGCCCAAACATTCACCCGAATAAAGACGTATTTCTTCATCTGTATGCTGACATCCATTTAAAAGTGCATCGAGCAATTGTACAATTGCCGGATGCACATGATTCGTATCATTTAATATCATTTTGTTTAATTCACTTCGATGTTGTTCTAAAAAATTTCGTAAATGTACTAATGCTTTTAATCTCACTTCATCCATTTCATGTAAAATTCTTCTTTGCCAAAGCTCTAAATTTTCTGCAAAATTATTTGTAGCAACTGATCGTTTTGTCTGTGGTAAAACAGTATTCAATATTCGCGGAGAAACTTTAAGATCTTCAATGAAAAATAATTCCGATATATAATTTGAAAGTAATGCATTATTATCAATTAATAGATACTCAAGTATTGAATTTGCTTCCACAGGAAAACATTCCAATAATGGAATTAATGATACGCAAATTGTTGAGAGAAGTGGTCCCAATTCTTTTACTGTAATATTTCGTATGAATGAATCCCATGCATAACATGCAAGTTTTCTGAAACCCGGTCTTGTAAATCCAAGCGATTTCCGAAGTGTCGACAATATTTTATATTTCAATGGACTTAAATGATGAGTGCCCATGAATTTTATCAATGTTGCCAATGAAGCAAGTGCACACCGTTGTGTATATTCATCCGATGTTGTGGTACTCAAATTTGAATCAAAATTCACCAAAACTGCATGTAATTGTGATTTCAAATAATTTGCCAATTTTTCGGGCGAATCGATGTAAAATTCGGCTCCTTTCTTTAATTTTCCATCAAATTTAGATATAACATTAAGGCAAATAATCACGCGCTCCATTTTTTCATGAAAGTGAAGTAGCAACTCACGGAATATTTCGAGAAATGATGCAGAAATGAGATTATTCAACGGGGTGTCTGTTTTTTGTGCTAAAAAAAATAAAGAATTTACAGCTACTTGTGGTGTTTCATTGATAAGTACATGTGGACATATATACTGAAAATATTCAAGCAACAGCCTTTTTAGATTGGACTCCATGATATATGCAAAATCATTAAGAAGATTTTGAATTACTGGTGCTTGAACCACTAATGGAACAAGATAAATAATTGCTATACTGCCATTTTTAAGAAAAAAATCATGTGTACCACGATAACCAATACAATTTGCAGCTTTATGCAATGAGGAAGCTAAATTCATTTGAATCTCATAACTATTCTTCGCCGCCGTTCTAATCATAAGCTCTATTATTTCTTTTTTATATCTTGTATATAATTCTCTTGGTGTTATTTTATTTAATTCAGCGATATCTTGATATACATCTGTGGCCAATGCAACAGACATGGGTGTTGAATTTAAATGGAGAACGCTTATTAATAAGATATTGCATACTCTTCGTTCAATAAAGTGAATCGGTACACGTGCAAATCCACGGACCGTCATTAGTAATGTTTTATGTATGGAATCATTCTTATTTATTAACACCTCTTTCAATGTATGTGTCAGTTGTTGCATAATAATTTCAATAAAAATTTTCAAATCTTCTGGTACATTATCCTGCACAGTATTAATGTCACCGTCTCTACTTTCCGGAGATAAAGTCAGATGAATTTTATTTCTTACAATAGTTTCAATTGCATTTGCCATATGCTTACGAGTTTCTACAACAGGATCACGTATTAATGGCAACCAACATTTTAAAATATTATTTGTATTAAAGGCACTAATATGATTTGAAAATCTTTTTAAATTTTGCATCATATTTTTACGAGTTTCACTGTGCTTTGATGTAAATAATTGAAAATAAGGATTAAAAAGTGTTCCCATTTCATTTGATAATGTTTGTTCGGAAAATTTTTTCATTTCATCATGGTCACAAATTGGACAATTGACATGCCATTCTTCATCATCCCAATTAGTTTTTGTTATTGTTGCCATACCTGACAGTTGACAAATAATAGGACCAATTATTTGTGATAGAGTTTCCTCAAGGACTTTGCGTTGCGTTATTAATGCCGGTTTTAATATATGAGTGTTTATATCAAAAAATTTTATTTCTGGATCTTTCAGTAGAAATATTGAATTTAATAAAACAACAGTGCTGAATTCTGTATGACTGTTGGCAATACAACTGCTGAAGTACTTCATGCGTATTCTTCCCCTTCCTAATTTACAAACAGTCTCTAAACATTTTATTTTTGAATCAGTATCCAATGATTTTGCCATTACAGTTATTTTATTGTATGTTTTTTCATCACACATCGAGACTGGTTCTCTCGCTTGCGACCAAGGCAACAGTAAAATATTTTGAATATCATTTTGACAATTGTCATCTTCATTTAGCGCCAACATATCCACAAAATACATAAATGTCGATGCAGATGTTGAATCCATATTATTGCTCGCTTCTAATTTAATGAGAAAATTTTGAAGTAAGTTATGAAAATCATTAAAAAATCTGCCTCGTGATTTTTCCAATAACAACCACGATGATAATAGTCGAGAAATATCTAATACTCTTTTGAAAAATATTATGAAATCTGGTGAATCCATTGATTTCATCACAATATCCATTATTGATTTCCATAATTGACTCAGTTTTGTAATGTTGAGTATAACGTTAGTATGCAGAAATGGTTTTACGTCAAAAGCAATAAAATGTGCAAGAACTCGTATAAAATTTGGACAATGAACAAAATACTTTGTAAAAATTATCAATTCTTTATCGTTGTAACTTCTTGGAAATTCACTTAAATAATTTCTTATTATGTCACAAGCAATTATTTCTAATTTTTTAGAAACAATTATTTTATCCGCTACAAGTTCAATGACGTCAAAACAAATGTCAATAATTTCAGCGGTACAAATGACATTTTCCAATGTCACAGCTATTACTTCAGAAAATTTCTCTATAATTTTTGGACTTAATGGTCTCATGTTTTGCCAATGATTGATTGTTTTCAATATTTCAGTACTATAAGTTATGTATAATGCAAATTGTTTTTCATTAATGTAATTCGATGTTATCATTTCAGATGCAACTTTCATGGCAACTAATTTTGTCTCAGGTTCAGATATTTTCAATACTTTTAATATCCTCCACCATAATATATTTTGATTTGATGACATGGCTCCTGATTTAAGAAAAATTTCCACAATTGAATTTATTATATCATGCGCTGTATTTTTTCCTACTGTTAATGGATACGATTTCAAATCTAAAGTTTCAATAATATTTGGTTCAATAATAAATTGATTAATTTCAATGCTGGTTTCTTCATTGGCATTATCGCAATAATCAAATATTTTATCAAGTATTGTAATATATTCTCTATAAATAAAATGAAATCCAGTAAAATGTGAACGATAAAGAATTTTTAGCATGCATGCTTGCACTTCAATGCTATTTTGAATAGTTTCTTTGCTCATCGATGTTCCCAGCGTATGAAATAATATACCGAAAAGCCATGTGGCAAATGCTGCATATTTACGCTTAAGTATCTCATATCTTTCTCCTTTTCTGAATGGTGGTATCAAAATATTAATCATTGTCTCCAATGATCGTGTCATTGATTCAAGAAATACACGGAGACTTTGTTCGGTTCCCGGTTTCTTTAAATCCGAAAACATACCGATAACAGGCATATGAATCACGCTCCATAATGATTCCACTTGTGAAATCCTATTGAATTACAGTGAAAAATAATTAAATATATACATTTCATATTATTAACAAATATAATTAATTTTTTTTCACATACCTGTTGCTAACTTGAGATTTTGGTTCTGAAACTTCCTCTACTTCCATCTGATCCATGTTTAAATTTTATTCAGTTTTCTTTTCCATTCTTTCATTGACAACTAAATTAAACAACATTTACAACAATACTGCATTTAAATTTATTTATGTTTGATAGATTTTATAGAACTCGGTATTTACCATGGCAAAAAGTATAATATTTCATGATACAACAATATCTTTAATTATAAATTTTGACGAATTATTAGGAAGGTTAGGATCTTAACTGAAAATCCTGAATATACAAAACACAAGGGTATTTATTATTATATGTATTCATGTAGAACATGAAAACTGCAGGTCATTCAATTTGCGCGGGAGCAAATGAACCAATCACGTGACACAGTGGTTATGTGGTGAATAATTCGCGCATTGAAAATGAACACTATTGATTGATAAATTTAATCAAACATAACCTTATACATAGTCCTACAATTGCTGTATAACAATAGTCCAGTGTTTTTTTTTTTCCCTCGATGACAATATAAAGTTGTGTTGTCACAGGAGTATGAAGTGGAATTTATTTAATATATTTCCATGTATTTCTACAAACAATTAAACTAATGCACTGAGTCATTTGATAATCAGATATTTGTTTGCATACTGATTGATTAAAAATATATATTGTAGCAACATTTGGCAGTGAAAAATGAATGAGGGTGCATCAATGAATGACACCAATGAAATTAATGGTGATAATGAGCAACGATCATTAAATGGTGAAGCAGAAAATCATAATAATAAATCCCCGTCAAATGGCGAGGAGAAAACATCTGATGCAGCTAATGAAAATACTGGAAAAAAAATAGCATCAACCCCGGGAGGTAGTAATACTCCAGTGGGAAATACTGGAAACCGTTCGAAGAAACGGAAAAAAGCTCCAAGAGATGCAACTGCACCAAAACAACCATTGACTGGTTATTTTAGATTTTTAAATGATCGACGGGAAAAAGTTAGGGCTGACAATCCAACAATGTCATTCACTGATATTACCAAGCTCCTTGCCGCTGAATGGAGTTCATTGCCTACTGAACAGAAACAACAGTATCTTAATGCTGCTGAACAAGATAAAGAAAGATATAATCGTGAATTCAGTGATTATAAGCAAACAGAGGCTTACAGATTATTCAGTGAAAGACAATCGACAGAAAAACAAAATGAAATTAATAAAAAGGATAGAAATGGTGGTGATACTACTACTGAACAAATCGTATGTGATAAAATATCATAGAATAAAAATTTAATATTACATTTAGATTATTATTATATTATTTCTAATGTTATAATTTTTTGGATTTTTTAGGATAATTTAACAGAAAAGGATAATGCATTTTCTGGTTTTGATATTCCGATATTTACTGAAGAATTTCTGGATCATAACAAAGGTTTTTTTTTTTTATCTTCTATCTGTAATCTTGTATATATAAATATATATTTTTTATTTATTAATGTGTTTGATATACTATTGCAGCATGCGAGTCCGAATTGCGACAATTGAGAAAGGCTACATCAGATTATGAAGCACAAAATGCTGTCTTACAGCGACATGTAGATAGTCTTCATGCTGCGGTTAATCGTTTAGAGTCAGAGACAAATCAACAGAGGACTACTAATCAGTCGCTACAACGTCATTTAGAATCTCTTCGTACTCAGCTTGCTAGTTCATTTGCTACCATTCCGCTTCCAGGTTGCTATTAATTTTATTCCATTTGAATTAAAAATATCTATACTCGAAATAATTTTAATTCTTTTTTTCGTTTTTAGGAACTCATGACGGTGCAAATTTACAAAATATTGATAGCTACATGGAACGGTTAGAGTCATTGCTTAGTGGTAATATGGAGCCGTCACTTAGGAGTGCCGCACAAAATGCAGTATCACGTCTTGAATTAATCGGATGACGCTCATCATGATGTATTACTACACCAAAAAATTCTAAACATAACAAACTTCGTTACTCTCATCAAAAATAAATATTCTGACCTCACTTTTGCAAAATATATTTTCATTTTCCAACATTTTTATTTATTCATTATGATTCATTCATTCAATACTTAATTATTTACAATCTTTTTATCATTCATCATCTGCCTTTCATTTAAACTACAAAGTCGAGAAGTGGAAGATTTTTACAAAAATATTTAACTATGAAAAATAATAAGATCTCCAAATATTCATTTTACCATTTAGGAATTTAATTGATTGGTATTTTCTATTATGAGATCTTCAAGTTGTTTCAATGAATACCTATAATGAAATATATTATTTATCATTTGCAAATTTAATTAAATATAATTTTGTTCATCAGTAAATTTAAATATATAAATACCTGAGTGACGCAGCATTTGGTCGATGATATTTTTCTGCATCGATAATTATTTTCTCTGTATGAGGAATGACAAATTTAACAATTGAACACTCAATAATTGTTAACGATTTGAGAAGTTCAAATACTGCTTGAGAATTATAGCATAAATAATTTGATGAAACCGATGAAATAATGCCATTGAATGTCGCCCTTGAAATATTTATATTCATATTATCAATTAATTTTTCAACAAATTATAGTAATATAACGCTAATATATACCTTAAAGAATGATCCTCCTTGTAATATGGGTTGGAGACAACTTTTGTGATAAAATTGATAGTTTGTTTTTTATGAGGATGAAGATCATGAACTTTAATATAACATTCAATTATATTCATTCCACACCTCGAAATAATGAATTCAATCAAATATTTTGGATATGTATTAGCTGCACCTATCAAAGATGTGAAAAGAATCATGACAAGATAAGAATGAGTGTGCATTGAATTATCAGCAGATATTTTTAAGAACCCCGTGGATAACCTTTCGATAATAAGATTAATATAATCAGGTTTTGCATCGGTGAAACATCTGATTAATGATTCAGATATTTTAAACGACGAGGGACCACCATTATCCGTAATAAGAAGTGGAAGGTAATTTTGAAATACATCAAACAATAAATTAAATAGTCCAACATCACTTTTTGGATTAGCAGCTTCAAATCCTAGTACAACCATGGAAAATATTCGCTTTCCTAAATTTTTTACAAATCCCATTTGCTCATCTGTCGGCAGGATAAATTTATTTATATAAATTTTTAATGGGCTCATTTGATTTTTTGTATGAAACATTGCACCGCAACATAATAAAAATGTGCCTAAACATCGATAAATCCAAAATGCTAATTCACTATCTTTTGTTTCATCTTTAATCGGTATCAATGCCCATTTATCAATATGATTGAACACCATTCGTACTCTAGCATCGAATGATGATTTTTGCGATTCTGCAATTGAATTTCTTCGTCTGGCCAGTGCCATTGCATACATCAAAACCGATTCTTTACTCTCTTTGAATTCATGTGCATCCATCCACGATGGAAATATTGCTTTTAATTCTTCAAGGTCCGCAATAAAACTTTTGATTCGTCTCATTTCACCATCATTTGCATCCTGCCCATAAACGCAACACTTTATCCACGCTTGTATGATTAATAAATCAAAATTTTTCAATTGACCTTTCAAATTTTCAACTACACTAGTGTCCTCCAAAATTATTCCAAGATAAAATTTCGTTATTCGTACATCTTTGACATTTATTGTTGACGTAAAGTGGGCAAAAAGTGAAGTGGCAGAATGACGATAATTTTTTGCCATGATTGGATTATTAAGTGCTTCAAGGGTGAATGCAGCTGCTAATTTAGCTATAACATTGTAATTTTCACCAATAGAATTGATATCAAAGACTAGTGTACGAACTCTACCAGCAACAACTGACCATAATGCTTCAAGCATTTTTGTAGCTCCTAAATATTGCGGTAAATTAATTTCATGTGGTTGAACACAAGAATTTATATCTCTCGATGTATTAAATACATCTAATAACATTTTTAATAGTATTCCTGCTCGATTTCTTGAACATTCCAGAAGATACCGATCAATCCATCCACCAATTAGACAATGTTCGCCACAATTGAGGTTTTCATTGGATGAAAGAACTATACTCAATGTATCTACGAATATTGCCATCATCATTTTTGCCAATTCATCCTTTCGACAACTTATTATATTTACAGTTTGTATTATTTTCTCGGACACTGGTGCTAATTGCAATTTATTATCCACATAAACAAGTAGTATTGATAATTGTCCCTTCCAACTTAATAACGCACAACGAGTACTTTCCAAATCTGAGTCTTGAACTGGAGGTAAAAGATCTTGCATTATCGCAGATACATTTTCTGCATCAGTTGTGATTGCTAATGTTAAAAATAGTGATATAAAATTAATAAGCGCTGATTCAGAAAAATCTTTAACTTTATTTTTTGTAAATTTTGAGCATATTCGACCTTTAACTTGATGCCAAAATTTATTGTCTTTACTTTCATGACCACGTTTGAGAATTTCACCTAAAAATCGTAAAAACATACCGTAGCTCGATTCATTGCCATGATCCAAATTGCCATTTATTCTATCTTTTACTTGTTTAAGTATATCTGCTGGTGTTTTTTTTTCAATTGAAATTGTCCAAGGACCTGATAGTTGCATTAAAAATGGCTGTTCTAAACGTCGATGGAAACATTCCCATAAATAATTTATCACCATCATTTTTGGTGACCACCATTCATTAGTTAATACTCTTAACAGTGGTATCATAATTTTTAATTCTTCATCAATATTATCTTTTATGTCCTCTTTGCCTTTATCATTTGCAAATGCTTTCAAAATTCTATCAATTTGAATATAATTATCTTTTATTCTAGTACTCGTTGTGCCAATATAATAACCTTGATTATTATAACCGTATAATAATGTTAAATGATAAATTATCCAAATACCAAATAATTCCGGATATCTTGTTTCTGTAAATGAATAATCAGCTTCACCGTGCCAAATCATTCTCGATGATTTTTCATTTTTTTTTGCCTCTATTTTCGGTTTGTGAATTTTATTCAGTGCTGTATTAACATAATACCAGAAATCCTGGCAATTATATCTATCATGTAAATCATCGATGAGTATTTCAAGCATTAACCAAAGCTCACGTATACATGTACAATTAAATGGACTTCGATTACGTAAATCAGACAAATTTACTCTGTCAAATATTTTTAATGAGATATAAATCAAGTCGTCTACAACTAATTCAAGTGTTTTATTTAGATCTATCATTGAATCACTGGCAAATAATTTTTTTTTCGTTGTATTATAAATTACCGTGACAAAAAGCCAGCGAAGATCTAGATGCATATGATACAAATGAAATTCGGGTTGTCCACATTTATTCCCAGTGTTGGATATAGCATAATGGAATACTGATCCAGGTAACTTTTTTAATTTGGCAAAAAATTTTTTTATACACACTAATACTTTGTCCATTTCATTTTGTATGTTCATCAACATTGAATGTTGTACTACAGCCCATTCTGGCTCAATACTATCTAAATATGTACGAATATAAATTACTAAATCACAAACAGATTTTCTGATATAATTTAAATCTATTTTATCATTTTTGATGGGTTTTAGATTTAGAGTTTCATGAATTTCACATCTATTGAGGATTCGTAAATGCATTCTAAAAAAAAAAAATTGTCACATTAGTACAACTGTTCCATCATAAATAATACATTGCTAAATATTATATGACAAACAAAACGTACTCCATGCACTTTATCAAGTGATCAAGGTGTAAAACTGCAGTGGATGCCGGTTGTGTTCTATCAAATAACCTTACATTAATATCATCAATTGAATATCTGACATTATCAGAGTAAATAATTTTTTCCAGTTCTCCATTTATTAGTGGTCCATTTTTACTCAATTGGAAATCATTTAAATTTACTTTTCCAGTACAAACAAATGCATTATCGTGTTCCATTTTTTATTAATGTGTATTGAAATAAATAAATACTCAAACTATGTCCAAATACTATTCTGTATATTTAAATATATAATTGGCACTCTTGTTATTGTTTTCATAATTTGTAAATTAAGATTATACTAAAATCATATTGAATTTTCGGTAATTGATTAGTTGAATATCCATAGTTGTTAATGATTACACACCACAGGTAAGATTTATGATAATATAGCTATTAGCTACTACTATCATTATTACATTCAGAGAAAAATTAGAAAAAAAAAAAATATAATACATCATTTTATTTTTGGCGGGGAGAAAACCTGTGTAGCGCCATCGTTAAAAAAATCTGGAACTAATTCAAGATGCAGGCGACCTTTTTTTCGCGGTCATTTTCATATACATGCTATATGGCGAATGTAGCGGCATATTTTTTAATTGTAAAAATAAATAGAACCAATTATTTTATCTAATTATGTAAATTTCAAGATAAAATATTAATAATAAGTAATATTTTTTTCATTCTCGTATAATGTTTTACATCAATAGTTAATTATATATGCTCGAAATTTGGATTTATGTGTATTTTCATATGTGTGTATGTGATATATACACACATTTTTTATGAATATATAACATATACAAATGCAATATCACTTTCTCTGTGTGACTGAGAGCATGAAACTAAATAATGCTGCACGTATTATATATATATATTAATTTTCACGTTATGTTAGCCGGAAAATTTTGCAATTACAGATGATGAGTACAGTATGAAAAAAAAAAATTTATTTGAGATTTTGCAATATAATTAAACAGAGATAGAATTGGAAATGTTATATCATATGTTGCAGAACGTGCACCGAATGTGTCATATGAATGACAGTTTCCTCTTTGGTCCAATCACCACCACATCATTAGATTACTGACACAAGTTTAATTGATAGATGACTTCCAATGAAGCAGAAAGTTGTGCCAGTATGAATATTCAAGAGCTCAGCGATGAGGTATGATTATAAATTTATTTATAATTTCATCAAATTGTCTTTTCTTAATCACATAATCCCAAGTTAATTGTCTGTCTCCTTGATAGAGGTTATGATTCCCGTGTCAATTGGCCTTTCAATATAAAAAAATAATAATATAATGATAGATATTAAATTATATAAATTCAATATGAAAACATTTTTTTTATTATTCGTTATTAATTTATTTTATTTTGTTTGCAGCCTCCTTTGCTTCAAGCAATATTTCTTGGAGATATTCAAGAAATTCGTACTCTATTGGCACATCAAGAGGATGTTCATTGGCAAGATGTTGAGCAACGATCATTGCTTCATGCTGCGGCATTTATGTAAGTAACATACATACCTATTTTTATTTATATAAATATATATTGTTTAATTGAAATTAAAAATGTTGAATAATATATTTTAGTGGAGATCCTGTGATAGTTGAAACACTGATTCTCAGTGGTGCTGGTGTTAATAATAAAGATAAACGATGGCTTACGCCTTTACATAGAGCATGCTGTTCAGGAAATGATGGTGCGGTTGAAGTACTATTGAAACATGAAGCTGCAGTGAATGTTAGAGATCGTAATTGGCAAACACCATTGCATGTTGCTGCAGCAAATAATGCAGTGGAATGTGCCAAACTTATAATACCAAGATTATTTAATATAAATTTAACAGATCGAGGTGGTAGAACGTGTTGGCATCATGCAGCTTTTAAAGGCTATGTAGAAATGACCGAATTATTATTGAGCCAAACTGGATGCGTTGTAAATGCCCGTGATAAAAAAGATCGACGAGCATTACATTATGCAGCTCATATGGGTCATGAAGAAATAGTAAAAATTTTATTTTGCCATGGTGCTGAACTGGATGTACGAGATCGTGATCTTTATACTCCATTACATGCGGCAGCGGCAGCTGGAAAAATTGATTGCTTGCGAACGCTAATAAAGGCTGGTTCAGATCTAGAAGCAAAAAATGTTTATGGCAATACTCCACTTCATGTTGCGTGTCTCAATGGTCATGCTGATATAGTTGCTGAATTAATTCGTTATGAATCAAACATCGAAGCAGTGAATTATCGTGGACAAACGCCACTTCACGTTGCTGCTGCAAGTACACAGGGTGTTGATTGTCTGGAGTCACTTTTACGTGCTGGTGCACGTATTAATGTACAATCTCAAGATGGTCGTACGCCACTTCATATGACAGCTATTCACGGTAGATTTACGAGGTCTAAAAGTTTATTAGATGCTGGTGCATCGCCAGACACAAGAGACAAAAATGGCAATACTGCACTTCATATTGCCGCGTGGTTTGGCCATGAATGTTTAACAACGACTTTGCTTGATTGTGGTGCATCACCAGCAGCTAGAAATGCTGAACAACGCACGCCTCTCCATCTTAGTTGTCTTGCTGGTCACATTGAAGTATGTAGAAAATTACTTCAAGTTGATAATCGGAAAATTGATTCACGTGACATTGGTGGACGGACGCCATTACATTCAGCGGCATTCAAAGGATCTGTTGATTGTCTCGATCTTTTATTATCAAGCGGCGCAAATTTTCGATTATCGGATAATGACAATAGACTAGCATTACATTATGCTGCAAGTCAAGGACATTATCTTTGTGTTTTTACACTTGTTGGTTATGGTAGTGATCCAAATGCTCAAGATGTTAATGGTGCTACGTGTCTTCATCTTGCTGCTGCTGCAGCAAATCCTGCTGATAATTCGGGTCAATGTGTCAGATATCTTCTGGATCATAGAGCTGATCCACAGATTCGTGATAAACGGGGATTCACTGCAATCCATTATGCAGTTGCAGGTGGTAATCAGCCAGCACTTGAAGCTCTATTACATGACTCGGGGTTGAGTGGTAATCCAGCAATGTCAATTAATTCCACAAATCCATCATTACGACCATCAATAAATGATCTATCGTCACCAACTTTGACCCCATTGCATCTAGCGGCATATCATGGTCATGGCGAGATACTCAGGCTTTTATTACCGCTCTTTCCGAGCACTAATATTAGAGAAGACACCGGCAAAACTCCTTTGGATCTTGCAGCTTATAAGGGACATGAACAGTGTGTGAGATTGTTGCTACGTTGTGCAGCATTAGTTTCTGTTCAGGACAACATAACGAGACGAACGCCAGTTCACTGCGCTGCGGCAATGGGTCATACTGATTGTCTTAAGCTGCTATTGAAGAACATGGAGGATCCATCGGTTGTAGATCGATGTGACTCCAAACAACGCACTGCTTTGACACTGGCGGTTGCTAATCGACATCATGAATGTGCGTTAGTATTGCTTAAATTCAAAGCGGATTGTAATTTGCCTGATATCAATAAACATACACCACTTTTTCGCGCTGTTATTCATGAAAAGGAATTGTCCATGGTGGAATTATTATTGGAATATGGTGCACGTATATCAGCACAAGACTCTAATGGTAAAACGCCATTACATTTGGCTGCTGCGTGTGGACGTCTTAAGATATTAGCAGCACTTATCAAAGCTGATCCTAGTGCAAGTGCAATTTCCATGAAAGATGATCAAGGCTGTACAGTTCTTCATTGGGCGTGCTATAATGAAAATGCCAATTGCGTAGAATATTTACTGCAACAAAATCTTGTGGACAATTTGGAGGGTAATCCGTTCTCGGCTGTTCATTGTGCTGTCCACCAGGGATCTGCACAGTGTTTGGAGTTGTTGATTAATAAATTTGGTGGACAAGCTGTCGCAGCGCCAAGAGATACACCTAGAGGAAGACTTCCATTACATGCTGCTGCTGCTGCTGGATCCGTTGAGTGTGCTAAACTTATTCTCACATCGGTTGGTCCAGAATTGGCGGGATTAGAAGCTCAAGATTATGCGGGTCGAACTCCTTTGCTCAATGCAGCAATCACTGGACAAACTAGCACGATAGGTCTTTAAATTACATTTTTGTATCTTTAAATTTTAAATGGTTAATATATTTTTTTGTTTGTTTATTATGCATTTTTCGTAGAGTTATTGTTAGAATGGAAATCGGATATTGAAGCAGTTGACTCGAATAATAATACGGCACTTCATTTGGCATGTCAACGACGGCATTCGGCAGCGGCGGCTGTTCTTTTAGATAAAATTGAATCATTGGAAAAGTGCAATGATAATACTCAAAAAGCGTCCGGCCAACGAAATCGCATCGTCAATATCATTAATAAACAACAAAAAACTCCACTTCATTTAGCGGCTAGGAATGGCCTTGTTGGGGTGAGTTTTCATCAATATTAAAATTGGATTAATGAATCAACTTGAAGCTGTGTTAATTTATTTTTCTATTCATCATCAGGTTACCAGAAGATTACTTCAGCTTGGAGCAAGTGTTGTTGCAGTAGACTCTGAAGGATTAACACCTGCATTGGCTTGTGCACCAAATGTTGCTGTTGCTAAATGCCTTGCAACAATTCTTGCGGCACATGGTAGATAATTTATTGTTTACAAATTAAACTTTTTCAATCTTTTATAATGATATTGATATTTTTATTGCTAATATAAATAGATAATGTAAATGGATTTTTTTTTATTCTTAGGACAAAACTGGGAATCAACACAACAAGCGCCATCAATACAGCAAACATCGGAGGTTTATTTAAACGGAAGAGATTCTCAGCATAGCTCGGATTCAGAATTTTATTGACGACAAATAATTCGTTCACACGCAGATTTTTTATCAACTTTGAGTTTCTATGAGCTCTATTAATTTGATAAATTCTGTGTGATCTGCAAATACATCAGCTTATTAAAAATGACCCTCCCTCCCTCAACTTGCATATGCAGTGGAATTGCTCCATTTTTAATCATGCATATATCAACAAATATATATACATATAAGTAAAGAAAGCGCACAGCTTCTGCCTACAGAACAAATTCTAATTTTTAATATAAATATCATAAATATATATATTTGCCATTGCGCGATTATAAATATTCTCTTATTACAATATTACAATAAGTGGCGGCCTGCTCAATTATTTAAGTTGATTTTCACCGTCGACGTGCATTTTTTTATACCGAGTGATCAATAAATTAATAGATTTTATTGTTAGAAATAAATAATTGACTTTGTACATAAACATAATATAATTTTCAATATATAATCATTTATTTGAAATATATATTGTAATTATAATTATGGACAGAATCTTTCAAATAAAATAATATAAAATATAATAATTATACAGTAATTATTGTAATACAATAAGAAAGGGAAACATTTTTCGAAAAATTATTTTGCGCATGACGTTAGCGTGCACATGTTGGTAACAGAGAGACGAGACTACGAGAGTATAGAATGTAGATACGCAATTACGCAGCTCTTTAACTTCTAAAGCCATAGTACACGTCCACGTGTCACGTATGCGATGGTAACGTGAGATTGAGAAATAAATTCATAAAATACTTATGGCTACAGCAAAATTAAGATCGGGAAGTATTTCTTCAAATGCATTAAAACCTATCATGTTAGATGGGAAACAAAAACCTCTTATATTTGAGATAATTTCTGAATGTCGAACAACAAAAGCCAGAACTGGTAAGATGACTCTTGTTCATCATCAAGTGGACACACCAGTATTCATGCCAGTGGGTACACAGGTAATTAAATTCTTTATTATTTTCTATCTTTGAATAATACATAATCTTTTTAGAATATTATTAAATCAATTTTAATAATAGTTTTTTGATTGTTCTCGTTATTGCATAAGAATATAAAAATTTTTTGAGGTTAAACCCATATTACATCATGTAATTATAAATAATACTTATAATTGGATTATCGGAATATAGATAAATAGTTAGTATTCAATTGTTACAGGGTACATTAAAAGGATTATTGCCGCAACAATTGGAAGAATTGAATTGTCAAATAATACTAGGAAATACATATCATTTAGGAACTCGTCCTGTAAGTAAAATATTTTTTCTTTATACCTCGGTCGAAAGTACAAGTCTGGGAGGCATTGACATTTGTCCAAAGTTGTAATTTTTTTCCATAGTAGTTTACTATGTGTACATATGCGAAATAGTTTTCAGTTATTCCAGAGAGGGTGGATGTGGGCGATGGAGCGCCTCTCACGCGTGAAAAATTTTGTCAAATAAAAATATACGAACATCCCTGAAATTTTTTTTCTCAACTAATTATGTTGTAAAACAAATGAAAAATTATGTTCAGCTGTTGTTTTGCAAGTACATAATGCTTCAGCTATTGACATAAACAGCGCAAATGAAAAATTAAAATAAAATTATTGTATCAACAATAAAAAAATTATGATATAAATCAGGAAAAATTAATTCAGCTGGTTGTGAGGCGAGGGGAAGACCTTCAGCTGATGCACTGAACATCATTCGCGACGAGCGAAGCCGAGACTCTTTGACTCGTCATATCTCATGAATGGTGGGTTACAGTGAAAAAAGTGCCTTGACACTTTTTGTAGAGAATTTCATGATCTACAACTTTTGTTCTACACTTTTTTTACGATAACATCACCGTTTGGGAGAGAAAAAGAGGAAAATTGATTTTTCGGCTTTTTGATTCGTCATATCTCATGAATAGTGGGTTGCAGCGAAAAAAGTGTCGATACACTTTTTGTAGACAATTTTATGATCTACAACTTTTGTTCCACACATTTTTTGCGATAACAACACCATTCGTGAGATATGACGAGTCAAAGAGTCGAAAAATCGGGTTTTCTCTTTTTTCTCGTACACGGTGATGTTATGCAGGAATTTTAATCTTTTTGCCCTTGTAGTGTAATATACTATTTCTCAATAGTTTCATTTCACATGTAGTATATTTAATTATAATGTAATTAATAATTAATAATTACAGGGTGCTGAAATATTAAGAAAAGCCGGTGGATTACATAAATTTATGAATTGGAAACGAGCATTGTTAACAGACTCTGGTGGTTTTCAAATGGTATCACTTTTACATTTAGCTGAAATAACTGAGGAAGGTGTCCAATTTAAATCTCCTTACGATGGATCTGAATGTATGTTGACACCTGAGCATTCTATAGAAATACAAAATGCAATAGGAGCCGATATTGTGATGCAATTAGATGACGTGGTTAAAAGTACATTAACTGGACCTAGAGTAGAAGAGGCAATGCAAAGGTACAGTAAAAAATAACTTTCAATCATATAAATTATCTATTTAATATTTACTGAAAAGTATACATATGAACTGAATTTAATTTATAGAACAACGAGATGGTTGGATCGATGTTTGGCAGCGCATGAAAGACCAAATGAACAAAGTATATTTCCCATTGTTCAGGGTGGATTAAATGATGAATTAAGAATGACAAGTGTTAAATTACAATCTCAAAGGGAAGTCAATGGCTTTGCGGTTGGTGGTTTGAGCGGTGGTGAAAGCAAGGAGGATTTTTGGCACATGGTTCATCTCAGCACGAATCTTCTTCCAAAAAATAAACCTCGGTATCTTATGGGTGTTGGATTTGCAGTAGATTTAGTTGTTTGTTGCGCTTTAGGAATTGATATGTACGACTGTGTATTTCCAACGAGAACGGCTGTGAGTATATTTATGTTTTTGTTTTTATTCCTAAAAAATATGTAATAGCAGTTGATCATAGTTATTATATTTATTGTATTACAGAGATTTGGTTGTGCTCTTGTTAGAACGGGCCAATTGAATTTGCGGCAAAAGATTTATCAGCATGATCAAAAACCGATCGATGAATCATGTGAATGCAACACATGTAAAACATACACACGCTCTTACCTTCATCATATTGTGACTGTAGAAACTGTTGCATGTCATTTATTATCAGTCCATAATATTTATTTTCAAATGAAACTAATGAATGACATTAGAACTAGTATTAATGAACAAAGATTTCCAGAATTTGTTAAAAAATATATGTTGAATCTTTATCCAGATGAAAACTATCCAACATGGATTTTAAATGCTCTAAGTGAAGTTAATATTCATTTGAAACCATAATGAAGATGAATAACAATTGAATTATAATGTCCAAAAAGACAATTTTTCTATTTGATATTTTATTTTGAATAAAAATACACAAGAGCATCTGCAAATATTGTTTGTCTTCAAAATTTCCAATAATACTTGGACTATTAACAATGCAAGCTAACAAACTCTCAAAAAAATATTTATTACGTGCGCATGTACATTTTTCGCTTAATGGTATTTTTCGTTCACTCTTACGATATCTATTCTTTTAATTTCATTTTGATTTATTAAAGTTTTAATTTTTCCTTCATTTTTGGTAATTACATGAAATCATCAGAGTCATAGCCAGCTTCAACATTGCTTGTCATTTTATTTTCAGTAAACAGTGATGTATAACTCCTAAAAAGTGATTATCAAATAATTTTGAATAGTACAGGCATGAAATAATATTTTTACTAAACACAATTTACCAACCTCATCTCGGCTTCGGCTTGTCTTTTTTGTTCCTCAGCTTTCTTCTGAGCCTTTTGTTCCTTTATTAATTGCTTTCTGTCTTCTCGTTCGGTTCGATCACGTTTTTCTCTCATTGCTCTCAAATCAGGTGTTTCCACTCGTTTTGTTTTAGTCAATCTATTGATTATAGTGCTAATTCTTTTTGCTACGTGAATTTTTTTTACGTCAGCCTCTTTATGAAAACCTACTTGACCCACATCCATGCCCGGTGTTTTTTTCAAATTAGACCACATGGTATATACAACGTCGACATCATTCACTTTATTTCCTTCAATACTGTTTGCTTTGACTAATTGCGCTGCATCGTCAAGAATTGTACTTGGAATATCGTCAATAGTTTGACCCTGAATTAAATAACACGATAATTCAATAAGAAATTAAGTGAATTAATGTGTTTATATAAAAGGGTATATAAATTAATTACTTTACGAAGTCTAAGATAGACGTGAGCTGAAGAAAATTTATCAACGTGAAACCACACGTCCTCTGGCCATCCCCATTTGATTAAATCCTCATCTAAAATCATATTTTTTTGTTATCCAATGTATATAATTTTCATATGTATTCCAGTACTGTTTTATTGTAGAAATATTATTTATTTATAAATTGGCCAACAACTTACTCTCATGTTTGTCAACACCCATGAATAGTGTTACCGGTGGTTGAACCACTGAAATTACAAAAAAACCATCGATATGTATCAGTGACATTTTTTTTTATTATAAATCAATATCGTATAACAATAATTTACCATCGCTTTCAAAATAAATAACCATATTTCTAGATGAGTTATTCAAATTTAAAATTTAACAACATTCAATTATTCACAAAGCGTATAATAATATTAAATTGTGAACGAATTGTTGAATTAAGTTTTTGATTCCAATGATATTTTGAATATTACAAAATTATCACATATTTTTATCCGTGTTCATCTCTAATAGTTAACAATAATTTCGTCGTTGCCATATTACAATTAGCGAATGACATAACCTAAAACTTGAATTTTTTTTCTCCACCATTTAATGTAGCGCCGCGAGCGCCATCCCGCTATTGCGTCAATAAATGTAATTACATATGACATCCATTACCAAGTGAGAAATTTTTGGTGTCGCCAGAGTTTTATATTACTATTTTCCATAAGCGCGGCATAATATTGTCACTGACATAGTTAATATAGTTTATTTGTTTAAATAATATTTTCTCAAAATTAACGTAATTCAGTGAATTAATTAAAGCTGTATGGTAAAGTGAGTTGAATGATTAAAATAATGAAAAATATACGCGGTAAAATACTGCGCAGTGGTTGTGCGCAATCGCGTTGCGTCGTATTCGTTATTCATTTGTTTCCATTCGTTCGACCGTTAGTATATATTTTGTATTTTACATTAATTAAATTCGTATTATTCGTTTTAAACAATGGTTTTTCAATTTTTTCCTTATTTATATTGTTCCATTAAGTAAGTGAATTTTTTCACACATATTTTAGCTATTAAATTTCATGATGTGAAGTTATAATATTGTGAATTGTCTTTGACCTTATGTGCGAGTGTGTCTTTATATTTTTCAACAATGAATACTCGTAAGTTTTAAATATTTCAACGGATATATAATAATGTTGATCAAATATATAATATTATTGATATTTTATAGATTGCTAGATGAACCTTGGAATTGTTGTAGAAGATGGACAACAATAAAATGGCGGCAATATCAGCAAAAACATAATTGTCATCCAGCGTTGGATTTTGTGGTATCGTTATGTTTTTTTTTTTATTTCTCTCGTTGACAATACGTTCAAATATTGTTAATTTTACCCAAAAATATACAACTATATGTAGAATAAGTTCGTCTATTCTCATGCTATAGGCAAACTGGTGTATTTCTGATGAAAACCATAGTAAAAAAATGTACAAATATACAAATTGAAAAATTATTTTTTCATCTTATACTGACAATGATTTGAAATGTTTATCAGAAAGAGAGAGAGATGAATTTTTTATAGGTATTTTAAAAATAATATTCATTGAGTATAATTTTTTTTTATCTGAAATATATTTATTTACAATTGTTTGAAATTAAATTTACCGCGCAAACTAGTATAATATTGCGCATGCGCATACATATATACATATTGATGCATATAAAAAAAAAACACTGGCGGATTATGGAAATTGTCTGTTGATAGTTGATCACTCTATGTGAATTTGTTTTTGACGTAAATACAACGAAATATCATTATTGTGAACTAACAGCTTAATTTATAAATCGGGGTAAGTGTTAATAATACAATATTAGTTTAATAATAATTTACTTATCATATTTGATGAAAGTAAGTGCGAAATTTTAGTCTTATGATAATATAACCTCAAAACGTTGCAGATTCTTTCATAAATATCTTAATTATTTCACTAGATAGAGAAATATAAATCATGACGGGGTCTGGATCAACAACTGATGAATCCACTACACTACCAGCTGAAAAAGCATCGAATAATCCATTGGAACAATTCGTATTGCTTGCAAAAACGGCAAAAGGCGCAGCGGCATTAGAATTGATAAAACAAGCAATAGAAACACCTGGTGTTCATGTATTTGGTGAATTGTTGGATATGCCAAATATAAAAGAATTAGAAAATGGCCCTCATGCTGAATATTACAATACACTTAATTTATTTGCATACGGAACATATAAAGAATATTTGGCAAATGTTGATAAATTATTGCCATTAACGCCAGTACAAAAGAAAAAACTTCAACATTTAACTATTGTAACATTGGCTGAGAAATCAAAATGTATTCCATATTCAATATTATTGGGAGAACTTGATATTAAAAATGTTCGTGATTTAGAGGATTTAATTATTGAAGCAGTTTACGCTGACATTATTCATGGTAAATTGGATCAAAAAAATTCACAATTGGAAGTTGATTATGCTGGATTGGGCAGAGATGTAAGACCCGGTGAAACTAATGTAGTTATGGATACATTAGCTGCTTGGGGTCAAACGTGTGAGACAGTATTGGCTTGTATTGAGCAACAAGTTTTTCGTGCAAATGTTGAAAAACAAAAGGCGACACATCATAAAGAACGAGTCCAACAAGATGTAAGCCCAATCTATTCATTTAACAATTTTTGTTTACATTATTTTTATTTTATTCTTGTTTATTATTTGTAGATTGCAAATATAAAAAAATCACTTTTGGCGCAAGCGGGTGGTGGTGGTGTTCAGGAGGCTGATGCTGCTGGTGGTAGTAATATTGCTGGTGGTAGTGAATCTAGTAGAGAAGCAATGTCAGCGCCAACTGATTCAAAGAAGAAACAACAAAAGGCCAAAGGTATTAGAGGCAGCGGTAAGTTCTGGAAGGCGTAAATTCAAATGTTTATTCGAATATTTTTCTGTCTCTACGATTATAATATCAAATTTATTAAATATATATATAGGAGAGAATCGAATTATTATTTTTATCTTTGTTTTGTTTAGCAGCACTGTTAATTTTTATTAACAAAATTGTCTAAAAACTTGAGGCTCGTGATAGCGATAACTATGTTTTCAATTTGTATAGAAAATTCAATTTTTTCAATTCTCGATAAAATCGAATGAACTTTTTTGTTTTTGTGCAAAATAAATGTGAAGGTTTTTCGTCATGTTTAGATCAATATTGACGCGAAAAAAAAAGAAAAGTTGATGGATAGTAGATAGTAAATGAAGAAAAAAAAATGTGAGCTTGTATTTGTTACTCAAATAAAGGGTAATTTATTTTAGTCAGCTTTTATCTCTCTTTCTCTCGACACCTTTGTTGCCTTAATCCTGACACGCAATCTGGTCATATGTATTTATATGTGTGGACTTTAAAAGAAAAGTCATCTAGAAGCAAATAGAGATGTCACTAATATTTTTTTTGTATTTATAAAAAATTATTTTTTATTAATTTTTCTTTGAATTCCAAGAGAAATATACAATTTTTTATATAATCAAATTTTATTGTATTAGATATGCATCATCATGAATTATGTTTAATTTATCTTTTCATTGAACTGATTCTTCAAATTCTGCGTAATATTTTTATTAATATAGAATGATGGAAAAGAAAAAATTTACTATTCGATTAATGGGGATTTTCAGGATCTACTTTTGATCCAAATGCGATGATGAACTGACCATCAACTATATTGGCATCCCTGGGCATGTATTAGACGAATCTTTGCAGCAATCACGCCGGTTGTTTGGTATATTTTCTATTTAAAATAATTAATACATATTTTATGTTGTATTTTTTTTGTATATTTTTCAAATAAATTCAAACTTTGTGGTAAATTGTTTTCTAATACAAATAAAATTTTCAACTTTACATTTACTATTTATTGTAAATTTATTTCTACATCGTTTTTCATTTTTATTTCATTTTCATCATTATTTTATATTTTCTCTCCACATATTTTTCATAATAACAATAATTACAATGGCAATAGTTAATTACATGTAAAATAATTCTACACTCATAAATATTTTATTTATATGAGAGATTTAGCATTGTTTTGCATTGCAATTTTTAATCTGGTATTATTAAATTATTTAAAATTCCTATATATTTATTCATCAAGATACACAATTATAAATAGACTTTTGTTTAATTTTTTGCGTATCTTATACATCATTTAAAATGAACGAAAATAATATTCACCAGTATAAAAAACATCGCATCGATATATATGTATACATACCATATTTTCGATTTTTAACATGTGAGACATTGGATAATATTTATATATTATTACGACAATTAAAAATCTAAAATTTTCAAATAATTATCACAATTATTTACATTAATTATTTCTTCATATTCAAATAATTTAATTAACATCAATAACAATAGGTATATATCATCACTTGAAGATAAATTGGAAAATATTTATGTTTTGTATTTTTCCCAGTAATAATATTTATTAAATTTCAAATTGAATTTTGAATATTTTGACAATAATTGGACAACATCATTTGGGGGCTCACTTTAATGTAATTGTCCAATAATTCTCATCTTGTTCTTTACCCTTTTCTGTTATGTACATGACAAAATAATAAATAAAAAAAATTCTTAACGTACTCATAATAACTAATAAAAATTACATTTATGGATGGTACTTTTAACAATTCGGATAAAGGCGAGAAATTGGACGTATCAAATAAGATATGTTTGATCATAATAATGATTGTAGTTTTCTTCAAGTTTTTTTTTAAATTTATCTCTAATACGTTCACATACATTTTATAATGTGACGTTTTACTATCTCATATACGTGTGACAATTCCTCAAGCTTTTGTAGATAAAATCTATAACAAAGGTATAATAAATATTTTTACATATTATATTCGTTTTCATTTCACGAATATTTGAAAAAACAAAAAAAAAAAAATTGATAAATATAAATTAAATTGTATTCGTTCATATATTTACACACATTTTTCATACCGATAATTATTATCTATATATTATAATTATTTAATTTAATTTATTTATTTTAGTTTGTTATATATTGCGTTGATATATTTATTTAAGCGAATTTAGGTCATTTCTTATTTTTTTTTCTTCTTATAATTGTAATATTATTTATTTATAATTAAGTAAGTTGATTTATTTGGCCATCGTTTATTTATTAAGCGTAAATATTTACTTGCAAACTGATTCATCGTTCAGCGCAATAAATTATTAATATAGTTTTTATCATTAAATTATTTACAAGCAACAATGATCATTTATACATATATATGTATTTTTTTTTTTGTATACTCATGTATATATATTTGTTTATATTAAACATTGATTTCTAGTAGAGTGTACGTATAGAAGCGAACACGAAATATAATTAAAGATATTTATTTTAAGATCACAGTGAAAAGTGAACAATCGAAATTGCATTTTTTTTTTTTTTTTTGTCACTCCATGCAAAATATATCAAACGCATTTTAATTAACAATTAGCTTATCCAAATATTTCATATATCGCTTATTGCGTCATCTTATTTTATATTTTTTCATTGATACAATTTTATATTTGCATTAAAAATATTTCTTAAATGTTATTGATATACTGTAAAAAGGTATTAATTGAGAAAGTTTGCCTGATGGACAGGTAATTTTCGTAATAAATAATTCTGCTATAATACACCGTCATTTTGATTGATGGTAGGACCATTTCCGATTCTTGAAATGTTCAACGATCTAACAGAACCAAATGTATCTTTTATATTAATGTCCTTTATCGTGGGTGAAATAACAACATTTATTTCCTTTCCATTATTATTCATCAATGTTTGCGTTGATCTTGTCATCATATTTTGTAATACTTTACCATTCTTACGTTCTCTTATTTCCATTTCATAAACTGAAGAAAACATTAAAAAATTAATTCTAATGAAATAAATATAAATTAAATTGAAAATATATATAATATTTACGTTCGATTTGAGTAGAACAATCAGTGGTAGCTGTCGTGTGTCCTTTGACTGCTTTATTTTGATCACATGTAGCTGCTGTCAATGTTACTGTTGATATCATACTTGAGGCATTTGTTCTAGTAATATTCGTAGTAGATTTTGGTGCAAATGGTCCTCTACCACGTCTAATATTTCGCTCAGGATGAATTAGAATTATATACAACTGAAAACATATTCATAGTAAATATTAATATTCAAAACGTGAAACTAATATAGTATATACGTAGATTAATCTTTGCTGTTGAGCTTTGTGGAGTTATTGAAGATACCTTTGGACTGAATAAGCATGCTATCGTAACTGATGCTGATAAGCTAATGGTTACGGACATGGAAGTGATTCTGAGTGCAACATGATTGCCTGTGCCAAAGTATAGAGGCACAAATGCAAGCCAAATAATACATGTTGTGTACATTGTAAAACCTGAAAGAATTTTTTTCTCTTATAATAATTTTTATATACAGATACATCTGTATATTTATTTATTAATAAAATATTGAATTACCGATATGTTTGCTTTCATTAAAGTCCTCGGGTATTTTTCTTGTCAATACAGCATAAACCGTACAGACAATAATTAAAATAATTGGATAAGAAAATGCTATCATATAACTTGCATCAATATAACTGTTGCATACAAGTAAATTATCCTCGCGAGTTGGATAATGATGACGTGCTTTAGCTGGATCTATCACCATCCATACAGCATTAATTAATATTTGAACACCAACCAACAGTGAACATATTATTAATTGTGAACGTGGCGATATAAATGACGGACGCTTTGCGCTTTTTTTACTTTTATTGAATATTCGTGATATTCGATTTGTCTTTGTTAATAGTGCGGCGTATACTACAGTAAAACAAAATCCCGCGGCGAATCTATTCAGAGAATTAGACATGAAAATTTTACAGACTTTAACAACTTTCACAGAGATAGTTAAAAATCGAAATATATAAAAAATAAAATTTTTCACTAAAAAAATTAATGTATATACATATATAAATATTAATATTCGGCGAGAGGGATGTGTCAAAAAGGACCATGATAAATTGTAAATGACTTTTTTTTATTTTATAATGTTTCTTGTCCATCAACAAACAAACAAAAAAAAAATATGGAAAAAATTTTTTTTTTCTTTCATTTTTTAAGATTATCCACGGGAATTTTATTCGTCCATCTACGTGTGGTACTCTGTTACCCGTGGCAACACACTTGAAACGATAAGGTGGCTTGAAAATAATAATAATAATAATAAAAAAATTCGTGAATTTGTGAGGGGGTCGATTTTCCCTTACTTACTTTGTCGCTACTGTATATACTTTACATAGGTGTTATGCCTAAAGGCGTGAAAATTTATGACCGTAAATTAAGAAAATTTACACAGTTGGGTATTCATTTTCCATATTTACCCATATTTAAATGAGTATTAAGCTTACAGTTATTGTGTTAATAGTCATTAGTAAAATGGTAGTAAACTATATTTTATGTACATATACATGACAGTATAGAGTTTATATCTTTCTTTTGTTAAATAGGTAAAATGAGAATTAATTTGTGAATGGTGCACAGGGTTACAATAAGTCATGAATAATTAAATATGCCTAAAAGATATATACTCGGTAACTTCATTTGTAAAAATATTTGTTTATAAAATGTAGTGATAAAACAAGAATAATATTGATACACTTACCTCTGGATACCACAGACAATATCAGTTGGTTTGAGTACAAGAGTGAATGTTACCAAGTAACATAGCAATATACCAATTAATAAAACATAGGATAGTTCACGTCCTGATGCACGTACAATTGGCGTGTCATTGTGTTTAACAAATACCCCACCGACAAATAGCGTTATCTGTATGGATATAAATTAATTAATATATTGAAATTGAATAATAAAGATTATTAAGAAAATACTTAATTTCAATTTAAAAAATGTTATAATGAAATTTTTCATTTTTTTATCATCGTTATTTATTTATTTTATTTTATGGATGTATATACATACAAGAATTCCACTGGCTGAAAAGGACATGGCACCAATTGCCCAACCGCTGTCAGGTTTCAAGAATTCTTCGGGTATTTCACGACAAAACGAATGTGTTTCATCTGGTAAAGTCCCTTGGGAACAAGGAACACATTGTGTTTGATCTGTTGCATGTCGTATCTGTCGAATAAATTTAATTATTTTCTCTGATAAATACATAAATTTTTGTTGAATGTATTAGACGTATTGCACTGATCTAGTTATAAATAATTGACGATGATATAGGATAATAAAGAGGAGATAATAATAAATATATTTATTATTATTAGTCTACCTGATATTGAGTGCAATCCAAACAATGCCAACAACAACTCTCTCCTTCGACATATTTTTTTGCTTGGCCCACTCGACAAGATAATGAGCATACGCTTTCGGGGGCTTCTGGGTTATCGAGACGAAATTGAATTTCTATAATAGACAACATGTATGATCACATTTCAATATAATCAATAAATTTACATGTATATATGTAGATGATTTGTGTTGATATTACCTGACATATTTAGGCGCAATTCGCCTTCTAAATATTTTCCAACTCTTATCCATTTGTATTTGCCAGGTGAAATTTGTTTAAAGTGAATAATATTATATCGAGCTGGACCGTCGCCATTTTTATCAAAATGAAAATTATCACCGCTAAGACCTTTGAAATAAAAGATAAAAAAAAAATTTAATTATCCATATCTGAATAAATTATTCAATAATAGTTAATTTTTACCTTGGAATTCAACTTTTCGTAAATATTTAAGTAATTCAGTTCCCTTGGTGGGCTTCATTGCATCACAAAGTCCGGCTTTGCCATGACACAAATCTGCATGCATATCACTGAATACAAACGAAAAAATATTAAAATTAAATAGTGAATATACATGTACATAAAATTATATTTTGACATAATATATTATATTACCGGAATGCATAGGCAAAGGCCATTACTGCATCTGAAACGAATTGTAGTTGATCTTCAAAAGCCGTATTATGTTTTGTCAAACGTTCTTTTGTTGTACACGGTATTTTATATTTTTGATTGTATGGTGTACTTGACGTATTTGGATAACGACATTGAAAATGATCTTCCCAAAATTCTGTAAAAATTATTATATTCAATTCAATAATTTAATTTTTAATTTATAATATTCAAATATACACTTACCAAAAAACCAGGGATTTCTTTTATTATTCTCAACTGTCAAACTGAGAAAATAATCTTCAAATCCATCAACAGGATTGGCTTGCGGTTGAACTGAGAGTGTTCCTTCAACTTCTGGCTCATTTTTATTACTGACTAGTCCACGCGCACTCCATCCATCGCTACCGATCCAATAAAATGCACCGGTTGCATTGTTACGTCTTACAGCTCTCATTACACCAGCCACTTCTTGATCCGATCCAAATATAATACATCCTGTTTCAACATGTACAGTGTTAAATTTTACGATTCGTATATATGGAATATATGTAGAATAACTTATGAATTGTTACGATTTCAAGCTTGTATATATATAAAGGAACTCGTGTAGATTTTATGTGGATATCAACTACATGTCGTTGTGCCTTCTGTCAACTGTAATAGATCATTTAGAATTGACTGCATCGTATAAAAGAATTTTATAGTTTACTCAGGAGCTTTGGAAATTTATTTTTATAAATGTACAGCAAAAAGTTGGATATTATATTTTTTTCTTTCTTCATGACTACATGTATGTAGTGTTACAATTTGTTAAAACTCGTGATACTATTTTTATTAGTACACTTGATTGTAAGTTTTAACAAAATTGAAATTAATTTTCATCGTGATTTTTTAATATTGAAATACAAATGAACATTTTATTATATATTTTTTTATAATTATGGCTTGCAGTTTTTATTTTTATTGTATATATACACGTTATATTGTACCTAACTATGACGTGTTTATTGCATTGTATGTACACTTGTATGTCAGGTAATTACTGTATACTGAAAAATGCACTAACATTCTCAAATGTTAGAGTATTATATATAATTATATATTTTTTTTTCTTTTCCCAGTTTTAAATTGAAAAAAAAAAAAAAATGTTGTTGCAATAAATGTTTCTTTCTTTTTCATTTCCGAAATTGCTGTTGCTATATTATATTGTATAGAGAAGGATTGTGAAATAATGGTAATTAGTTGTTCTGAAATTTTTCTTTTCATTGCGATTTCATTGCAGCATGAATATAAAAAAACTGCGATAAGAGGACGATAATATAGTCTGCTTACTTTTACTTCTATCAAAGAAGCAGCAAGAATAATTTTTGAATAGCCACATCATTCATATATTTTTTTTTGTCATACAATATATAGAATATAAACGGTGTATATTTGCATGGTTATTTACATGAAATGTTGCGGAAGGAAAAAGAGAGATTATTTCACATTTCATTCAATTTTAAATGCATGTCCATTCGTCAGATAAAAAATATAAATAAATGCGGTCATGATATGAGAGTTGTATATTCACTGCGATATTATATGTATTTATATTCACTTTTTCGTTTGGAAGGAGGGGGAATAAGTATTTGAAGTGGACAGTAACCTTAAAAAAGTTGTGTGGCGCGGACGAACAAAAAAAAAAAAAAAATTGTCTGTAGATCTTTAACGACTTGGTCCATTTATTTCGTAAACTTTTCCCGGTGGGCCTAATGCTCCTGAGAGACCTCTGTTCGTGGGTATAATAAATTCTTTTGCCTTTTACTACCTTTTTTTTTTTTCTTCTTTATTTTCTTCACACTTTTTTTTTTTTTTTCTGCTCATTCAACATCAACAATTTATTTAAAATATATATATTTATATAACTTTTTTCAAAATAATGATGGGATATCGTGTGATATTATAATTCATCAAATTTGAAATAAAATGATTTATCTCCATTCAGTTAGACAGGTGAACATTTTTTTTCTTCTCCAAAAATTATTCCTCATTGTACACACGCGTTTGAATTGAATCTATATATAAAGCCGTAGTTTTTCCTCATTTTTCTTCTCACTCAAGGCATTTTGCTTATTCATTCATCGTCTGTTAACCGTTGGCGCATCATTATTTTCGTTTTTTTTAATTTAGTCAAATATATATGTGTACATGTATACTGTTGATATAGTAATGAATAATGGAGTTGTTGAACTTTAATATATGGATTTGAAGTTCATTTATTGTATTAAACAAATGAAATGTGTTAGGCGTGAGTTGGCAATTTGATTGATCCTTTAATAGGTACGTTTCATTTATCTTCATTGTCACAGCACAAAATATAAAATATTCACGAATATTTCGAGCGTTAAAATGAATAATTTAAGACCGAAAATGCGAGTTTGAATTATTTGCGATTAAAAATACTGTTATTCATTATACTACCAGATATATTATTGTGGATAAATATGTAGGTATTTATTTTTACACTTGATATTTTTTCCTTTTGTATAGAAGAGTCGGTAGATAATTTAAGAAAAAAAAAATTATTTCGTCATTTCAACGTGATGTTAATTACACTTGGTAAATCTTACATGAGAGAGAGGGAGAGCTCAGGTTTAATTTCAGACTAAATGAGAGCCTAGAGTTTTTGGTAACTTGTCATCCTCTTTCACATTCTCTCTAGAGATATATATATATATGGGTTATATTCTGTTATTCTCGAGGGATGTTGAGATACGACGACAAATGCCGCTCGAAGACATTGTGACCCCTGATCATTTACGTGAAATTCTTACTTTTTACCTCAGATGAATATATAGAAACATTGAGAAACATAACAAGATGAAAAAAAAAACAAAAAAATGTCTAATGAATATATGCGATTCGTTCTTCATGTTAATTAGTATTTAAAAACTTGTGACTTTTATCTTTGTTGACTGAGAATAATTGAATGGATTAAAAGACAGATAGTCAAGAGATTTATGAAACCCTTGATGTTATTAAACGGAGAAAGTGAACTTTGACATTGAATTATAGAGCTACTATTTTTATCACATTAATTATATCTTCTTCATGTTGAAGAATAATTGTTTTGATTAGCGAGAAAATTATTTGTATTTTTTTTATAATACTGATAAGTATAAATTTCATTAATATATATAATATATATTTATGTTTTTCTTGCGATAAAATATCACTTTTCAATTGGCAATTGATGGACATAAAGGTTTATGTACGTAATACCGTCGTCATTAAGTTTACGTTGCGGTCTCTTAAGAATTAGTTGAGCTTCATAATTGAGTTTTTCTTTCTTCCCATGGGAGTTGAAGGAGACCACTTCCGGTTAGAAAACTCTATTCTATATATCAAACCACGGTCAGTCTAAGTGAATTTCATCAAAGAACCTGGTGGCTATATCTCATATTATTTCGAGGGCCAAAAAACTTTTTTTGTTATGTTTAACTTTGCGATTTTGTGCGTATACGTGTTTTGACCTAGTACACATTTTATCTTAATTAACTGTCGGTTTTTTTAGTCCTTTGGTGTTTATATTGAGGCAACCCGAAAAGCTTTTTAGCTGTATATAGAACTAAAAAAAAAAAAGAACAAATCTTGAAAAGAGTCAACTTTCAACTTAGTTTTGATTAATTATTCTTTGTCAACATGTCATTTTAATGATAATTAAAAAATTATTTAACTGATTATTGTATACTGTTATATTATATTATGTTATGATATTATTAAAAATAATTTTTTTTTTTACCTCTTGCTCGTGGTTTGGTCAATAATTTTTGAACAATGTTATCGTACGCAGTTTCCTCAGCAACTCCAGAATCTTTTACGAGTTTTTCCTTAATAGCAATGCATATTTGATGCTTTCCAAGCAAATCCTCGAGCTCTTCGTACGCCTTGAATATATTAAAATTTTTTATATAACTTAATTTGTTTATTTTTAAACTGAAAAATAAATTTCATTATGAAATTATGATTTTATATTGTCATACTCGAGCTGTTTGTAAACATAAATTTTAATTTCATATGACAGTGATGGAGATTACCTATAATTTATAATATTGAACGTGCGAAAAATGTTTGGATTGACGATTAAAAAATTTGATTTTATAATTATTTTAATCCAACAAAATTGAACAATTCAACATTTATCTTCTGTTGTTTTTATATTTAAAGCAAGAATTAAAATTTATATTTGCCAGTAAAATTTTTTATTATTTAATATTTTAATTCATATTTATATATTTGTATTCGAAAACATACATGAATATATATAAAAAAATATATTCATGGAATAGTTTTAGTAAATTATTAGTGAAATATTGTTCAATCAATGTTTTATTATTTGTCATTTTTATAGGTAATAATATTATTTTATTCAACAATCAAATAATAGTCTAAGAGAGAATTGCCATTAAAATTTGCACAAAAATTATATTTTTGTATAATACATTTATGCATTTTCCATGTTCCCGTAACGGTTATACGACTTGACTTTTTGAGTTACATGAAATAAAACCACGTTATATTTTCTAGTAATTCATTTTTATCTTGACCTCTCTTAAGCGCCGAGTGCGTTTTTATTTATATTTTGCATTTCGTATGTATTTTCTCGCCCGAAAAATAAAAAAAAAATTAGATAAATTAAAAATTGCATAAATGGAAAAATAAAATATTGTTCATTTCATGCATTTATTCCTTTTTTTTTTTTTATCTATATTTTTCGTAATACATTTACGTTGAAGTTTAAATGGTGAATTATTCTACATGAATTAAATTAAATGTTAAATTCTGTGAAAACAAATCCCGAAAATCATATTAAAGGAGAGAAATTGAATAATTTAAAGATTTAAATTGTATAATTTCTTATTCGTTCTTGTCAAAAACTGAATATTATTTGTTTATTATTCAATAATAAAGAAAATTATATTAATCACATAAATATTAAGAGTTTTAAAAAAATATAAAATGTTGAATAAATGAGACAATTTGATAAATATGTTAAAATTTGTAGATTCGATTATAGAATAGTGTAAAGCAAAATGTTCTAAAAATGTCACACCCACTGGAAAATGTTAAATATTCACTGGATTATATATAAAACGCTTGGTAGTTATGTCATACTGTGGATAGGGGGTGCAGAAGAGACGAAAAGTTGTGCAAGAGGGAATTGAGGTGAGGTAGGGATAACCAACAGTCGGTTGAATTAAAATCATTTGCATTTGGGTGCTTCCACATTAGTGCTTTTGGGGGAAGAGTGTTGAAACACCATTTTCACAGTTTTTCTCTCATTCTATTCATCCACCTCCTCAAACGGCCTTTTAACTTATTTCCGCTTTTGTTTTTTGGTCATTTGATTTTTTTTTCTAGTCATATAATTATTTATACAGTAATTAGTTTTGTTGAAGGTATAAATATATATTATATATATCTAAAAAATTCAATACTAAATTAAAATTCAAGATAATTAATGCATTATTTTGACAGTGAATTTGGAAATAAAAAACAAGAAGCAGAGTATAATGAGATAATTTCATTTGTTTGAAAATAAAAATTACACAATGATAGTATTGTTAACTATACAAAGATTATAACAATAAAACAAGCACTATATCTTACTTTAATTCCGTAATTACTCTCTTCATAAATAATTGAGACATAACTCCATCCCATTTTTATTATGATGTCAACCATGGCTTTTACTTGATAGTGATCACTTGGGATTGTCCTGGTGAAATACTCAAAGCGTTGTTTGTTTGACAATTCAGGGCTGGTTGAGAAGAATGATACCTGAAACAAATAATAAATAATATAAAGTGAAATTAAATAACTATTTCAAATAATTTTTCACGTCACAATAATTTTAAACAAATTTATGACGCATTTTTTTTCTTTTTTTTTTTCATCTTAAAAATATTCAGTGACGCATTGACTGATAAAATATTCTGTCAGTGGTGAAGATGTTGAGCTAGAGTAACAATGAGATATTACAGCATTAACTTACTGTCGCATGTCAGTGAGAGTAGTTCATTAATGTCACAGCCAAAGACGTGAGGTTTAACTCAGGCTCATGACAACATATAAAGGTATATGTATGTAAAAAAATATACAGAAACGATGGGGTAACGTACATTGATATATCCCAAGAGAGCTGGTTACTAAAAGAGGTCATAGAGTATAGAAAAAATCAATTATACGGATGAAGGCAACCATCAAAACAGCCGATAAAATTCATAAATCGTGAAAAAAAAAATACGATCCAACGAATTAAATTATTTATATGTTTAAGTTTTTTTTTAACGCAATTAATTTGATAATAACGTGAAATATTATTGCAATATATTTATATAAACGCGCGAATGTGTTGAAAATGGTGTATATAAAGATTTAATGGCGGTGAAAATGGTATTTATGATCAGTATGACAAAAAAAAAAAAATAAAGACCATAAACAAGTGGGGATATTAATTTAATTTTCGAACTGAATTGAGGATGGATGTGATCATAAAACCCGTCGGATGTTGGATTTCTCTATGGCGCCTCGGTTAAATACCAATCGCGCACGTTGTTAAGTGGAATATATATGTATATATATATATATATATCCACCTTGACGTGTACATATAGGTAGAATATTTAAATGCACATCCGCAAAATAGAGTGGTCAATGTATATTTATAGACGTAGGTTGAGATGTATGTATACATATAATGGAGAATATGTTTTAGACGGGATGGCAAACAAGATATGTTCGGATGTTGCAAGTTTTCATGAAGGCAACTCTCTACATCGAATATCCGGTTAATCTCTCATCGATTCGATAATCCCTTGGACATGATATGATACATGTACGTGTATATACATAGGTATATATTACGGAAGACGGTATAATATTTTTATTTGTGATTAATATCGTATAATTTATAAAGTCAATGTTGGTTTAATGCTGTTGAAATAATAATTGTGTTTATCATATTTTATGTAATACTGAAAATTTTTACACACCAAACGGTTGTTCATCATTTTAACGGCATCTTTTCTTCGTATTTTAAAACACGGTGAAAATTGCCAATCGGTTTTCGCGGCCGCTGCACAGAACAAGATTACTAACAAGTTTGAAAGGCACCGGCTGAGCCCAGAGAAACTATTGTAGTTAAATTGAAGCTCTTCCATGTCCGCATGATCAACTGAATGAACGGGAAAATGAAATAATCTCGAAACGCAATATCGCACACAAAATTATTTTCTCGTATAATAAATAATAAATATAATAAATGTTTCGTTATGTAGATAAATTCTGCGGCCTACGACGCGTCTATTTATTTACACTGTGTATTTTATTTTATTTTATTTTTTTATGTAGAAAATGAAGAAATAAAAGTATTATTTTATTGTTGAAAATCTGGGCTGTGAGTCATTTTTGCGTATGTTTATACATTTATTTTTATGTATATATCCATGATTTCAATTCATCGATTCTCGCTGATATCCCATCTGTTCCCACTCTCACGATCATCGTCGTGGCGTACACCACAACCATTCCAGATAAACGGAATTTCTCTTTCTGTCTTCTATTTATTTCTGTTCCTGCGTTCGATTTATCCAGACCAACGGATTTCATTCGTATCTGGAACCACTTTTTTTTTGTTTCGTTCATTGTTATTTTACCATGCCTCTAACTATGATTCACATCTGTTGATGAAGGCAGAGATAAATGCACGTCATGTTCTACACACTGCGGATTTTTATTCATTGATTATTCCATTTCCTTTTTTTTTTTTTTTTCATATCATTGTTTTACTTTTTCGTTTTAAAGTTACATTAAACTAAATCTTGAAGTCGACTGTATGACAGTGTCGCTGCATCACGTTCCCTTCCTTCTATTTCTTTTTTACATTTCGTTATATATACACCTATACGAGTATTTGTTTCTTCACTGTGATGAAATGGATTTGATTCGATAAAAATGTTGGACAAATTGCTCGGGGGAAAAATCTGTTTTGTTCGTTCATTTTAGCAAGCATGAAAAAAAAAGGAAAAATACTTTCTCACTTTCAACGCAAACTTGCTCGATAAAATTGACTTTTAGTTCGTTGATGTTAGACAAAGAACTATAATGTCTATATAAATTCAGATTCAAAACTAATCTCTTTATTCATTCAGATTGACTCTTCAATTTATTACCAATTATATTGTTAATCATTAAAAAGTCCAAGGGAGTAAAATTATTACAGACGACCATCGTTTCTAAATTAACACACTCACTTCAGTATCAAAATTTTTGCCCCTGTTATAAACATCGTATTTAACATGTTTGTATTGTGGAAATACGCTTGTATAATTATGCATCATGTCCTACACACGAATTCAATGGAATGAAGATAAATATAAATCGACTCGGATCGTTGTACACTCAACAAATAAATATATATTCAAAATCAATTTAACTGAGGTCAATCGATGTTTATCCATAATGTTAATGTGATGAGTATCACAATTGTTATATGTCACAATCTCATATGTAAATATGAGCTCAATCATGCATCAATTGGTTGTTATATAGGTGTATATTTATATATTAAAGCAAACTGAATTTATATGCGATAATAAATTCATGCATTGGCATGTTAAAATACAGTGTATCAATATATATTTTTTATTTTATATTCATGGTAGTTTTATTGAAAATAAATGTGAACAAATTAATGAACGAGGCACAATATACTGAGAACAAAAAAAAAAAAAGAAATAAATATCGTACAGGTCAGTGTGCAAAAGGCTAGACTCATAAATTTACAATAGTGGCTTACCCGAAAGCCCACAATTTTTTTTTTTTCATCTTGTTTTCATATGTATAGATACAGATACTGCAAAAAGCAATGCATATTTAAACATATTTTATGAATATATGTTCGTTGAAAAAATTATTAATGAATAAAATAGTTTATTTACAACGAAATAAAATATTTGTGAATATATTATAGATATTTGCATGTGTGATTTTGTTGTCAACAAATTTTTTCGTAAGCTTTTGTAGTAAACAAAATGAAAATGTATTTATACATGTTGAATATAATGTTTCGAATGATTTTTTTCTTTTAAATTTATGATAAATAATGCATGGTTATATTTGAAATTTAAAAAAATATTTTTAACAATCTTCAGTTAATTCAAATCACCGTTTTTATTTTTATTCATTTACATTCTCTTTCTTTGTTGAGATTTTTAATATACATATCCACTTTTGATAATTACTTTCATTTCTAGAATAGGATTATTATCCTCCATTTATATAAACTGATGATCTCAAAGCTGTGCGCGTTTTACCAATTCGTGTTTTGCATAGAAATGTGTTAGAATAAGTGTCAGTTTAAAATTTCGGGGATATATAAAGATTGTACGTACATAGGTATGTGTATGTATGTAAGTAAGTAAATGTGTTTTTTTTTTTTTTTAGAGCGAGATAAAGGGAAAAAAAATTTAATGTATCTAAATTGTATGTATAAATATATGCTTATCTATATGTATACATATAAAATACACATACACCCACGCAACTCAATGCAGATAGATGTAAGCTGAGCAGTAGTATGTAGATATATATGTGCTCAATTGAAGTAAAATCTAGAGTGGGTTCGCTGTACATATAAGTACTATTATATGTATTTACATCTATACATAGATCTATCTTGGTTCTTCATTCGAAACTCGCAGATCTTTATGAAACTATTTTAGTCGTACTCTCTCTCTCTTTCTTCATTTTATAAGAAGGGCCTTACACATTCCCTGTCGCATTTTGTTAGGCTCCTCTGTGAATAATTTACTCTTTAACATCAACGTGATAATTATGTAAATTTTCGTCTGAATTTTAGATGGAAAAAGGATTTCATATAAAATTCAATAAACTTTCCATCTCTAATTTAGTGGAAATTTAATTTTGATATAGTGAAAAAATTTCATTTAAACATATGTATATATTATATATATATTTAAATTAATTTACGAGGACAATTGCAATTGATGAATAAATATAATTTACACTTATAAAATGATTTTTTGTTTGTTCAAGAAAATGAATAAATTCATCTTTTACATCACCTGTTTAATATATATAAGTACACATTATGTACATATATCTACTTATGAATATACATATATAGTTGATGTTAATTGTGTATGCAAATGATGAAGAATAATGACTATGAAGATTGGTATGAAATGTAAGGCGTGACGAGGGATGATTTTATCCCTCTATTCTTCATTTTTTTTTTCATTTTTCCACTCCTTTCTTCTAACTAAAAACAGTCTTTATGATTGATGAGATAGAGAAGCCAAGTCAACATAAAAATTCCTTACTAAAAACAAATTTTATACAAGCTTCAATGATACATTCAATAATATTTGCCATTGAAGATTAAATTAGGAAGAAATAAACAAAGTGATAAGCTCATAAATGAATGCAATTTAATTTGGATATTTCGAATGAGAATAAAATGTAAATAATTGTTTGGGTATGATGTGGTGGTGTGTGCGAGACTGCTGAAAGTTTTAATAGTTTTCAAAATTCAAAGTCTACAGCGATGAATTGCTAGATCTAAGGGACATTACAAATTCTTGGTCTTGTGGAGATTCCCCTTTGTGTGGTCATGTTCAAGCGTCTAACAGAAGATCCAGGGTCACGAATTTAACCACAATGGTACTGTGGACATTAGACTATAGTCATGGACATAGATATATATACATATTGTGGCTTTAAGAGCAAGTTGAATTGCTAGTGGTAGTGATAAACGTCTGTTGGAGTGTACTAATTAGTACTTTCATTCTGTCTGGAGTACCAACTCCCAATATATATATCGTGTTTTTGACACTAGTCTCTCGCATCATACCTCAAATTTGTTGTGTAACTTTTGACTTAAATTATAATGATGGCACTCACATTTGAGTAAAAACTATTTAACTTTATATATGCGATGGCATTTCTCTTGCAGATTAATATTGTGCCTTTATTTTTTATGTAAATATTTATTTTAATATGATATTTGATAAAAATCGTTAGAGTTGATGTAATATTTGGTAAGACATAAAATTTAATTCAAAATAAATTGAATAGATATCTATATGTTTGTAGTTGAATAAGTATACTTACTTGTGGTATTCTAAATAGTCGTAATAGATTTGCAACTTGAATTGATGTAACAGAACTAGCAGCACCAACAACTCCACTTATGACTTTTCGTACGGTAGTTTTATTGCAGTTGTATTCCGCTCCGTCAATATTACTTATTGAGCCTGAAAAATGATGAAAAAAATATTGTCAAACTAGGTATAATTTCGAGTAATTTGATAGAATTTCTTCGTCTTATTTTAGTCTAGCATTCAGTGAACTGATTTTTTGATTTTACGTACAGTTTTATTGTTTCATTGTAAATTTCTGTGTATATTTGTACATTATATAATGTATAATCAGTAAGAAATAATTTGGAATTTTGCTGCAATTCTTAAGTAAACTTCATTGTCTATGATGTAAAGTTTAGAGTCGGTGCAGTTACTTTTCTTATTGTTGCGCTAACAACAGGGTACGGTTTGAGCAAGAATGATGAAGGAGATTGACGCCGAGGATAGAGCTTGAAAGTCTTTAGAAAATTATTTTCAAGAATGAATCGGAGGTACACTTAATTGCAGATAAAGGAAAAAGTTTGACAGCTATTCAAATATATAATTCATTGATAAATTATGAATAACGAAATTCACATTGATGGCTGGTCATTCGACTATTTTTCATTTTTGTCATAGTGGCATTTGTCAGGGGATATTTAATAAATTACTTTTATTTCATCGGGCATTTTTCATTTATTGAACAGTTATTAATGTGAATATATGAATGAATAAATTTCATGAATTCGGTTTCGATAACAAATTCCTCAAATGAAATAATGTCCATTGATTCAAAATGTTTTAAGCAAATGTAATAAATATTATTGGCAATATTGTATTGCAGTTGAATTGAATATTGTCAGGTTTCAATACAAGTTATATTTTATTTTTCTTCTTTTGATTTTATTATTATTTTCTATTGTTCAACTGGGTATCGATTCCATGTATTTATAAAGTAACAGAAGAGAAGATGAAGGGTTGAGGGAAGAGAAAAAAGAATCTCCTGAAGGCAGTATTATTGACATAAAGGAAGAAGTTGCCTTTGTGATAGTTTCACCTTTAATCTATGTTTCATTTTTCTAAAAATAATTTTAACAAGGCGACGAACAGATTTTTTGTTTTATCTTGACAACAACATGTGACTACACATGCAACAATGCATAATCATGAAAGAAAAAGTATTATTTATGTTTAATATTTGCAATATTTATATATAATTCATCAATTTAAATATCCAATATAAATTCCGATTGATCTCAACTAAAATTTTAATAATTATAAATTTTTTTTTAGCTTTGATGTATTTATTACATCTTTTGACATATATCTAAGGTGTATCACTGTTTCTGCTCGTAAGCTCTCTTTATTCATCCTTAGTATTTCAACAACGTGAAGTCTCGTATAAATATTTGCAGTAAGCTTAACAAGGAATATCAAGAGCTTGCCATTTTCATTGCCATTGCTTATACATATATGAATATGTTATATGTACCATAGAAATTGTGCTGGAAAAATACTGTGAATGTATTCGAGTAGCTTTTATACCTCTTGAAAATTTTTTACAGTACACTATAAAATTTTTTAGTGAATTTCACAGCCAAGTAACTTCATATTTTGTATATTTGTATTTGTATACAAATTTTTCTTTTTTTTTTTTATTTTAGAATATAAAATTTTTCCCTGTTTTCAATATTGTTATATTCAACTTTGCTTCTTTTATCTCTACAATATTAAGTGAATAAAAGGTTATTTAACAATCATATTCTTATAATAAAAATCAGGAGATATATATTTCTGTTTATATTTATAATAATTTAACTACGTTATACTTTTAGTAAAATAGTAAACGATTATCATTTCAAGTTCAGTGAGAAAGAAAAAAAACCCAATTGATACTGCATTAACTGTCATAAATTTACAATAAAAATAACAGAAATTTTAACGATATCATCATTTTTTTTTTGTTGTTGTTGTTATCAATCTTCTCAACTTTCTCATGCTATCTTCGATAGTAATGCTTTGAATTCTGTATAAACTTATGTATTGGTTTCGTTAAAGCAAAATCCATAGTTGTGTAGAAAATTCACATAGCAGAGAGAAATCTCAAAGGAGCTGTATTACCTTAATATATACTCACCCAAAAAGGAAAATTTTGTGTCGTGAAATACAGAGAAATAATGTTACTGTAGAGAGAAGTAACTAAATTTCATTGTTGTCAGATAAAGACAATGATGAAAAAGAAAAAAAAAAAAAAAGAAAAAAAATATATTCACAATACAAGTGAACAAAATAATTATAAAGTACGTGAATATTGTAATTTATAAAACAATGTATTTCATATAGATATGGTTGTCATGCTAATAAGATAGTGGAGATGTTAAAAAATGAGATCAATATATATCACGGCTAACGAGCCTCCTAATTGGATCAATTTTGTCAAAAAAGTCGTGTGTCCTGGCGGAATAAGTATACAGAATAGAAGAGGGATAAGGAGAGAAGGAATTTCTCAGATTTCGCAGAGGGGTGAATTGCAACCCCAATTCTTGTTACACATAGCTTTATGTCTTGTGTATGTGTGTGTGTGTATATATATACGTGTATATACATCCTCTTAGTAAACAGATTTTCTGTAAGAAAAAAAAAAAAAAAAATCGGTTGCTTTGAGCAGTAGCTTTGTGTTATTTCTTTATTTAAATTCATGCAATCTTATCTAGTGAATTTTAGTTCAAAGTGTCAAGTCTTATATAAATACAAAATTCAATTTATATTTATATTTTTTCAACACATTTATTAATATATAGAGATGTATATTTATCATTTTCGTTCTATCTGGTCTTTTAAAAAATTCCGTTATCGTACAATTCGTTTTCCCCAGCTGCATAAAAAAAAAAAAATATATAGTCTAAGAAAGTGGGACATTGCCTTGTATCGTTGTATCCATCTTGCAACAAAATTACCGACACTAAAAAATTTTTTTTAAAGTTAACAAACGGTTAATAATATTCCTATATATTATTATAAAATGATGTGATCGTGTTGAACAAAAGTATCGAAAAATACTTCATTATCCTTTGTATATATTATTATATATGCATAAATTTATATACATATATTTCCTAAGCTAGATAATAAAAGTATAACATTTGTAGAATTTTAATGTAGCATAGGTATATATGCATGTAAAGAAATTTCATTTGTTTTTTTTCAACACGAATATGACAAAAGTGTTTCTCTTATCAATTTTTTTTTATTTTCTGGAATATTGCCATTTTTTGAATAATACGTTTCTGAATAATTCATATTGCATCGTACGATATATATATATATCATAAATGTATCCATGAATACCTATAGATGAATGAACAATTAGAAAATCTTTTTGCATACATGATTTTTTGCATTAATACATATGAATGTATTTTTTTTTTTGTATTAATAAAATTATGGATAGAGATATATCAGGTATCAAGTGTTAACAATTGTTTGCAGTGGACATAGAATGTAAATTGAGGGTGTTTTTATTATTTTTCCCCTGTTGTTCGCTTGTTTATTTCCTAGCCGTTGCATCCTTCCTTTATTTTTCTGTTCGAAGCTCACTAGCTTTTTCCATCGTGTGTGGTTTATCGATATATTTTCCAAACAATGTTGCACCAGCTGACGTATTTGTCGCGTTGTCATTAATCATATTTGCCATGTAACAATCGCTAATATAATAACAGATAGCTTGCACACTTTTTGTAATATATTCAACAAATTGATTTTGAATATAATCATGGTTTGTGATTTATATTTATGTATGGAGTGAAACATGTGTAACATACAACTATTCAGTTGTTGATAAATTCAATTATTTATATTATTCGCGGTGAAAAATATAAACAATGAGATCAAATGTAAATATAATGAATTAGATTTGAATAGAATATTTAAAACAGTATTATTATTTAAATTGTGAATTTCAAGGTTCGGTGGTTTATGGATAAAATAATAATATATTTCATTTAATTTTATTCTATTTAAAATTATGAAAAATCTAGTTCTAAAAAAATTTTATTTGATATAAATTATAGTTCAATTGAATTAACCTTGAAACACTTTGAAACTTTAAGTAGCTCTTTAACGTGAAGTGAATAAGAAAAATAATTGGGACGATTGAAGAAGTTTTATAACGTTCAAGTTAAAATCTTCAATTTTGAACAAAGTCAAGATATAAATCTTGAAGAGTGATAATAATACACTTGAAATTCAATTGATATTCAATAATTAAACTGAAGGAAAAAAAAAAATGAATGAAAATAAAAACTTTAGTCAAATAAATTATGATAAAAATATAAATAAATTTAATAAAATTTATCGAATTATCTTGGGAAATATGCAAAGTAAATATAACTCGCACTATCAATCAATATATATTTTTTTTTTTATCTGACAAAATATTTTATTTCCACAAATCACTGCAGCGAGCAATAAAAATTAAAATCCATACAATATTATAATTTTTATCATTTATATACATACATATGTACATATTCAATTATTGAAATTGAACAATTATTTGATATCTCAGTATATCATTCGCATTTTTTAATTATTCAGATGAATAAACTTTAAATAATATCTTCACGAGTGTCTTCAATGCATGACTGGTAGTGGATAATATTTTTTTATTACTCACAATTTTCCTTACAATTCATTTATCTTTTTTTTTTTTTTTTTTTCCATCATCATTCTTGGTATTATGAAATCAGCAAAAAGTATCAGCGGACTTAAAATGTGGTTTAGACGTGTGGCATATATAGGTGAGAGAGGTTTACTGAGGCGACGATGCGTGACAGCTCATGCTTCTTATCGTCTTTCCTCAGCTTCGAATATATATATATATTTTTTTTTTCTTCTGTTTCTCCATCGCACTTCAGTATAACTCATATATTACATCCCCTCTATTTTATTTTATTTTTTGCAATGTTCTAGAGGATATTGTCTTCATGTTCCACTTATTTATTCGTAATGATATTTAGCTTATTAATAAATAATTCATATTTTTTTCACCAGAGTTTATGTGAATTTTATATAAATAAAATTCACAATGATTTAATTAATTTCATTACAATTTAATTATTTTTATCGTGGCGTGTAATTTTATATGGTTAATTGCTTGAAACGAATTTTTATCTTGTCAATTAATTATGACTTTTATTTATTTTTTTTTCAACTACTGTTGATACCTGTATGTTATTTGCTATTATGTAATTACTAGTCGTAAACATCTCGTGTGGCACATGTCAGTATGTGCGTGTGTAATGTGTTGTGATGCCAATAGTTAGATACGAACACGACTCCTAGGTATAAACGATATTGTTGCTTATTTTGTTTCCTAAACATTTGCGTGTCAGGCGATTAAGTTTTATGTGAAATAATGAAGCATTTTATTATTGCAAGTGTTTTATATATTGTCCTCGTGAGTGTAACAAAGTTATTCCAATAGAAATATATTCACACGTGATAAATTAATTGGCAGATAGTAATTTTTTAAGTAGCAAATAACTGTGAATAGTCAGACATCTATTAAATATCAATTTAATTGAAAAATAATTCTGTTTATTTCCAATAAATTATAAACAATATTTTTTCTTCTTCTTTTTTTTCTTATTGAATTCCTCTATTTTTTTCATTATTTTCTTATGTCAGCTTTTTCGAAAAATTAATGTGGGATAAATCTATTGTAGGAAATGAAGCAAAAAAAGTTAAGTATATAGTTCAGTAAATTATGATGGAAAGTGATCGATGGGAGTGAGATATGAATCAACCCCTTTTTTTACGATAGCTGAGGCACATCTATTCAGTTGAATATGAACAGAAAAAAAAAAACAGAAAAAATAGAATAAAAAAAAATTGATTTTTTTTTTTTTTTTTCATACGCAATGGAATCAAATATTATCAAGAAGAAAAAAAATATCAATTCAATTTAGCTATATGAAAATTATATAGGCAAATTTGTGCTGATGATGATTAACATTTTAAAATTTTATAAATTTTATTATATGTTGAGTTAATTAAATTATATTATTCATTAAATCCATGTGAAAATAAATATTATCATATTTTGTTATTTAAAAATATAAATGTTTATGTTAATATCATATCTATATATTTATCTTTCTCTTTTCTTCTTTTGTTATTTATCTTTGAACAATATATTACTATGCCACACCTATACATAGACTCTTTGTCGTTCTCTAAATACATAATACACATATTATTTGGTCGTCAAGTATCAGTTTGTTTATTAAACATATACGTATATATCTGGCTTTGTATGTGTAGATATACATGTGTGCATGTAAATTATTATACACATATGTAGAGGGTTGATAGCAAATGATGTTGACTCGATCTCTCATTTGCTCTCTAATATTAGTTGGCCAGTATTTGTCGATTTATCAAGGTTAAATGTCACATTTAATTATTATTTGTATACTCATGATATTGAATATTTTCTTGTGAACTATGTACACATAAAAGAACTTTTTTTTTTTTATCATATATGAATGGTGTTACTTCATTATACAAAATAAAATTACTTTATTATTTTTTTCATACATATTTTCTTCTAGTTTTTGCGTTGTCTTCATAGTCTTCTGCCAAAGTTTTTTGTTTAAAAGTTTCTCGCACAATAAAATATCTTGGTATATATATACAAGCACATAACTTGGGTGTAAGTTGCAAAGTATATGTATTTACTCACGATTTTACTGTAAATATATGTATTTGAAAATTGTGAAAATATGATGAATATAAGTTTGGAAATATAATATTTATAAGTGGAAGTTTTTAATTTAAATTTAAATATAAAATTTCTACGACTTTTAAATAAATATATCTTCTATTTGCAAATGAATTATTATGTATATTTCATTCTTTATTCAATTTTTTTTTTTTCACACGAGATAATATTTTACCGAAATATATCACGATGGTAATTGAGTTTGGGGGGTTATGGATCGCGCAATTGAAACGTGACCATGATATTGATTTCTTTTTTAGTGTGGAAGAAATAGATGAAAGAGGGATACTGGTTTATTCCATCTATCTGATTGTCGACCCTAAAAATGTAAGAAAACGAGAAAGAAACAGAGATTGGTGAAAGTTATTCCGAAAGTTTCTTTGGGTTTTAGCTACTAACTGTCAACTTTCATAAAAGCTTCTCTCTTAGGGATGAACCCGGTTTGTGTATAGTTCACGGAAATCCGATGACAAAAATGTCGATTAGATGACGTAAAATGGATGACATATGGATCATTGAAGGTAATAGTAAGTGATTTATGATGAATTATTTTCAAATGTTTTACGAATATATTTCATAATAATTCAACGAATTAAAATTATTCTTGTGAATATATACACATATTACATAAAAATGCATATGTATAAGCTTTGTAAAAGTACGTTCTAAATGAAATGTGTTTGTTGAGTGGCTGTGACATTAATAAAGTTCAACGCGTTGTGCGGTATCAGTGGAATTTATTCAATAATTACTAAACTTTGATGAAACTTTGGATAAACGTGACGAGTTTCCTCTTTACATTATATAGAGATAGGGAAAGAATGATTTGATGATCAATGGTGTGTTCACTATATAGTAACAAACAATTTTATATATTTTATTAATTATAATTCTTCAGAGTTTTTTTTATTTATTTTTCCGCTGACTTCTCATACCTTAAATATTTTAATATTTTCCTCGTATTTCAATTTCTCAAGGGTAAAACAGTTAATAACTAATAAATTTCAATTACTATGATAATAATAATGAATTAAAATAAATTTCCAGAGGTTCAGGAACAATTCCATGGACAATAGATTTTTCTGAATTCAAGGCTATTGCATATATGTTTATCAATGAGGGTTTATCGATATGGGCCAATCTTATTTGTATATTCGTTATTCCAAAGATGCTCTATTATTTATTCTACAATATACATTTATGTATAAATGATTGTTTCGACAAATATATCAATATCTTTGTATATAAACTCGTGTGAAAATATGTAAAAATTTCCGATGGGTTTAATTTTCATTTTATGATTGAAAAAAAAAAAAAAAAAACAATTCATTTTTTTTTTTCACTCACAGAAATTACATTTCATTCCACAAGTAATTTTCCCCGTGTATATAACAAAGGTATATGTGCATGGGTTATACATACATAACCTACGATAAATATAAATTTGATTTATAATATCTCATGGTTCAACCACACTTGATCGGATGTCTTTTATAAAAATACACAGCAGCTATACATATACGCGGATGTCTCGCTTCAATGAGCAGCTTTAAGTTGCGTGCATCGTCCCTTGAAATTTCTCGCGTGTTCCCTTTGGATCATAATGGGATTTCAGTAATAAATCTTTTTCTTTCATGAGTGCACACATGAGGGTTATATATGGTAACATATATTTTGTCATAGAGTGATTGTATAGATCTTGACTATTTTGTTTATTTTTACAGAAAAAAAAAAAATAAATTATTTGATTCACGACTTTTATTTCTTTTTGCTAATTCGATTTTTTATTCTGGTTTTGTGATGATAAACCATGAAGCTTTGTTAGCAAACAAATGATCTGTAGAATTTAAATTTACATAACTTAACGAATAGGTTAATTCATGCATGCAGTATGTTGATGTACATAGTAAACTTTGAATACTGGTTTGAAGACAGATAATTCTCATGTTCGATTGTTTTAGGTATATATATTGTGTTTGGATTTTAATTTATTCATTTTCATATAATATTTTCCGCCCTTGAAAATTAAATACCAAACATTTATATATTTTAGCGAGCTATTGAATTATTAAATATTTTCCTCATTCTATATGTTAATAATAAACTATATTGTTATCAATACATCCTATGAATCAATTTACGTTTAAATTGAATCACATTGATAATAATTATGATAATAATTTAATGAATAAAATTATAATATTTCCATCGTGATAAATGATTATTTAACTTTAATTTCGTTGAATTTTATGAAGAATAGATTGAATATAATCGTCAATTTTCGAGAGTGTATGTGATAATTTTTCAAATGTTGAAACCTTGTCCTTAATCTACTACGGCAAATCTACGAAAAATGTTTTGAACACCCTGTGGACATGTCTACATGCATATGTTATGTGTTGGGAATAATAATGTTGTCGGTACTAGTCTCCAGAAATCGTGATTGACGATAGAAGTAAAATATTACAGTAATTCACAACCGTCAGTCTCATCTGATGCTTATCCAATTTCTTAGATGTCGAGTGTGTGTTAGATCTCCCCTCGTTGTAACTTTCTTATTGGCACTTTACCTTGAATTACTCGTGAATTGAATTCAAATTGATTACGAAATCAGCAAAAACGTCAAACGAAATAGCTTAGTAAGACAAAAAAAAAAATAACTTTTCTTTTAACAATATTAAATAATCTGTAACAATACAATATTTTTTTTCTTCTCTTTTTTTATATTAACAAATTAAGAATGTCTGCATTAATTTATTATTTCAATAATTCTGCTAATAATATTTCGATCCTATCACAATTATACAGTAATTATCAACTAAATTTATTCAGGATAAAATTTGATTAATCTCAATTGTTTAATACAGTAATTTAATTTCAATTTTATAGTGGATTATTTATTATATATTATATTTAAATTTATATCACTAAACACTTTGATATTTTAGATATATAGACAAACCATCGTAAAAAAATTACAAATAATTTAAAATAAAATCAAGTGAAATGTTTAATTTGAGCTTTGTGCATTTCTCCTTGCGGATAAAGTGATATAATACCACTAATAATTTCCGGATACAATATTGGGGATTCCCTGGACACTGATTGGAATTGTGTATCGATATCACACGGCGCTTTATGTCGAGCTTTGTCCGTGAAATATGCATGTGTATATATATTTTATGCGGAAACCCTTGCATGACATTGCGTTCAACGTCTATATACAGTTGCTGTTTATAATTTAATGAATGTATTATTTCAATACATAAATATAAAAATTACTTATAGATTTTCATGTATTTATGATACAGAATTAATCTGTATATTTATATGAATTTAATTCTCATCTAAATAAAATAATACTGAGAGATTAATTTTATTTTAAAAATAAAAATATTCAATTCTCTGTGAGTGATTGATTTGTTTTTAATTTTAGGTATATATGTTATCTGCTATATTTATAATAAGCTTGCACTGGATTATGCTTGCACAAAAGATCAAAGATCAGGTATTGATTAAAGGATCCACTGTGAAATTCGATACTCATTTACTATGTAGTATAGAATTAATAGAATCGACTTTCAATGCAAATAAGAGGCATCGTAAATTCTACGATGAGAGAACGTCGGGAATTTCAATAGAGTCTGCAAAGTACATATAAAAGATAGTTAAATATTGATATACAAATAGATGTTATAACTGTAATCTGAATTGCTAACCGATGTTTAATGAAAATATAAAAAAATATTTGTCTTGAAGAAAATTTTACGAGAGGAAATTTTCCACTATGCATTACATCATTTTAGTGCAATGAATATGTATCTGTATGCATATTATTTTACTCAGAATAGTCAAAGAGAATTCTTTTATATATAAATAAATTATGTACTTACAATTAGTGTGAAGGAGAAAAAAATTTAAACTGATTTCAATATATTTTTCTTTGAATAAATCAATATTCTGAAAATTTTTTAAATTGTTGAATTATAAGAAATATTTATATTTTTATTAGACTACATCTTATGTTTTGATTTATTTTTCATATGTTTTGTGGCATTGATATTTAAATGGCTTAAATTAATTTGTATTTTATTTGAAGATTGAAATAATTACATGTGATGTAAAAGAAATATTATTATTTATATTGAATTTTTAGAGAGCATTCTGTCGGTGGTTTATTATTTTTTTTTCTTCAGATTATAAAATTATTAAATTAAGAAAAAATACGAAATTCAAATATGAAATTGTTTGGAGAATATGCACGTTTCTTAAACCTTCAAGGATTCATTCATATTATAATTTTATTTCAGATTCAATAAAATGTGAAAAATGATATTCTCATAATCTCTGATAAGCCGTGATATTTGTTGACGTAAATTCATCTAAATGCTCAATTTTATTGAGAAAAATCTTCATGTAATGCTTTCAATATTACTCAAAGCCTGATCAATAAAATCATAATATTTATTCTTAATAATTCAAGTAAAGTATAATATAATTAAATTGAATTTCTTTATCGAGATAAAGAAAAATTGGAAATAAAATTTAAATTACAGTGAACGGTTTTATAAAGTCAAATAATATCGTGTGTAAAAATGTTGATATATGAAAAAATATTTAGCAATATCGAATCATCGGTTTGAATTGCAATAAACTATGGGATTTTGTGGTTTTATTTACGTTTGTTATCCAGTTAATTCAGTGCCTTATCGCTTTTGGTTGTTTTACGCCAATCCCAACGGCAATTTATACTCTATCTATGGATTAATCCATGAAATATATTCACAAATACGTAAATAATTTTCGTCAAGTATGACTCTATTATTTATTAAAATTTACTAAAAATTATCTTTGATATAAATATTGCATTATATTCCATTTTATATATGATTTTATTTCTCTAAAACAAATGTTCATATACATTCAATATCGATTTTGCCATTCCAATAGGCCGGTAATATTATTTGAAATGATGAAAAAAAAAAAAAAATCATTAATTATTATTTAACGAGAAAATGTGAACAAAGTGAAACATAGAAAAATTATAATTGTTCGTTTGTGTCGCAATAATATATCTATAAGCTCTTTTCTTTGATCTATATACTGAATAAATAAATACTATTCGTGACATATAAAAGGCATCTACATTGCAAATGTTATATGATATAATGTCAGAATGACATATGGAATAGTAAATAACATTTTCTCATGTAATACAATGATGAAAGGTTTAATTCGAAGAAGGAAAAATGGACCAGACGTTAGAGCATATCTCATGAGGATTCACATCAGAATGAAGAATGAAAATAAAAAGTTAAAATTAATATTTTAATATTTTCTCTTCAGGCAATTTCATTACATTAATTATATATCATACATTCAGTAATATAATTATCTTTTTTATCATACAAAAATATACATTTAATAGGTATAGAATATGTACTTATTTGGTATTGAGAAATTTATTAATATAATGAATTTAAGCTAACGAGTGCAAATCCAAAAAAGAGCAAATAAATAACGTTTGTACATTGAAGTGTATCTTACAATATGAATTGGAACTGATGCTTGAAAAAGGATGTTTGGACTTATATTGTATGCAGGAAGCAGCGATGAGACATTGAGAAAATATACCCCGCGGGAATGTGAAGCGAGTTGCGGGAACTAAAGCGACAAATGCGTGTAGCCGAGCAGAAATTGTTACAGTTGAATGCTACGGTAAAGTGCGTTGTTTTGTTGTGTGCAAGAATGTGAAAATATATAAATAAAAATAGATATTTCATAACAATACTCACACACATATCAGTTGGTTTAGTAATTTTTTTTTTTTAGTTTATTTTTTGCCTGAAAGGTATAAAAAAATTTCTATTGTGCTTTTCACTTTGGCATAAAGCTTGTTTGGATATTTATCATATTGACAATAACTATTATTTAATAAGTGTTAAAATAAAGGCTGAATATAGAAAAAATTAATATTTTAATATTTATTAATTTTATTTTTTTATATTTCGTTTGGATTTATTTTTTGCATTACTTAAGGATTTTTTATTTCATTATATATACTTATGATTTTAGTACAGTATTTAGTTTTTTTATTACGACTTTAATATTCAATGTTAACTGCATTAACATTCGTTGAATACTTGAATTTTATCATAGCTGGAGTAATCAAATAATTCCATCATAATTACTACATGGAAATAAGAAATAAAAATTATATTAAATCATGGCTGTAATTTAAAATTTATCAAATATTTCAGTATAAATCATAATAGAATAAAAAAATGTATCTCTGAAATTTTATGGCGTTCGTTTTTCGTTTTTGCTTATTCATAAATGTATACTACTACTATAATTAGATTCAGAAAAATTCAGTTAAAGTTTGTACGGGAAAAAATAATAAAATATTATTTTATTAGCTTAACCGTTAGAAATGTAAATTTTTATTTTCGTTTGCATTCACGAGACTTTTATACGTTAAACATATAATGAAACATTGACGCATAAAGATTTGATAAAAAAAAAAAAATGATCTTGAATGAAATGCTATTTATATTTTTATTCTTCTTTATTTTTTTTATTTTATTATAGTATTTTAATTAAACTGGTGGTGGCTTGCGCGGAGAGAAAAAAAAAACACGTCTTATAATCAATTGACGTGGTATAATATAATCCACACAAAACACAGTGGTGTATAGAAAATAAGGGGAAAAACTTGTATACATGAATAAAAAACCAGTTAGAGAATATAATATTATTATTTTTTTATTCAAATTTAGTTTCATTAACTTTAACTTATATAGAAAGTGATTGATGATTGTTTGTGAAGGATAAATGCTGATTTTTCAAAATTTTCAAACGGCTGCATGCAATAAAGTTTGAAAAAAGTGCTGACTATTTGATTTCCAATATTATTTTAGATCCTGCATTGTCAGCTGAGCGAATAGAAATCGATTGCATCGAATAATGGTCTATCCTATAAAAACCATCGTTATTGATAATTCAATCTGGTTTATATTATATATAAACAATGAATTTATATTTGTAATAATAAAAATATTAATATCTCAATTAACAAATTATAGTCAAGTAAAATAAATCATAGCCATTAAATAATTTAAAACTATTACAATATGTAATTAAATATAATAGTATAACGAATAAAGTGTATATTAATTCTCCAACAATTGTGTCTGACACAATATATCTTATATCCCCTATATATAATAGTGTATAACGCACTTGTAAATATCTAGATGTATTATATATTGTACTTGCTTTTAGTAGGTGTATCACGAGTTTTCGTTACTATATCCATGGCATTGAGTTCTTGTTCTACTGCTGTTGCCATATATTCGCGTTCATTTTCTCTATGGTTGATAAATTTGTGCGCGTGCAACAGTCGCATCTAAACAAGATTGTCCCGGAGGCCAACAATAGTGACATTATATTCCTATTCGGTATAACGTCCTTATTGTAAATAAACAATAAATACTATGGAATTGTAAATTATAATGCTCTCGTTGTCTTGTTTATTTTTTTTCTTCCTGTTTTTTGTCTTTGTTGTTTAGTTCTCTTCATTGTATTTTTTCATCAGCAAATTATGAATAATATAATATAACTTGCCTTTGATATAATTAATTATTTATAATTGTTTGACGAAGGATTGATGAATATAGAGTTGGAAATGAATTTTAATACTTGCTCATTTAATTGAAAGTTATATTCAATAGGATAATACCTTTGAGTCAAGTTGAATATTATCAGTTGATATAGAGTTGGTAAATAAGTTTGTGACTTTGAGATGCTAAATACCGAAATTCATAGTCGAATAGCATTTGAATACGTTAAATTCTTCTGAATGAATTTTGTGTATTCAATTAATATATTAATCAAAGAGAATTATTCTGAATAAAATATATTTAATAATGAATAAATAACCCATTTTCTCACAATATAATATAAATGTTTATCTTTGTATTATTATTTTATTGAGCTCTGTCATATAATATGGCATTTTATTTTATTCACAATCTTTTTTTTTTTATATTTACACTCACACAAATCTGTAGATACTTTTATGCATATAACATTTATACTTATGTAAATATAATATATAGATTTATGTCAGGGATGTCACAGATGGTACGTACTCTTCTGTGTTTTGAATCATCCGAGTTTTATTCTCATGTCATTTGAAGACATAACCAGATAAGTCAGGTATGCGCGAGCGGTCATATGTAGCAAGAGAGCGTTGTAGAAAAATCTTTGGATTACCATGAAATTCATTCATGAAAAATACAGATGAGATTGCAACGTGACACAACTGAGAAAAATTTCATGTCCCTTATGTTTACTACATTCCCAGTTTACCATCTCTCTATCATCATCTTTGGATGCCAAATAGTGAATAAATTAAATTTAATAATGTCTTTTTTTTTGTTATATAAATGTAATTTATCGTGAGAAGTTGAAGAATAAAAATTGATAAAACGATTGAGGAATAAATGTTTTCTTTTTGTTTTACTGAATAAATTGACTTTGATATGTTGAAATATTCAGAAGGTTTTTATCTGATGGATAGCGCGTAGAAAAATTGTCGGAAATGTGCATTGAAATATTGGATACTTATGTGCATAATTGCGGACTATTTACGGTTGTATGGGCAGTTGTCTATTATTGGCAAAATTGCAAGCAAGCAGTAGACGATCATTTTCATTGTTTTGGAACAATGCTTCATTGAGTTTCCACTTGTGAGCATCGTTGAATTAATAGTTTGGAGAGTTATATATACATATAAATATACATATATGCATATATGTGAAAGTATATTATACAATGAAATTGAGGAGAAGAGAGAGAACTAGTGAATCTCGTATGGTGATTATTTTGTGTTCATATTCTGCACGTTATAATTCTTGTGAGAGAGCCTAAAGACATTAGGGCGAATGGAGATATCATGTTCATACAAAATTCAAATACACGACTCACTTTGACTTAATTATGAAACAATTTCATTGAAAACTTTATTACAATACTATCTATTTCATTAATAATTAAATAAGTGTATATATTTCATTGATTATTATGTGAAAATGTAAAAGTAAATTAAATGAAATAGATAAAATATAGACAGTGTAGTATCACGAAATTCTCAATTTCGGTCTTTCACTTCTCAAGTACATCATGTACTCGAAGCAAAGAGATATCGGAAAAGCGCATTTCCTCCCTCTTCAACTGATACTATATACATATAAGTGGTAGGTATTTTGTACACGTACTCACTGCATTCGCGGTGAATGGCTCAATGTGATTTTCACGAAGTAGCACATGTCAGTTATTCAATTGAATTTCTAAAATATATATCAACATGTATTTTTTGATAATACAACAGTGAAGATTGAATTGTTGTATTGTGAATATGTGTGTATGTGTATGTTAGAAAGAGGCATAAATCATTTTGGAATCATGCAAGTGGTCATTGAACAAACGTTGATCAGATATAAATTTAATATCGTATATTTGAAATTGAGTGTTTATATATATTTTATACAGCAGGAAATGATTTTTCTGACAAAGCAAATGGTATATGCATATGAAAATATATGTGTATATATATATATTTTGTGAGGATGAAACAAAATTCAATGCTTGGCTCTTCAAAGACAATAAGCAGTAGTGTAATGAAAGAATGAAAAATAATAAAAAGTAAAAAAATGAAATAAAATTCAATTTTTTCTCATAAACAATAATTTTTTTTTTCTCTACTTTACTTTTTGTTATTCACTCTACTTGGTAGTAGCACGATGAATGAAAAATAAAAACTTTTTTATTTTATACACGTGTATAAAAAAAAAAAAAAAAAAAAAAAATTTGAGAACTTTCATCGAAAACGGGTTTTACGAAAATTGTGGAAATATATACAGTATACACCGTTCAATTGGCAAAGCATTTGTATATATATTTCTCTAGTTTAGTTCAGTCTTCTCTATTTGATGAAATATCGTGAAATTCGAAATCACACGACTGGAAATCTCTGAGCAGAACTTGAGTGAAATGTTGCATGAGCTTTCGAGACCATCTTTTGCAAAACTATTCAAGAATATAAATATATTTCATATTTCTATATGATAGCATATATTAAAATATATCACCGACTTAAAGTGGATAATGTAACAAATAAATAGCACAAGAATATTCGAGTCACGCTTGTGTAGATTTTATAAGATTCTATTAATGTCATTAATTTAATTGGTTTCTAAATAATATCCATATATTACAAGTTTCACAATTATTTTATACAGAAAGAAAAACAATTTTTATATACAATAATTATAATTATACGGATTGTTATTGGTACATTAATTTTTATTCAAAGAAATGTTGCGTTTTTTATCGATTCAAAATTAAAAAACAAAACAAAAAAGTCTATCTGATTGACGTATTATGGTCGTTATTTAGATTTTATTTTTCCCATTTAGATAATCTTTTGATGTTTGGCATGCTTTCAATATGCTAGGTAAAAAAAGAAAAATAAATAAATGATGACTTCATTGGATCTCGTTGTGAATCATGCGAGACTTTGACAATAGCTAAAATAAAAAAAAAAAACTAATTAAAAAATAAATTGAACATGAAAAACTTTTTCGAAATAATCAAGACAATAGAAAAACTCATCAACCGTAGCAATTGTTCTTTATTTAAAATTTTCATCATTAAAAGGTCATAATTATAAAAGTTATTTATTTATATTTTGTTGTCGAGTATATCGCAATTGAAATTAACTAGCAACAATATTTGTCAATTATTTTATTCATCCGCAATCATAATAATTATTTCTCAACACAAAATACATAGATGTAGACTAACCTTTAATGAAATCAACCGCCATCTCAAGACCATAAGTGTCCTTATCGCAATCATCGAGTATGTGGGCACCAATTTTAACACCAGGCACTATTTCATTGTCATTGAGCCAATCCAATGTGTAGAGCATGGCCTCCAGGGCTTGGATACCACCTTGAGGCATTACTGGACCGCAAGTGATCGAATCCTCGCGTTCATGGACCATCATGAGACCACCAAGAACGAGATTACCTTCGACAATTGCTTCTTTTTTTACAGGCCAGTTATTTTGCGCAAATGTTCGGGGATTGTATTCGATAGAACGAAATAATCGATTGGCATGTCGAATCCCATGATGTGTTTTTGAATTTTTTATATGATACTGATGATTTTTGTGGTTATAAAATTGCTTGTCTTGATTTGATAAAATTGATGGAGAATCGTCGTCGTATATAAAACGTTTTATTGGGTAAATTATAGTTTCGTTTATGAACTCAATATTATTCTTTATTGCGTCATAATCATGTTCATCTGTTATTGTTGTTAGCCAATTAACCAATGATACTGTTCTACGACCATCGATTGAGTGATGGCACATACAGCCTATCACCAGGGCAAAGAACAAATGCTTCATGACTTCATAGTTATTGGAGTTCGAAAATTTACGTCTTTTTTTATTCAATTAAATTTTATTTGTTTATCATCGCAATTTTATTATCATTTTTAATTTAATTGTTATATCAAACACAAATTACAACACTCACTACAATTTTACTTATTCATTGTTCGCATAAACTTTCATATTTCAATATATAATAACATTTTTATTTTTATTAAACTTGAATAATTTAATTTTGCTGCGTGTTGAGACAAAAAAAAATTTTTTTTTTTTAATATTGAATCGCTCAAACAATATGATATATATATATGTATATATATTTTTTTTTTTTTTGAGATTATTATGCTCAAGTTAACTTTGTATTGAATTTTGCGATACTCGAATTTTAAATCCAATAGACGAAATATTTTTCGTTATATTGCAAACTTTTTAGTTTATAACTTTGTATACCATCGAAACTTTTGTACACAAAACAGGAATTTATAATGTATTATGTGCTAGATAGCATGAAAAAATTTCTTATATAAATGAAATTACATTTTCGTTTTATGTTATTCTTTTACCAATTTATATAGTCAATAATTTTTGTAGAATTCATCACTCAATGTAAGAAGAAACAATGTGAGAAGTAGAAAAAAAAAAAAATATATATAACAAGAAATTGTTGTGGAATTCGATATCTCAAATTCATTTTTCTTCTATAAGCAAGAAGTAGCTCTACTTCTCACTTTACATAATTTGAAACTCATTATAAACTTGAACGAAATATGTCAAAGTAACTGCACAAATTTCGTTTGATTACCACTTGCAATATAACTCTTGGTTCAATCACTTATCAAAGTTATATTCAACTCAAATAAATGAAATAATAAATTGGAATATGAATTTTCCATAGCCACAAGAGTATTAAAATTTTTTTCGAAATACATCTCATTTGATTTAAATAATAAATTATCCAAGTAAATTTTATTAAAGTCCAATATTATTATCATCATCAATATTATATTTAAGTATCAATAAATAATATATAGAGGAAAATTTTTAAAATATAATCGCACATTATGTAAATGTTTTACATTATAAAACGTAAATATAAAGTGGTATAATTGAAGATTAGTGTCTGATATGAAACTGAACTTGTTTTGTGATAGAGTGAACTGGAATAAAATTAAACTATACCTGTTATATTATTTAGATACATGGATATTAGTTGTAGTTATACTTGACAATACGTCCGTTATAGAGTGTAACAGGTAGTCAAAATTATAGTTGAAAATAAATATAAAATGGATTATTTTTAAACCAATTATCTTCAGATGAATATAATAAAATAATTATAAAGTAAAGGCTGAGTAAAGGCGCCTTGAAATAAATAAATTATTCATCATGCTAAAATTGAAAATATCATGGGAAATAATTCGAATGGTTGAATATAAAATTTATCAATCAATAAAATTTAGATAATAATAAATATTTTCAATTAATATTTATACTCGAAAAAATGAATATAATAATTTTCTTTTTTTTTTCTTTATGCTGTTAATTATATAATTGCAATTACTGAATTTAATATATTATCCTTCTTACCATAAATACTGGAATCATTTAATTTATTTGAATGTATATAAAATTAATATATTTTCATATAATATAAAAATGATTTAGTGTAAGTTGAAAAGTATTGAATGGAAAATTTTGAAATTAAAAAAAAAAAAAATTAAAATGAATAATTCAACACGAGATTTAAAATATTAGAAGGGGGATATAATTCAGACATATATATAACTAAAACAATGTCATTTTTATGGAAATTCATATGATCACAAATTATATATGACGAGATTACTTTTACACATAAAAAAATATCTGTGAAAAGATTTTTTTTTTTAAATACTATTAATTACTAACTTATTTTATTTTAGTATATTATCTAAAGAGCGATCCAATATTTATTAATAATACAGTAGAATGATTAAAATAAAAAAAAAAACATCAAACATGAAAATAAAATATTGATATGCAAAATTATGGCTTTGGATACCCGGCGCGAATGAACTTCCAAAGGAGAACGCGCGCGGCTCTGTGCCAGAGCGGCCACTGATCTACCATCGTTATGTTGCTACCCCTTACAAACGAATCAACCCCCCCCTCTCTCTCTTATGTCTCTTTACTCACCATGAACGAGGTGTATGATTCTACCGCGCAACTCGTACCTTTTATACATATGTATACTGGTATAGTAGGTGACACACAATAGTTGAAACCGAACAGAAAAAATTTATATGCACTTAAACAAATTAATTGAGTAATGTATGTAGAATACATTAATAAGTATAATTAAAAAATACATAGATCAAGCAAAATTGATTTATATTATTAATATTTATTTTATGATTTTTAAAGTTTCTGTGAAATTTAAATATAAACAAATGAAGTTTGTAATATGAGAAGAATTCGAATTTTAATGATGAAATATAATGGGTTTTCAAATGAAATGAATCCTGAATCGAATTCCACAATACAATATATACGACTAGATATATATTTTTTAGCAATAAATTACTGTTGCAGGTTCACATAAAAAGATCTATTGCCATTATTATTCACACCCAGTCTATAGTGTCACGCTACATAAAAAGGGCAAATTTTTTCATTCGCCTTGTTTCACTGCCGAGTTCAAGAAAATAAATTTATTTAAATGTGACCGGTGGTGCTAATAAATACACAACAAAATATTTTTCATTTAATTTTGCGTTATTTTCATTATCAAATAGATATTTTATTCAATGTGTTTTTTTTTTTCTACATCAATATTAATAATTACTAACCAAGTGCGTGCGTAATGGATCTCTGAAAAACATTGGATAATTGATCATAAATATAAATGTCAAAAATAAATTTCCTAAAGTAATTTCAAACCAAAGTGAATTCGGCTAATAATATTTGAATGAAGCAATATTCTAAATTGCGGGAAACCCCTTGATAATATAAGAAATCATAGAGTTTTTGATTAAACAAAAATGAACGAATGAATATAAATAAAATATAGGAAAAAATGAAAAATGATGAATGAGAAAACGTCAAAAAATTATTATTATTGTGGTCATTGGGAATTTGGTGGTTAATCTCAATAATCAGTTCTCTACCAATATATATATCCAATTTATATATATATATAATACATATATGTACATATATATTTGTGTATTAAATATATCCACATATGTTGGGGGGAGAATTCACCACATGAGAATGACATGCAGCATTTAGATTTGGGTATTGGATGACATGTGTATAGACTAATGACTTGTCATTGGTTAAATTTGTGCCAAATCAGTTGGTATAACTCCCTTGCAGAAGTGTCATTACAGTGTATTGGCACAAGTATTTGTAACTTAGATAGACATGTCCGATATTCTGACCATGATTTCCAGAACGTACAATACATATATGCCAAATGTATACTAGTGATAAGTGATATGTTCGTCCAACTGGTGTTTGAAATGTCGTTGGATATTTATTGGAAAATCCGAGTAGTTTATTGTTACAATAATTTACAATATTCTAGACATTTATTTATGTCTGATGCGCAAATCTTATCCAAAGTATTATCAAATGTGTAATATAATGTACCTATAATTTTTTCATTTAGATCTTACTGAAATAAAATTGTTTATAATGATCATCAGAATAATTATATTTTGATGGTATAGTCGATTTTATTGTTATAACTGTATGAGCTTCATTCACCTTTGATTATTACGGAGTTTTTTACACTGGTTTTTCTAGCGCTAACGCTGATGAAGCGGATAGAATTTGAAAAATAGCCTTGGTTTTTAACTCGGGAAATGGCTAAAGTAAAACATTGACAAATTACTGCCATTAGTGTTACAAAATAGTTGTTATCTTACCCTGTTTCACGAGTTCATCTTGTTTTTTATAACGTTCATAAGCAATGTGAAAATAAAATACAGCAAAGAAAAAAATGAGCACGTAACTTTATTATTTATAATCGTGATTTTCAATCAAATAACATGTGTCATTTTATAATTTACTAATAATTTTATCGCTAGGTAATTATAGAATTATTGAATATGAATTTACAAATTCATCAAATTTTATACAAATGGAATAAAAAGAAAAAATGAAACAAATGAATTGAAATAATGCTTCAACTGTTGCGTAAATTAATCAACATAAAATCGTTTATTGCATATGACACATAAATTTATTAATTATATCGTTCATTACCATATAATTAATGATTAAATTAATAATATCTAACGCCAGGAATTTTAGCGTCATGATGCTGTCCAATACTATACAAACATATTTGTTCTAGCACATGGTATAATTCGTCGGTCGATAACATCTGCTGCGATAACTTGGAAACTTTTCCTCATTTTATCTACTACTGACTGAAATACCTATATAGTTATATTATATATATGCAGTATATAGAGTATAAATGAACAAATATATAATACAAAAGTAGGTAAAAACTTGTCGATAAAACTGTTATCCACCGAGAAGACTACATGGAATATTGTGTTTTATAATATTATATATGGAGTATCTTGGAAGTTTCAGGATTTACCGACAGTTGACTGGTGAAAACTAAAATCAAAAATAGTCCTTACCCACAATCAACATGAAAACTTTTTGTTGGTTAAAAAATATTTCAAAAACAAATCTTACGATATAAACGACAATTTAATCATTGAATGTTATACACATTCAAACGAAGAAAATGAATATATAAATAAATAAATACATCTTTGTATATAAAATCACGAATTTTATACACTTAAGATGAAATTACATTTTTTATTTTACTATCATGGGACCTTTTTCAGGGTCCTAATATGATTTATAGTAGAAAAACGCTGTGGTATTAAGGAAAAACTCATCAGCATTCTTTATAAAATGTTTGTGTCATTTTACTGGGTACTAAAAATATACATATGTATGGTAATGCAGAAACGATAGAAGAAAGAATGAAGTTGCAGTTCATTGTATATACAAACACACACACACACACACACACACACACACATACATACATACATGCATGTGTATCTTAATAAGAATCTAGAAGAAGTCAACTGTAAGTTGATAAAGTCATTACAAAAGTACTTATGTGATGATACCATTCTAACTTTTTATACAGAGAGCAACAATTGTTAAAAGCCCCATTATTATTTATGAACATTCTATGGTGTTTGTTGTCAACTTGAAACTACGTAAAAAAAAAAAAAAACCAACTGACCTTTTATAAAGTCAACAGCCATTTCCAATCCATATGTATCTTTGTCACAATCATCGAGAATATGGGCTCCAATTTTAACTCCAGGCACAATGTTTCGTTCATTTAGCCAATCCAAGGTGTAAAGCATTGCTTCGAGTGCTTGGATACCGCCTTGCGCCATAACAGGACCACATGTCACTGTGTCCTCTCTCTCGTGAACCATCATTAAACCACCAAGTACCAAATTACCCTCTACAATTGCATTGTGCTTTACTGGCCATTGATTTAGTGATACACGCGTTGAATTTTCATGTTCACCACTCCTGCTATCAGCTAACGTTCGTGCATCACTATAAACTATTGTCCGAACATTTTCCGTGGTTGAAAGTGACATATAACTCTCTGAATCATTAAACATCCTATCGGAAATTCTATTTGCCCTGATAGATAAACTTGTCGTACTATCATTATTATATCTTACGATATCTTTCCTGTTTTTATTTTGTACTTGTGATTCATTGGCTGTTGCGGATTTTACAGTAATATTATTAATATTTTCATCAGACAATGGTACTTTGTATAATTGAATTTTTACATCTCCAATTTGCGTTTGACTTTGTATTACATTAAGTTGTGAATTTAACAAAGGGATCGGCAATCGATATTCATTAGTTATCCTGTGATGTTCGTTATTATCGGTTAATGGTGAGTTTAAAATGCGATGGTGAATTTGGTCATTGTCTTTGACTAAAATTTCAAGAGTTTCATTTGTTTGAGAAATTTGTGGAATCCCAATTGGAATTTCTGAATCATCATTTACACCCTCTTTATTATGTACTATTAATTTCTTGTAATTATTGGACAACGCCGAAATCACTGGTCCGACATTGTCATGTGATATTGACCAGTTCAAATTTGTCTTTATAGTATTTTCGAGAAACTTTATGTCAGTAATAGTTTCTGAAGCACCTGACATACCAAGTAATTTCTTATCGCTTGAAGTCACAGTTTCAGTTTGACTTGTTGGATTCTCAATAGTCTTGGTGGTGGTTTTTAATGGCACAATATTCCTCGCATTGTCTACATCCAGTTCATAATCTCCAGAGTATAATTTAATAGTTGGAGAAGTGTTAGCATCACTTGGTAATTTCGAATTTGATGTGATGATAGAAGTTGGAAGATATTCATGGACATCAGAGCTTTTTGAGTTTGGAATTGAAGAAATTAAACTGACGTTATCAGTTTCATTTGGTAAACTAACTTTCATTTGATTCTTCGATTGATCATTGATACTCGATGTACTTTGATAATGCTGTAATGTGATATTACCATTTATTGAACTCAACAATTTAGAACTATCAATAAAACTTGGTGCTATAATCTTGGAGGATTTCTTTCTTTCAATATTACTTGCAAACAATAGTTTTTCATCGATTTCATTTAGACTAACTCCACGTGTCATTCTTTTTATCGGGGTATTTTTTTGTGTATTGATTTTAGTTACTTTTTTGTCGACAAAAGAAGAAGAAGAAGAAGGTAAAGAAAAATAAGTGACATCTTTTAATTTATCATAATAATTAGGATACTTTGTCATCATTTTCTCATCATAATAATTGTTGGTATATTTTTCATTATTAAATTTAGTGGTGTCGGAAGAAGTTTTTATTGTCGCAGGAACTTGAGACAATTCTTCGTCCAACTGAAACTCCCTCACTTGTTCAGGTTGAATGGCCTGATTTTTATCTCGAGATTCTTCATTAGACAGACTCGTTTCATGTTTCACACATGGTGGTAATGATGAAAACTTTTTTAACACTGTTAATGGCAGTTTGGAGGTTATGTCTGAGGTTTTCATTACATTTTTTCTTATACCTTTATCGATACTCAATAAATTGTCGTGTTTCATTGGTATATTCTTCTTCATCGGCTTTGAAATTTTTTTATCTGATGACATTTTTAATTGTTCCCTGTTTCTATTTTCTCCATACTCAGTGCTGTCAAGTTTTATATGATGTGTTGAAATAGATAAATTTCCCATTGAAATTTCATATTCTACTGGTGCATTTTTATATAAAACATGTTCTTCATTAATATTGTTTTTCAATAATTTAAAGAATTTTATATCTTTATGTTTATATGATAGTGGCAGCTTCAACCATGATAGCTCATTTGTCTGTGAATATCTTTTGTCATTAGCTTTTTTCTTCTCCATTGAGGACGGATATGAAAATACTGAGCCATTGGCATTAGCAATAACTAACTTTTTATCTCTGAATTTATTTAATTTTCTGAAATTAATTGCAATTTCTTTGATTACATCTATTTCATTCACATGAAATTCACTGTGTTTATTATTCACAGGTGCTTTTAATAATAGATTATTATTATAATCTGAATTGATTTTTGATTTATTTTTATTCGGAAAGTGTTCTTCAGCGTAGCTGTCAATCAAAATCATAAACAAGGCCACAAGGGCCGTCCAGCTGTGCTTTCGCTGCATCACCTCGGTGGTACGTCGATCATAGTTGAATTCTGAAATGAAAAAAAAGACAATTCAATATAGATAAAAAAAAAAAAATGAATAATATTAAATTGCTTCAATATAATTTTAGAATCAAAGGATTTTATAATGACATTAATAATTAATGTAAAATATTGAAGGGATTTATAATAAAATTACTAAATTATTTTATAGACATGACGAATAGACACACTATTGTGCTGTTATTACAATAGAAAGTAGTTGCGTGTCAATTTAAATATACCTATATAAGTAAAACGTGCCATTGTAGAATCGTATATTATCTATGGAATCAGAGAGTTCCTTCACATATTATAGAGCTATTCATCTTTATTGTTCTCTCTAGACAGTTTAGAGAACTCTTTATAAACAATGCCAACACCGAAGGAATATCATGAATTGTTGAACAATATTTTGTATATATGGATTACTTATGTATATTAATATATATAATTTAAAAGAAAAAAAACATTTTCAATTCAATATTTTTCTTTTTTATTGAATGATCGGACATTTTCTTTCCAATTTCATTTTAACGAAAAACTTGTCGAGAAATCTAAAAAGAACCTGTCAAAGAATATATATTTCATATTTGTAAAAGTATTGCAAGTGTGTGCTTTTAAGTTTTTTGCATCAAATGCTTTTGACGCGATACTAAAACTTATTTAAAAAAATTTCTGATGAATATAAATATATATTGATAAAATTTTAAACTATAAATCAGGTCATGTGTCGTTTGTTTTGTGCAATAAACTTGATATATATTCTAGTTTTTATATTTAACTCGTGAAATTTTTAATTTATATCATATACAGTCAAGGATTCAACGAAAAATCATAAAAAATATTTTATTTTTATCTATAATAATAATCTTATCATTTGAGCTGATCAAAATAATTTAAATATTTTAAATGTACAATAATGTTTTCATTGAATAACGAAATGAGTCACGGGACAAAGTGAAGAAGTGAGAGTATATAAATGTTTGCACATGAAATGGATAAAATGAGATGACGATGGTGTCATCATATCTTGGATGGAACAATGAAGGAATACCAACACAACGTTTGACGTTGGAGTTATGAAATATTTCTCTGCTTTCTCTTGGTTCCCTTATACTCCTATCATAAGCTATATCGATGATGTGGTCCTTATAGGTTAGTTCAAGCGCGATATAAACCAATCGATTCAATTCCCCTATTATCTTTTTTGCTGGTTCACAAACTCATTCTCATTTTTTACTTTCACATTAATTCAAAATAATATCGCTATGTAAAATATATTTATTTAATATGTTATACCTTGACTTTATAACAGCCAACAAATGATAGATGAAAAAAATTTAATTTCATAATAAATACAGATAATATTGAGATGAAAAAAATAAAATTATTTCAGCTTCAATGAATGATGATTAGGAGATGTCAAATGAAATGTCAACGGGTATAAATTGAATTTCATATAAATGTTATGAAATATTATTATATATGTATGTATATGTACAGTTATATGTATATTGATATGCTGAGTGTGGAGTGTTTGAATTCCTGTGACGAACATACGTGCATGAAATTTTTTTTCTTCGTATAAAAAGGATAAGTGGTCTCTCGGTACACATCGTACTATTTCAAATTGCATGAAATTTTATTTACTGCGCGATGCTCTCAAATATGACAAGATAAAATTGTAAAAATATAAAATAAACTTTGTAGTGTATGTATACTGTATACAGGAAAGAAACGTTGAAGTAATTGAAAAAAGTACCAATCAGTTTTATTGAAATGTATCTGATGACTTGTGATATTTTTCATTTTTTTATTATTAAAAATAAATTGAATATTGTAAGGATATAAAAATAAAGAGTATATGTATATAATATAATGAATATTACAGTGATGAATCAATGTACCATCCCTTTTGTTCAATTCTCAATTTTCTTTTATCACTTCTTCATCATAAAGATATACTCAATTTTCATAAAATTTCATCGAACTTTACTCATAAAAATTTTCATGTTCAGCAACGAAATAAAAAATTCAATGGTATAAATAACATGAATAAAATGTGAAATGTAGTTAATCAAATTGAATAAAACCACATGAGAAATGTAAGGTGAACAAAATTCGATTTATGAATACTTATACATGGATGATACTGTCATAAATTATTATTTTACAAAGTGATATATATTCATTTTTTTTTTTTGTTTCCTATATTTAATTACATCAATAATTATTGAAGTACTTTTATCAATAAAATTATAATTTTGACATTTCATTAATTAAAAAAATAAAAAAATACGTCACTTTAATTATGTCTTTGTATTGATCCATATGAAAAGGAATATAATGGAAATAACATTTGCATTCATGTGAATATGTTTTGCAATATGGATTATATTGCGGTGACATGAGTAGATTTTACCGTCGCTTTCTCTGCACAATTTCAAATTCCTAACATTCATAATTCGAATTCCATTAATAACTATATATACCTGACAACGAGCTTGTTGCCATTCTTGCGGACAGTACCTTTCTATATGTGTATGTATTCAGTGATATATATTTACATGAAGATAGAGGTACATTCCTTTGTACATCAAATTTTGCGGTGTGGAAGAAATGAGGGAAAAAGATTCCTATAAGATTTCCTCATCTCTTCGAATGTCCAATTGACCTTAGAGGGCGTTTTCTCTGAGGATATTTCATATCATTCTTGAAACATACATAATTCTTTTATGGTTTCAGCTGTATTTGACGTTTTTTTTTTTGTCTGTAAAATTCAACGACTTCTTATTTATTCATTTTTTTTCCACATAAACACAATGACGTTTGATCATATATTTTCCAAGAATTCAAACGGAAAAATCGATGATGCTAAAAAAGAAAAAAAAATAGACATAATATGTATTGGTCTTTTAAAAAAAAAATTGTAGAAATTATAGATTAATTTTTTCCACATTTTTACACGTTCAAATATATAGTTATGGTTAATTTCACCCTAATAACAGTTGAATTTTATTGATTTTTTATTTCCCTCACACAAATAATAATGGCTGTAAATTCGGAAGACGATTTATATATCAACGCCTTTTAAATGGTTTTTATTTTTCTGACCTTTTTCTATTTCTCTCCACGTTTCAGTTAAAACTATCAAAGTAAAAACAGTTTGAAATACGAACCTGATTTTTTTCTTATTCCTCTGGCGTTCAATCACTATATACATACAAGTATCTACTATTTAAGTAATGATCATTTTAGATTTTATTCTAGTTCAAAATGATGTTGAGCGAATCCTCAATTTTATTATCGCCATTGAAAAAATACCAATATGTCTGTCTACTTTAATCTTTCATTTGAAATAAAATTCTTCAATATCCGGCGACTTTTAGGTATATATAAAATACTCTTTTAAGCAAGTACACTATTGTATTTTATCATGATACTATATGACCATATAGTGTAGTGTTGACATTTTAGTGAGTATATGTTAAACTTGGAGCAGTGCGCAATCTGTGCTAAGGGTATGTAAATAATCCTGAGATAACTCAGAATATTACACTTTCACAGTGTAGCAAAGCTTCCTATTGCTTCAAGTTTGTTGCTGTGGTTAGCTTGATTTTAGTTTATTATTCGCCAACTAAATAACCGAAACACATTACATGAGTGTTTGTATATGTATGGTACTTAAATTTTGCCAGTTATAATACAAAATCGCCATTCTATAATCTTAGCAAATGTAATCTTATCTTTACGACGTCGTCTTTCTATACATTAAACAATTTTGTATCGTTAAATTTTATATTATTCATTTCGTTGACATTTAAATCAATTTTCCCCATTCGCAATTTTAATATATTGTATAATGATATTTTTCAAAAGGAAAAAAGCATCCATTGTTCGTCTCCACATGAATTTTTTACCTAGACAACTAATAATGCGGTAAATAAAAAGAGGATTGGTATGAAAAAAAGAATATATGGATAGAAGAGCATTTTCCAAAAAGAAAAGACGAACAAACGATAAACTTTTGTTAAAAGTTATTTGAATATTTTTTTTTATAAGCTCAAGTGCCAAGACAATGAGGATGAGAAGAATAAAAAAATGAGTAAACTTAAAAATGAAGTTTTTCATACAACAAAAAGTCAAATGACATGAAATTTTCATGATAGTTACGAATGAACTTGAATAAAGTCGGTTATATAGAAATGAAAATAAAAATAAAAATGTGAAAAAAAAAAAAAAATGAAAATTTGATTGTGAAAAATGTTGGCAGTACATATAGGTTATAGTTGAGACTATATTCTCAGTAGAACAATTCGAGAGGTTTCAACAATTCACTTAGGTGCACTGCTGAGACCATGATTTACACACACACACCACATCTATACATGTGTACACATTTATGAGGGAAAATGTGGTGAAGAAAAATTGATTGCACTTTTTTTATGATATGTTTACATACTTTTTTTCTGTAGTTATATATCTCAAGAGTGCAATATGAGATTACACGATCGTTAAATTAAATATTATGCATTAATGTTTATGTAAAATATCTAAAAATACAATAAATTTCAACTGTCACAAGCATTATATTTATGATTAATGTTATAGGAAAAATATATTAATTCTTCTCATGAACTTATGTTAGTAAAAAAAAAAAAAAAAACACATACACATATGTATCATTAGTTTTATATGAACGATACACGTTCATTTAGATAGTAAACAATTTCTTCGTCACGTTTTATTTGTTCGATAAGCGAAGAGCCTTTTTTCGACGTTTGCTATCCTATACCCCACTTGACTGTCTAAGTACATATATATATATATATAAATATCTACTCGTTCTGCCTTCTCGAGACACATTTCATACATATATACTGACTCTAGTATTTATTGATGAACAATTTTTTGATTACTTTTTCTCCCAAGTGTAGAATGGCAATTAAATGAATGAATTTAATCAATCTATTGGTTAATTATTTTATTGGAATCATTAACAAGATAGATATTTTCATTGCTTCATAGTCATACATTTATTCATCTTGTATTGATTGGTAAAAAAAAAAATAGTAAATAACGTAACGTTTAATCTATCGCAGATTTTCATTAAATCACTTCGTGTGAAAGGAGAAAAAAAAAAAAGTTATTGTGTCGACATTTATTGTAACTTTTTTTTCATTTTTTTATTTTTGTAGAATGGCATTTGATGATAAAAAAAATTTGTATCACATATAAATATGCATAAATGTATCGGGACTATGTGAAAATGGTATTGATGGAACAAAGAATATTGACGGACTGTGATTGTTTCCTCCCATTCTGTCAACACAATATATGTAATAATTGGAAAAAAATTTGCGATGGAATTTTCCCCCGTTTCCAAGAATATTGTTGTATTTAATGGTCAGTAAAAAAATGCATGGAGAAAAATGGGAATAATAAATGCCATTTTATATGTATATATATTTACGTATTTTTTCAACTCTTAAATTTTTTGATGTTTTGGTATAGTTATTAAATTTACTACAAGCTTTTAAATTTAGATATAAATATATATGTAGGTTTATACTCGTATGTACGAATTAAAAATACAGTAATAAGATCTCAAAATATCTATATATAATTCCTGTGGTTTAAATCACAGTTTAAACGACAAATTTATTCGAACTAAGCAGTACTACATTTTTTACAATTGAATTTTATGCACTATTAAAGTGAAAGAACAATAAAAAGTTAATTCGGTTATTTTTTTTTTCTGTTTCCTTGTAAAGTTTTCAGGTACTCGAAATAACGTATAAAAAGAATATATGTAGATGATACGATTTTCATGATTTTCTCGCTTTATTTCACACTCAACAAAATAATAGCGGTGAATAAATTCCAGTAACATTTCACGAACTAAATTTACGTTAACTCGATCAATTAAAGTTTTATTTGATTTTTTTTTTTTTCGAGTACTTTGCATTTATTAATTGGTATACATGGTGGTACTACTAGTCTCAAGTACAATAATGATTTTGTTCAATTTTATTTTTAATATTTCATATTTAATTTCTAGTGAAAAAAAAAAATTGGAATTTATTATTTGGTTAATATTTACATTCATTTTGTATTTACCTATTTGTTTTGTAAAATACAACGTTCAAAATTAGTTTAGTGAGTATTAAATTTAGGGTATATCATTGCAAGCTGCGACACATGGTTTGAAGTACATGAAAAAAAAAAAAAAAACACATGTATACATTATACATATACTTATTTTGTTTTACCCACTAGAAATACTCGACCTTTGACATTTTTATTTATAAAACAGATGGGATATGAAATTTTAAAATCAATATAATGCGTGTAATGATAATTAAATTAATGCATAATAAAACTAGGACTTTTATTGTTGTAAAAGTAGAAAGAATGTGAGTCGTTTTTTTTTTTTTGTGTGCGAATTTCTTGGTTAAATTATTATTTTTCTCAGGTACTTTTATTTATCATTATATCTTAGTTGGGATCGTGGCATATTCATTGTATTACTGTCCTTTCAGAAGAAAAAAAAAAAATAATAATACTACAAGAAACCTCGAAGATATACAAAATTCTCATGAGGTTTATTTAAGTCTTGAATAACAATCCCATGGGTATGAAAAAAAAAAACGTAGCACTGAAAGCTCAATAATATAAATGATGTGAAAAATAGAAAAGAAAAAAAAATTTATTCTTGTACAATAAACCATATTAATGTATTTTGCAGTATTTATATTGAAAAATGATGTCTCTTTCATTTGGTTCCATTTACATTTCATATGGATCAATACACTTGGAGTATGTATATTAGATATTTGGTTCACTGATAAACTTTTAATACCACATTGATTATAAAAAATTTACACATATTTAATAGTGGTAGAGTTTATGATATTTTTATGATTTTCTTCTATATTAATAAAACAAATATTAAATTTATTGGGATTTTTAACGTTCAATGCTTTTCTGAAACAATATATTGCTCTCGTTAAACGATATAATGTTTATATATCCCATACACGCACATTTTATTTTATACTTTTATCTTGAGATCATGTATTAATATATAATATTTAAAAATATATTCTTGTAAATAATTATATATAACTTTGAGAATAATTTTAAATTCTTATCTACATACTGTCGAAGAGAGTGTAAAATTTTGCAATCTTATCACTATGTCTATATTATCATTTTCATACTCTTGCGAAAAAAAAATTCCTGATAAAAAACTAAAATTTAATGTACCATCTCATTCAGCATGCATTAAAGCAGATACGCCATAACAAACGTGAGATGCGAATAAATTTATTTGTCATATGTTAATACCTGTATACATACATTTATTACGTATTGCATACATGTATGAAAATTTTTTACTATGTATGTATGTATGACCAATCTTTTTTAAGATTATCCCGATGCTTAACGTCAACGAATTGTCACGATTTAGGTTCTATCATTTAACATGGATGAACTGGCAATGTTGATCGTGCCGTAGAATTTCCCATCAGAATAATATCGCTCTGGCTTTCAGTTGAATTGCGTTGCGCCAGTCTCAGTGACTATTTATAGTGAATATGAGGTGGAAATTCATTAATATGCGCATGATAAGATGTTTGATACACATATATATTTCTATATTTGTATTTGTTTATATATTTACATTCATCAGTGAGTATTTATTTAAATTATAAAAGCATGAAAATGAATAGGAAAATTTATAATATCTTTTATTTATTATTTCGATTTCATTATTCATTGTCAAATTGTTATTTATTATTTTTTCAAAAATTATATATCATACAATACAAAGAAGAAGAGAAAGAAAAAAAAAATGAATAATGTCAAAAATAATAAGCTCATTTTTTTCCCTAGTATTTTTCTCAGTCTACGATTCTTATGATGAAACATTTTTGAAAGGAATATTACATAACGTTAACGTTTATATGTATATATATATGTATCTATTTATATACATATAAACATGGACTTGCGGAGCTTTAAGTGAACACTATTCAAAATCAGTTATATTGCGAGGCAAATATATATTCACGTGAAAAGTATATGATCAATATATATTTATTTTTTATTTTTTTGCTGGAATAATTTTGTATTCAAAAACATCAAACTTGGAAAAAAAAATTCGTTTCATTTAATAATAAAATAATTTATGACTGAACGAATAAATACATACGTTGTTAATTGACATATTGATCGAATTAATCTGTGTGTATGTGTGTGTGTGTGTGTGTGTGGACCTATATAAAATATACAGAGTGTTGAAAAAAATATTATTACACTCAATTTGCATGTAAATTAACATGCCAAGAGTACGCAGAATGTACGATGATGTTGGTAATACTATTGTGTTAGTAGTTGTTATTTTTCATCATAATATTCTTTAACATATTACCGTACATACGTTGATGTCAGTAGAAATGCCCAAGCGTTGGTCAGACATGTTACGTATTTTTATAGCGCAAAGTTATTTGGTCTAATAAAAATAAATATATGAATAAAAAAGAAAAAAAAATAAAGTCTTTTGCATACATATCATTTTTTTTTTCTTTTTTTTGGAATTTAATATTTATTTATTTTTGGTAGAAAAATGTTTTTTCTTCTCTTCCTTTCGTTCAAGTTTACGACATATATATGATACCGTGTATGAATCATGAAGTCTTTGTAGAAGAGGTCGATTTTCACACTTTATATATAGACGAAAAAAAAAATTTTTTTTTTCTTTTCCGTACTCTATTTATCATTTCGTTGCTTTTCGAGAATTGTTCAAGCGGAAGGGTCTTACGTCAAGATGTCAACTCCTTCAATTTTTTTAAGAACAGAATAAATTTTTAAATAATATTTTCATTCTTACCATTTTCTTTTTTCTTTTTTTATATATAATATTATTAACTATAAGTAAAATTAATATTTAATTGTATTATTTAAGCGTATAATTAAACCTGTATTTACACTTTTTCATTTAATACGATGAATTGTGGTATATAGTTTTGCAAATACATATATCTATATACATACATAAATGAATTATTAGTCGACGAAAAGTTCGTGGCCAATTTACTTGTCGCTGCGCAAACCTCTATTTATCATCGACCGTTATGTGTGGTAAATTAACTTCACCAACATTGCATATAGGTATGTGTTACTATCTCGACATACACATATATATTAGTGTGAATTTATATTAAATTCATAACGAATAATGTGACACGATATTGTCACAAATTACAATTTGATTAAATGAATAATATGAAAAATACAAATACATAGTTGTATATTGATATCGAAAAATAATTTATTTTCCTTCTTTTCAATCTTGGTATCCATCATAAATATATATATTATTATATACCGAGTACTTTTAGTATATATAATAATAAATTTAATACATCATCATTGAAATATATATTCAAACATACATTTTTTTCTCATATTTATATTCTCTGCATTCAGCATTGTATTATTTTATAATATTCTGTAGTTTTTGAATAATAAATAGATTTCTCTCTCTCTTTTTTTTTTTATTTTTTATTTCATAAATAAAACAAGAAATGAATAAAATACAATGTTATTTATTTTAAGAATAGTACATGATATAGTTGTGTATTGTTGGCGTAACAATATGAAATTTATTAGTTAACAAACTTGCGAAGGGTGAGATAAGTTATTGAGGGGAATGAAAAGTTTGACACATTATATTACCTTATACGTCTCGTTGCATTTCAATCGGTTTTTAGTATAAATTTTTTTTCACAAAAACTCAACCACATAAATCATATATTTATGAATATTTTTTTCTTTTTTCTATATATATTTTTTTTTTTAACCATAATCCTGCGCAATAGGTTGTGTCTGTAAAAAAAAAAACGAATATGTATCGGATGGAAGACTTGCATGATAGTGTAGAAAGAAGAATGAAAGAGTGCGAATGGTATAAGAGTATGTGAGCATGTTATGGATGAAAGAGATGAGGACCGGGTAAAACACTTTTGTAATTCTGGGACGCATGAAAGCCAAGTGGGGTGAAATATAGTGAGAGTTCAAGAATATGTATACCTACTTTGTTTTTTTTTTACACAACAAATCAAAAAAAAAAATAAATAAAAAATAATAATGATAAAAAGAGAAAAAAAAATCCATTACTTATAATTATTACACGAAAGTTGTCATTACCTGCACATTATCAGTAGGATTTATAATTAATTGTCAAGAGTAATAATGAACGAACAAAGAGAAATGATTTTTTTCTTTGACATGTTAAATATAATTCATACTTATTTTTTCTTTTTATTTTTTATTTTTCATCACATGGATAGCGTTAATGTGATGAAAGCTTTGTCATGTTTTATTATTCCAGGCAGTATGTAAAATAAACATGAGTTATATCTATAAAGTGTATGTATACATGAATAATAAGAGAGCTGAAATTGTCTGTTGAGAAAATTCGAGTAAAATGACTTCATCATAGAGTTATGTCGTGATATCGCAACTGTATTGAGTACGACACTTGTTGAAGTGCAATATAAAGTTAAAAGCAATTATAAGTTTGTGGTTTATTTAAAGTATTTACTATATTGCTTATTGCTATTTCGATATTGAGTTTACGAAATTTATTATCGAGTATATTTATTGTAAGTTGGTGCTAGAAATACTTTTATATTTATAATTATTTGAAGAAATATTAAAATAATCTGAGAAATATTATAATTTATTTTAAATGTATATCTGTATTTATATTTGATGAACATTTAGTACCATACGAAATTTTCAATCCTATTTGTTGGCAATGAGCAGGCACTTGTCACAAATCAATGTGGGGTTGCCGTTGATTAAATCTCACTGCTTCAAATGAGAGTGCTCGGAAACCAAAAATATATATGTGACGTTTAACGGAATCAAAAGCTATAGTTGAATAGTCCTCATTGAATTGAGTTTATTTCACTAATCAGATTTCTATATCACGAATATTAAATAATCAAAAGTGCGTGCACTGTTTAACGTATAATCAGTTGGATACATATATCACTTTTCATCGATTCAGTGATTTATCCAGTCATTAAATTGAATTCAGTGGTTTGGTAATCATTCAAAGCTCACGTTTATAGTGAATATTCGGCTCGTGTCGTCAGGATTTAAATGAAAACTTGATAATTATTTAAGCCATTTAGTGGGCAAAGAGATAAAATTAAAGGGAAAATTAAAACTAATTTCTGATAAAATCACGGAACTGAAAACATTAAGCTTTTGAATTTAATTTAATTGCAAATGAAATACTTTTGTAAATGGTCATGCTAATTTTAATATATATTGTAGTTGTATTTGGTTCGTATCAACGATATTTTTGTTTTTTTGTTTCTATATTCAGTAGTATGAGAAAGTTTTAGATACAGAAAGAGAGATAGGGCTTAGTCCCTTTTTTTTTCATTCCATTTTTACGTTGGAACTGGACCAGATAGTCTTAACTCAAAATCTCCGTTGTATTGGATTATCCTATCGGAGATTTGTCACTTTATGGTTTTGTCTTTATCAACACCATCCTCCAATTCTCCATATACATTTATAGTACAGTTACATTGTTATTTATAAAATTGTGGTAGTAAAATCTTTATATGAATTCACATAGAGATTATTATTATATACATATATGAATGAACGTGTCGATAATGGGCATTAACTGAGATGTGTAAATGGGTCGCACATTTGGTGCGGGTTGATCTCAAATAATTGCATTAAGTATTATGTATATATACGTTCGTGCGACCAGGGAGCAAATAATCTTCGAGAGTACCTCGATGTAATTTTTTTTATCTTCATTCTCTTGAGAATGTTGTAGAAAATAAACACACAGTCATCAATTGTCATAGAATATTCAGTAGGCGAATAATGAAAAAATAAAATAAAATGAAAACGAAGAAATACTAAATGAAAATAAATGACGGATATTTTAGTTGCGTGAATAAAAACTAAAATATGTTCTCATGTTTGGAAAATAGGTACTTTTAATAGAAACCATATACTCTTTACATGGTGAAATTGTGTGAACATTATGTAATTTCTTTTTCATGTCTTTTTATATTTTAATTTTATGATAAAAGCCAATACCTATTTTTTTTTTTTTACACATATCGTTTGTGTAAATTTTTGGGAGCACACTGTAAGATATTTATTTATTGCTATAAAATATTATCTCGTACTTGTATAATATAAAGAGTAAAAATGTTTATTGACAATGAGATAAACTACATCCCAGATGTATATACATAAAAATATGTTTTATATATTTTATTTTGTGCGTTAAGAAAATTTCTACAGTATTGCTCCAATATAATTTTCCTGCAAACTTTATTGCGTGGAACGAATCAATGGTGAATAGTGTTGAAACACTATCTATAACGTATAAAATTCACCTACTATAAATAATAAAAAATAAAAAAATAAAAAATGCCAATAATTCAATATAATTTTTAATTTAAAAATATTATAAAATTGTTTTTAATTATATCATTATCACTGAGTAAATTATTTTATTGAAACAACGAAAAATTATTTAAATTAAAATATTAAACAAAAATCCATTAGAGAATATATATAATAAATAATAATAAATATAAAACAGAATCCCAGTGATTTATACTTTTGTTTATATTGAAAAATGTTTAGTTATTTTTGTTAAATAGTTAACATTAAATTTATAAGCCGTAGGGAATATTTCGAGAGTCTTAGTAATATAATTTGAGAGGGTTCTCACAGGTACTGAATACGGTATTCATTATTTATCGTCAATTTAATTAAATATTTTACTCAACTATTTCAAGTATTTACCTTTATGCCAATGCCATATTTAGTTTATAATTGTTGCACTGGTTATTGAAAAATTCTTTGTATTATACTTTTATATTAATTGATAATCACAAAATGTCACGTGCTTTTAAAAATATTTATGAATAATAATTTACATTTGTAAATTTATTTTTTAATTCACATTGAAAATATTTATGCATATATGCTTCGATTAATTATTTATAATTTACAAATGTTTCAAGCACAATGTATAATAAAAAATTATTTAATAATTATGAAGGAATGAATTCGCAAAACGGATCATTTCACAACACGACGCGCGTACATACTAAACTGAGCTTGCAACAGCGAAGCTGCTCAGCTTTTTCCCTGCCTATACATATATATTTCTCAACAATCCCTCTCGTCGCGCGCATTCTCACTTACATTATCCTATTTGTATCAGCTTATATATTTATTATCTTATTTAATATGTTTTCTTTTCTTTAGCATAAAATAAAATTCATTTTCCAATATGCATTCATAAAGTATGAGATTATTTTTAAATGAAAAAAAAAAAAAAAGAAGATTCAGATATATACAATACTATTTTTCATTTAAAATTAACACATAATATTTTTATGTAAGATTATACACGAAAGAAAAAAAAAAAACATTATCTGAAGGAAATGACGTTGTAAATATTCAAAGGTGCTTAATGATTATATCTATTCTATAAAATTTTAGCGCCTTTAACTTAATGAAAACTATTAAAACCAACGTAAATATAAGTTTACGACAAATGGTAATGATTGCGCGAAAGAACACCAGTGTAAATTAGAATACCTAATTTCCATTTATATTACTGTTGATTATCAATCATTTATAAATCACTGGTTGTTCTAATTATCTAAACAAACATTTCCTATCAAAAATTGTATAAATAATAACTTTATTTATATTAATATTAATATCACAATTGGTATGTATATGCATATATATTAATACTTATGAACATACGTGCTCGATTCATCATAAACTCTGATCATTGTATGATTTGTAACAGTTGTCAAGCTCTCAAGAGAGCAATAAGAAAGGGTTTGTCTAGTCAATATAAGTTACTCCAAAGTTGTTTTAGTTAATGAGATCTAACTCGGTTTAATTGAATAAACTCTAGGGGATGCTAGGAAACTGAATAATTTAATACAAAGATTAATTAAATTATTAAAATAAAAAAAAAAAAAATAAAATATAAAAAATAATTGAAAAATTGATGAAATTCGAATTGTATTTTTTTTTTATTTATTTATTTTTTTATGGGGAAAACTGGAGTGTTTTGGCATCAGGACAGAGACATAAAGTGCACGTGCATTTCAATCGGAAGTGTATATCCCCAAATATATATCAGAATATACCTTCAAAGGTGTATTTTATTATGTCTGTTGATAAAGAGAATTTGTGAGTAATATTGATTATATATATTTACATCAAGTATGTGACATTTTACGATGGAGTATGTGTATATAAAAGACAGAGCGAAAAATGAAAAATAATTGGCGACTGAAAGAAAATTAAATCACTATAAGATTCTTATGAAATATTCTTATCCATTATTTATTTCTATAAATCAGATAATAATATGTTTTTTAAATTGTAAACTATATTTGTATATTGTTATATAATGTATTTATTTATTTTCTTCATTGATCATTACATGTATTCTATCGTCATTCATGCGTTTATTTCAGATCCTATATATCTTCACTCAACCAACTTGTTTGATGTGAAGACGGAAAATTTATTTTGTCAGGCGTAAAGTTCCTTTGTGACAGGGGAAATACACAAACACAAATGTTATATATATTTAATATAATTTAACTCCATAGAGATGCATGAATTTATGTAAATTAGTTGTCACAGTGATGTTATAATGATATCACATGTCATCAACTTAAAACTCGATACACAAAGTCACATTATATATCAGTACATATTATCCATTGTGTAAATATACATTAATTTTCATCAAAAATTAATTTAATCTTGAAATCAATAGCGAAACTTTAAGCATTAGAATAATGAGCCTGTTGTAAAATATATCAGTAAAATTCAAAACAAAAATTAATTTCATACCCAAATGTTTAATATAAAATTCTTATACTAAAATTATTTTGGAAAAAAATATAAGTTTTGAATAGTGTGGGCGGGCTTGTGTATGTGTATCGTTATAGTACAAATATCGTCACTATTGTATGCGATCCATGTTGAAAAAAAAAGGCAACTAAGTATAGTGATTTACCTTTGAACAAGTGGTGACCTATAAATCATTGTGTTTCTGGCCTCGTTCATAAGCCAGCTGTGAAGAGGGAGTACGCCGCGTAATTTCAACTTAATCGCAGCTTGACGATGGTAAAAGCGACTATACAACGAGAGGGACTATGATTTACTTGCGTTAAGAACCCTCCATGGAAGTGTCGGTCTCCCTTTGTTATCTTTTTTTTTTTTTTTTTTTTTATTTCTTAAAGAAGGATGATATCATCTCTTTTTGTCTCGGCCATTTATCGTTGAAAGCACAGTTCTCTTAGTAAATTTATTATGCATATAGTTATGGCACGTTATCTGTATTGCAATAAAGTTTTGTTAAACTACCGAGTAAAAGAAAAAAAATAAAGACTGGAGAAAATAATAATAACTCCAGGTAATATATATTAAGCTTTCATTCATGTACTCTGCTATAAATTTTTTTTAACTGATTGAGGATCAAAATTACTGATTTTAATTCGTACTTTTTAATTTTCATTATAATATATACATATACATTTATATAAATGTATACTTTAACAAGTAAAAATATATATATTCAAATGCTAATAACTTTGAAAATGTATATATAAAGTTTATAATAACTACGAAGGAGAATGGTAAGAAAAGCAAACATTATAGAATGGATAATAATTGAAATAATTATTCATGAGGATGAAAAATAAAATTATTCCATTACGTTATATAGAATGCTCACAATATTTCATTGAATATTAATTCTGTTTAAATTATTGAATGCGGAAAATGATAATAATTATATAAATATAACTTAATAAATATCCATGTAATAATTTTTATTTTTTTTTATCCATGTATTATTATTACCAGCATTTTGTCAACAGAGTATTATTATCAAATCCTCCAACGAAGACATTAGCTACCAATAGAGAAGACAAAAAAAAAAAATACTTACACTTAAGGATTTATTTAGGTTTAATTGTATGAAGAAAGAACCCACACAACTGCAGATCATAATGATCACTCCTAGCTCTTTGATATAATCCTCCCCAAGGATTATCATGGTATTATCGCTTCTCATTATCGCAACAAATTTCTCATAATGCCACATCAAACCGCTTAACAAATACTTTACCACATTTAATCATGCAAAAATATACATTACATTGATATTTTATACATATAGACAAGATATGAATTTCAATGAATTCATTTTCATTGCAATTATAAATGTATATATAAAATAAAAAATATTAACTGCAAGGTTGCGTTCGATTTATTTATTCATACAGAAAAATTCCGTGAACCAGTTTGGACACTTTCATCATAGTCAACTATTTCATCTTATTATCAGTGCATTACATTCATTGAATAAGAATAAATAATTACATTTGTAATTTAATTAAATAATTAAAATGTTTAAGATAAAAGTAAAATGAAAAATTCAAAGCTCTATAAATACAAAATTAATAACTATTGGAATTTTGTATTCAGTTATATGTTAATTAATACACTGTAACTTTGCATAAGAAAATTGCATAGATATATTAATATATTTACATAATTTTATATTGAATATTTTTTTATAATATTCCAATATAGAAAACAAGATTTTTCAATTCTAAATACGAACACGCGATCAGTAGCTTTCACTAATCTGTGTATGTATTTCAAACAACAATGATGCAATAATGAACAACACAGATTTACTGTTTACGATATGTAATAAACTATATATCGCTCGTACAATTTATATTTTAATATACGCAATTATATGTAATTGTGCAATGATACAGGATATAGTGATCGTGGACAAAAACTCTGTGGGTAAAGTCAACGATCACGTATCGTGCAACTCTTCAAAGTTACACACAAAGATTTGCAATTTATTTATATATTAATATACATATAAATTCACAAGTGTTGATGAATATTTTTCAAGTAGTTTTAATTCTTGACGACTCTGACAAAAATTTTAATCGGAAATATTTCATTTTCATTTAATTATTGTTGCAGAAAAATATTATATATTTCGAATGAATGAATAAATAAATGGTGGGAGATAGAATGTTCATTCGTTTCATCATTGAGTTTTATACACTTGGGAACCAGTTGCGTTTTGTCTCCCGCACATGAACTATTCTTCGTCATTGAATATTAAAAATTATTCACAAGCATCGTATGAGGAAGTGTTTATAAAGTTTTCCACTGAATCTTTTTATCAGATTCAGGAAAATAATATTGAATAATTTTTTTATTGTCGAGAAAAAATTCCGAGTAAATTACTCTCTCATATTTTTAATAACAGCGTCACGATAATTACTGTTTCATTTTTTATTGTAAAGTAAAATTTAATTATAATATAAATTATATTACAAAGTGCGCGCATGAATTAATTGAATATTAAAATGAAATAAATGTGAGTATGAAATTAATTATCGTTTTGCGTTTGATTACTTGCATCTATATTGTATACAATTACTTGATTATGTTCAGTGAAAAATTATAATAATTTTTATCAATATAATTATGAATGAATAATTGTGGTCTATGAAAATAATAAAAAATTATTTATGATATTTAAAATAGTGGTTCAGTCATCGGATAATAATATATTCTGCTGTATTAGTCAAATATTGAAGGAGAACTTTATCACGTTGAATTTTTTTCAATATAAAATTTTACTTAATTACATCAGTTTTTAGTGGTTTGAATTAACTTAAAAATGAGTAAAAAAATATTTAATTACGCAAAAAAATATTCTGCATCGCACTTGAAAATTAATTTATGATACTGCATAAATCATATTTTGTTTTGGTTTTAATAACAAAATAATTGGCGTTAAACGCCATGTTATTTAATTACAATTTACTGAAACAATTTTCTATTGCATCGTGACATTTTAGTGCCTTCAATAATTAATTGTTACATTATAATTTTGAATTTCATGGCTTCAACGTTCGAGTTGAATAATCAATTTCAGTAACGAAAATATTTTAATTTTTAGTCCCAAAAACTCGACGAATATATATTATTTTATTATTTTAAATTTACAGTTTTGTATGAAAATAAAAAAATTATATGCAATGACAAACTCGCGGGGATCAGTTGTAGCGAGAAATAATTTCGAGTCATCAGAAAGATGGAGAATATTAAAAAATATTTTGATAATTTGTATCGCATTTATGATACACTTTACCGCATTTATGGGTGCGAGCAATCTTCAAAGTTCAATAAATGCTGACGACTCATTAGGTACATCAACATTAGCATCTATTTACGGGAGTTTAATATTCAGCAATATTTTTTTGCCAGTGCTGATAATAAGGTATATCAATATTATTATTTTTTCTGATAATATAAACATTAATTAAATATAATTTCGAAAAATAAATAAATCAATTGATAAGTTTCTAACATGTAATATAGTTAAATTGTTGACAATAACATTTTTTATCTCGATACAAAATGTCACTGACAAATTTAACGATTTCATGAGTCGCCCCTATGTCTTGGCTAATTCATCTTACTTGAGAAAATAAATCTTTCAGTAAAACCACGTCAAGATATCGACCATTGCCAATTGCTATATAGCATAGAGTTAATGTTAAACATACAAAATAAGATAAATTGTCAATTAGTTATATATTGTTTTACTGTTTTATAGTTGGCTCGGCTGTAAATGGACAATAGCTCTATCATTTATTGCTTACATACCATTTATAGCTGCTCAATTTTTTCCAAAATTTTATACCATGATACCAGCTGGATTAGCAGTTGGTTTAGGTGGTGGACCACTTTGGTGTGCAAAATGTACTTATTTAACAGTTGTTGCTGAAGCATATTCAACGGTATCTCAATTGAATGCCGATGTATTAGTTACAAGATTTTTCGGATTATTTTTCATGTTTTATCAACTGGCACAAGTTTGGGGCAATTTAATTTCATCAGCTGGTAAAGAAAAAAAAAAAAGAAAAATTATTTGTAAATTATTATAGTAAATTGAAGAAATATAAATATAAAATTTTTTTTATATTTTCAGTTCTATCTTATGGAATGGAAGAATTACCAACATCAAATGTAACATTAAACAGTTCAGTAGTTGAAGAAATTTGTGGAGCAAACTTTTGCTATAAAGTTGAAGAAAATCCAAATTTAGCATCACCACCAGTTGAAAGAATTCACTTGATATCTGGAATTTATCTTGGTTGTATGGTGATGGCATGTCTGATTGTCGCACTTGGAGTTGATTCATTGTCAAGGTAATTTTTTATATATCCACTACATTATTTTCAATCACTCACCAAAATACATTTGTTTATATATAATCTTATTGATAAATTAATGAAAATTATAGCAAGTATATAAAAACAATTTATATTGTCCTTTGTGTGTACATTAATTTTTCATCAGACCAGTGTACTTGACGATACGCAATTCAATACATACATGTATAAGCTAGTTTGCTTATGAAAAAAAAAAAAAGACTGACCGATTTTTCAAGGGATATATTTATTATAAATATTCGACCAAAGCAAATTTATGTCGACTATAAAAGACATTAAACGTCCTTATTATATATTTATCTTGATACTTGGTGATTCTGTCATTCCAGTCGTTGTATAAATAATACAAGTTATCTCAAGGACTCCATCTTTTCACATTATAAAATGACAAAAATACACACATATATGCATCAGTAAATACTAAATATACATATAATAATCGTGATTAATTAATTAATTATCTTGTGATTTTATTTCAGATATGATCGAGGAAGATCTGGGTCAGCTGCTGGTAAATCTGGATTTCAATTATTGATCGTTACATTGAAATTATTGAAAGAAAAACGACAACTATTAATATTACCAATAACAATATTCATCGGCGCGGAACAAGCATTTTTATTTGCCGATTACAATGCCGTAAGTCTATGTAAAATACAAATGAAAAAAAAAAAATATTTAATCAATTTCTTTATCTTATTTGTCATTGAATAATTGAGCATTTTAGTCCTTTGTCTCGTGTGCATGGGGAATTAGTAATATTGGTTACGTCATGATTTGCTACGGTGTGGCGAATGCTATTGGCGCATTGGCAACTGGATCTGTTGCAAAATTAACTGGACGAATACCAGTTATGGTATTTGCATTTATACTTCACATTACAATAATTATTGTGCTGTTATTTTGGAAACCAACACCAGAGCAAGGCGTAATATTTTTTGTCATGTCTGGTTTATGGGGAATATGTGATGCAATATGGCTCGTTCAAGTCAATGGTATGAACATTTTTATTATTTATACAAAATTATATATATTTTTTTATTCAAATATCGGTGAAATAATATTCGTAACGTTTTAACCGACCGAGTGCAATGTAAATATAATTTTTATTTTATATATATTTATGTAGGTAAGAGAATTTCCTGTTATACAAATGTTTTTATTATCATCGGATGAATTTATGTTTTATCATTGGTAGATAAAAACATTTGTGTGGCAATTCAAATTGTTTTTATATTTTTTAAATAATATTTTATTATTTATAACTTTACAGCACTGAGTGGAATTTTATTTCCTGGAATGGAAGAAGCAGCTTACTCGAATTTTCGTCTTTGGGAAGCAACTGGTTCGGTTGTAGCTTATGGATATAGTCCTTATTTATGCACAAGTACAAAATTATATGTGTTGATAATTATTTTAATTACGGGAGTTGTAGGATATGGTATTATTGAATTCACTGGTGGAATCTCTAAAGTTACTTTAGTTGATCCAAAAACTGATTTTGAATTAGTTCAATCTGGTGAAGAAACAAATGATAAATAAATTATATTAACAAAATTATGTCATTAAAAAGGAATGAAATAATTCATTTGAAGAGATTAATTATAATATAATTTATGTATAGTATTATTGATATTCTTTAAATTTGCATTTGTGAAATTTTATATTAATTATATTCAATATTATTATTGATATTTTCATCAGATGTATTATGTTTGATTTTATGCTACCATATAGTGTAACAATATTTTGCAGTAATTTTTAAGAGAAATTTAATCGTGTTAGAGTGATGTATTAAACAAAAGTCCCTGGACTTTGATCTCGAGGACAGAATTAGTTTAAATAGAGGGGATAAAATGTCAAGTCTATGATATAAATCTATCCCTTACATACATTAACACATTATTTTATTGCGGATAGCAATATATGTATTTTACATATGTTAATTAATTTTACTATTAATTTAACTCTATGAAATATGAAATTCACACCATTAAGATATTCTTGAATTAAATCCAAATGGCATTTTATAGATTTATAATAAAGAATGAATAAAATTGCAATTGACTTTTATAGTATATCATATATAAATTACTTTAAGAAATTTAATAGTTACAATAAAAAATTTTTATTCACTGCCACACGTCATTAATTTTTTACATACATATCTGTAAATATGTATTGTCTTACATAATGTGATGGTAGAGTGGGTTTGATAATCAAAAATGTTACGTAATTCACTTACGTGGTAATTAAACTTCGAGATTAACTATCATTAATTTCAATCATGCGTTTTCGTTAATTGTATTTTGTCAGAAAATAATTTTTATTTTTTTTTTTTCATATTCATTAAATGTGAAAAAGTAATAATAACAACTCCCCAGATATTCTGTTAACTATTTTAAGAAAGATTAAGAAATATTGCGATAAGAATTTTTTCTTCCGATAAACATTCATATCATTATATAGTTGATATAAAGAAAAAATTGAAAGTTAATTATCAAGACCGACCACGTTGTCATTTCTAATAACATTTATTTATTTATCTTTTATTTTTTTCTTTAAATTAATGTATATATTTATTATATGTATTTATTCCTCTACTAACTAATATTGTACTTAAATTTGAGTGCTGACGTTGGATTGGTCGGAAACTAAACGTGATAAATGTGAAACATCAGCACATGGGTGAAGGGGAAGGAGTAAGAAAATGGGGAAAAATGGGAAAAAGAAAAAAATTTAATAAAATACAGAGAGTAAATGCGAGAAAGGCCAGAAAGATAAAAGTGGAGGGGATATGGAGTAAGCAAGATAGAATGATATCCGATCAATACTAAAGCCATGCGCGTAACAAAAAATAGGTTAGTTTATGCTCCGAATTCATATTGTTCGTATTTCTGCATTATCTACAATTAAATAATTCATCGTCAATTGGCTAAAGCAGATGAAAAAAACGAATTAAGAAAGGTTGGAAAGATATATTGGTGTATTGTTGTTAAAAGTAAATTTGAACTTGGTTTAAATAAATAAAACAAATAATGTCGAGATAAATATTACAAATAGACATTTATTATTCCATGAGTATACATTTTTCAATGATACAAAAATACGTTGAGAAAGAATATTTAAATAGATACTGTAAATAATAATTTACATTTACGTTATTTGTATATGAGTTTTTACTTGAGATTGTCGGAAAAGCTCCAAAAGTAAAAGTAATAAAGAGAACAAAGAATATAATATTACTGGAAAAAATAAATATGTTTTGTGTATTGTGCGCCAGAGGGCACCACCATTTTTAGCACACGCAGTGCATTTAGGGATAAAAATATATAAGCTCGGACTTCAGAGATAGAGAGGAGAAAACGACGACACAAGACGCCAATGCAAATTTTGTGTGTGTATATTTATGTATGTCACACATCTGTCTTCTTGCCACGAAAATAAAGTGAAGCGTCGCAAAAAATAGAATTTTCAAAGTGCGTTCATGGACTTTTAAATAAATACTAAACATATACTCTTTTAAAAGTGAACAAAACCCAGTGAAATTATTCTTTGCTGACTCGACTCGTATTAAATATATTTTATTAACAAAGAAACACACGTATTTACATATAATTGGTTTATGCATATGTAGTAAAAATTTTTATTTATAACACGAAAGTTATTAAAAATTCCGATGAGGTGGCAGCTGTGAAATTATTAAATTAAATTTCAAGGGTACTTGATCGATCCGTGACTATGTAATTATATTTATATAAAAAGAAAAACATCAATATTGATATGAAATTTGGTAATATTAATTGGTATTAATTAAAAAGATATAAATATATTTATCTGTTTGATATTTATAAAATAAAATAAAATACGGTGAATATATTGGACTATCAGTGATAGAATTAAATATAAATAATATATTAATTAACTCGATAGCAAAACAAATTCACAAACTGGCTCCGGAAGTAAGGATAAAGCAAATTGGAATGAGGGAGGACCTCTCGTCTATTATACGACACACAAGCAGTGATCATTTTTCTGAAGAGCTTTAGCCGTGGATTGTTCCTTAATTATAAAACTCTTATTGATACATAATCAATATTTGTAGATAAATATATAATTATTGTTCGTCATTTGGACAATTGAATTTATCCTGTTGTTACAATTTTGATAAAGTATTTTGGATACATTTCGAAAACGGATTTATTTGAAGGCATTGCAAATTATTTCCGGGCAATTGTCCGTGGGGTCCTCATATGCCTTGGGTAGCAGCTTGCTTGGATTTATTTGCTGCACCAATTCTTGGTTACTGTCTTGCTGTAAGAAAGCTGGCACTTCAGTCTGGAATACTTCAAGAAACTGATGGTAGTATTGGTGTTGCTGCTAATCAACATTTGAATCAAACGAAATCGAGTTCAGAGTCTAAAATGGCGCCTTGTGCTGAAGAAAAGCACCAAGGTTAGTGACTCGTATTTTTATATATTTTAAATTATTATTTATATTATATATTGTCCCAATAATCAAATTGTAACCTTGAACTAATTTAATATTCAGAGCAATTATTTATCTCTATATTCTCTAGATGTTTATCTTTTATTATTTATTTATTGTATATAAATATGCAATGATCATTCATTGCATTCGTGATGGATAATTAAACACTTTTCTTCGTTATGATATTGGTAAATACTTATGTTTAATGTTTTGTAAATATTTAAACTTGTATTTATGTTGATGTTATGATGCTGTTGGATCATGTATATATTGCGTCATTAGACAGCGTTGAATGTTTATCGATTTCACAGTAATTTTTAAATGTAGTGGAAAAACTTGAGTAGTACTTTGAGCCATTTGACGTCAATTAATCTTGCTGTAACAACTCATTTATTAGCAATACAAATTATTAATGCTGTTTTTAATCCTGTATATATCATTAAATAAGCAAAGCCGCTGAAAATTAAAGAAAAAATATACGTATACACATCGTACAATTTGGAATTTGGGTAATTTGAAATATATAACTTGTTTTCTTGCTCTATGGGCATGTGTTTATGTATCGTTACATAGCCAGAAAACAGGTTTTTTGATATAGAGACAACTGACGCGCCTCTAATCTTAACCAATCGCTAACTGGAGTTATTTTGATCATCACAAACATGGCTACACATTCCAGCTGATAGAAAAACATTTAGCAGGTTGATGGTATTTCAATTTAGTTGAAATTACTTTTTTTTTTTCTCTTTTTAAAAATTAAATGCTAACACTCAGGTCACGATTTATTATAATATCCAATTTTATCGACTTTCTCTATAATAATTAATTGCAATAATTGTTAATGCAACGATTAATTAAATTCCTCATAAACAATAACATCATCAAGTGCCATATACAATAAATACAATTACTGCAATTAGATTTTTAATTTTCTCTTAAACGTAGTTCGTGTAATAATTTTTTTTTTTTTGTAAAGCTTCATTGATTTTGTTTTTAGCTTGTAATTTTTTCATTCTCAATGAATATTAGAGTAATTTTCCTCTATTAAACATTCACTCTACGTATATTTCAAAGTGTAATTTCGTTTTACCAATTGATTTAAATCACTATACTCTAACAATTGTCACGATAATTCTCTCCATTATCGTATCATTTTTTAATTCCATTTTTATTATTCAATTTAAAGTCATAATATATGTTTATATATTCGCATTTTACGACAAGTGTATTTATTAGTAATTTAATAATTACAGAGAGAATATTAAATTATTTGCATTATTTATGAAACAAGATTATTTATTGATAGTGATAATACTGAAACTATACAAGAAAAACAATTTAATAGTTGTTTTCAACAATTTTCTTATCAATTTTTTTCTCTTTATTTCTTCATTTTATTATCAATTTTGTCTAACTTATGAAATAAAGAAATAATTACAGACATAAATGTACACGATAACCCAACAATTGATCTGTTATTGTTGTTGTCATTTTTAATTGATAAATATTGTGCCATCTGTTATTTTTAATATATAGGTTAAAAAGATTTTAACCATCATTTTAATTTCAAAGATAAATCATTTGTTTTTATATTGAAAGTCATATATTTTAATGTCGTAAATGCATTTTGAAATATGTCAATTATATTTCATTAAGACGTGATAATAAAAATAAATTAATATCAATTAAGAATATATTGTGAAAACAATAATAATATATTATATAATTTAAATTTATATTCAGTTTTTTTAATTTTTAGTTTATAATAGCATTCAATATTTAGTTATCGGCTATGTATAGATTATGTTCCACGTTGTTTGTTGTAACTTCCGGTCAAATATATATTTTAATCTACAAAAACTTGCAAAAACAAAATAATAATAGCGCATATTCATTCGGAAAAATGAGTAGGAGATGCATGAATGTTTATATTTAGTTATAATTTTCCCGAAATTGTCATGCCAAAACGAAGTAAGCATTAACGTATAAAAATAGATTTGAAGGAATATTGTATGAAATGGAGTTATACAGACAACTCAACATCAGTATACAATTTTCTTCTGTGCTCTTCAAACAATATACATACAAATAAATATATTATATTCATATATATTTGTGAATGAGTTTAATTAATATTTTATAATTGATTTGTTTATTCATCGATACAATGTGTGTTATTGGTAATTAATTTTAATGTTTTTAAATACAAATTATTTTTATAAATATAATTTAAAAATTTTCAATGTTCATATGGTAATGATATACAGAATATTTTATTTAATTACAGAATCTGGTCAAGAGTCAACGGTGAGACCAGTGGCATTGACAAAATCACCGAGGAAATTTTCTGGTGTTGTAATCGCCACATCTGGTTTGCCTGCGCGTGGAAAATCTCAAGTGGCTCAAAATTTATGCCGACGTTTGAATTGGAATGGTGTATCAACAAAAGGTGAAATAAATCATCTATTCTATATGATATTGAAATGAAAAAACTAATAAGTGAGGAGAGAAAAACAAAAATATATTGATAAAATAATTGACGTAATTTTATGAGTTTCTCGACCTCGCACAACACGTTCAAAGATAAATTCATTCGTCACACTTATTGAACAACACAATTGGCAAAGATCATAGTATCACTACTCTAAATTTGTTCACTCACTGTCCTTCATTATATTATATAACCCTGAATTTTTAACTCAACATAAATAATCACGCATCATCAATATTAAAATATTTCATTATATCACGACCATTTGTTTTTATTGAATTTTTAGTGATGCGTGTGAGTGACTATAGACGAAAAAAATTGGAACTCTATGGCACTCACGAGTTATTTCGCCCTGATCACGCGGCTAATTCGGCATTGAGGTCGTTGGCAACCCGCGACGCAATGCACGATTGTGCTGCATGGCTGGCATCTGGAAACACTGTTGCTGTAAGCATACGTGAACTAAAAAAAAAAATGTCAAAAATTATTAGCAAACCTGCTAGAGGTCCTTTATGCTTCCATTCCCAAATTCACAATAAAAAACAAAATCAATTCTTATTTTATTTCTCCATTTTTTTTTTTTTTTCTAAATAATTAAAATCAAAATGAAAAAGATCTTGGACGGTTGCCTGGTTCGTAAGGATCAACGCACTGAGGTATTTGACTACTTCACCGTTCAGCTTGGATATCGTGTACTCTTCATTGAATGTGTCTGCAATGACGCCAAGGCCCTGGAGCACAATTATCAAGAGGTCATTCGTCACAGTGTAGATTATGCTGGTATGGATCCAATAATGGCAGCAGAGGATTTGCGATTGAAGGTTTCGCATTATGTACGCGCTTACGAGCCTATGGATGAAATTAATTATCCGCGTATCACCATTGATACTGTTACAATGGATATACACGCCCACAAAGTATCGGGTCATATTGAATCAACAATTCTGGGATATATAGGAAGTGTCGCAACCAAACCACACACAATTTATTTCTCACGTGTAAGTAATGTGTATTAATTGTTTGTCTTTTTTTTTTCTTCTCTTATTCTCGAGGTTGAATTGATAAAAAATATACATACACATTTAATACATTTTTTGTTTTTTTTTTCTCATACAATTATCACTTTATTATAATTAGACTTTGGTCAGTTTCCTCAATCATTTGAATTAATTAATTTGTTTATTATTTGTTGTTACATCAGCATGGTGAGAGTGAGTATAATGTCCTTGGTAAAATTGGCGGTGATGCAGTATTGAGTGGACGTGGTGAACGTTACGCTCAAGCGCTTGCAACTCGTATAAATGCCATGCACATTCCGGATCTACGTGTACTCACAAGTCGATTGAGACGAACAATTGCAACTGCCCGTGGTGTTGAAGCACCTCAAGAGCATGTGGCAGAACTCAATGAACTCAATGCTGGGGTTTGTGAGGGACTTTCCTATGAGGAAATGCAGGAATTATATCCTCAGGTAATTTTCCAAAGTTTTAGATAGATATATTATTCCTTTTGATGAATTTAATAATTTTAATTGTGTAATTTTATTTGCATACAGGAATTTGCCTGGCGAGATCAGGACAAATTACGATACAGATATCCATGGGGTGAAAGTTATATTGATATAATGCAACGTGTTGAGTCGGTGATTGCTGAATTACAACAATCAAATAATGTTTTGGTTGTATCACATCAAGCAATATTGCGTTGTTTGGTTGGATTTTTCTTGGATAAAAAACCTGAAGAATTGCCATACATTGAAGTACCATTACACACGATAATTCGCGTTGTCAGTCATGGATTTGATTATCGTATGGAATTTATTAAGATGCCTATTGAGTGTGTCAATACTACAAGAAGCAAACCAAATAATTGTAGTGCTAATAGGACAGCGGATGATGCACTCTTGACTGTTCCTGCACATTATGATATACCTGATCCATGGCGAAATCCTGGAAGTGGTCCCACACTTGTACAACAACACTGAGGTAAAGTTAATGAAGAGAAGTCGACAGCAAACTCTAGGACTTCTTCTTCTTCTTCTTCTTCGTCATCTATGGCTGGAAAAAATCTATAAAATGGTGGAATCACTTATTAAAACGAAATGAAAAAATACCTTTCAGTAATAATTTTCGAAAATGTTTATTTTTAAGTAAGAAATTCTTACAATTATTTCAAATTTGTAGTAGCAGAACGTTTCAATTCACTTACTCTATTATTATATTTAAAATTTTATTCATTGCTATATTTGCAGTTTGATTTTCATTATTGTGCCAATTAAAATATCCTCACAAGTATCATACAAATATAGAGAGAAAAATAAAGAAATATTAATTAGTTGAAATAATTATTTTTAAATAAGCTTTGAAACAAAAAAAGCAAAAATTAATTGTTTTTGTTCTTTTTCGATAAAATGTGCATTTGTTTAAATAACAGTAGTTAACATCACGTGTTTTATTATTCAGATAAAACAAAAATTAGAAAATTATGAAATTCATAATGCATTAGAAGCAATTACAAATATATATAAACATAATGTGGTTGTTGAGATATTTTTTTTTTTCTAGCCTGTAAAATTAACTATAAATTATATATTTACACGTATATTTTTGTAGGTGTTATTAAGGCTTTATGACCACATAAACATGCATAATATGTCCTCATTGAAGACGCACTAAAAAAAAAAAAAAATAAATTAATGCGCCTGAGCAAAATCAGGGAAAGAAAAACGAAATAAATTGTAAAATTTCACTTTATTAATTGAATATAAATTAAGAATATATGTTTGTAGTTGAAATAGTAGTTTCACAGAATATTTGAGCAGAATGCTATTACTTTTCATTGCCAAATATAATGTTGATGAAATAAAATTTTTTTTTACATTAAAAATAAATAAAAAAGAAAATCAATTGGTGTCAGTTAATATTAATTAATTAAATAATTTTTATTTATAATTGTAATTTTTGTTTAAGACTAGTGACAAAATTGACTAGATTAGATATAATTGTAAATAAAATGGAATGGTTGTAATTATAAAAAAAAAAATGGACTAGATAAAGGTATTAGCTGAAAAATAGCCGAGACCAGATTGAAAAAAAAAAAAAAATGAATGAAGAAAATTTTTGTTTTCTCTCAAATTCAAATTCTCATGAGTTTCAATGTATAATCCCGTTGTTTAACAGCCAAATGAAGATCTAAACTCTTCAGCATTCTCATACGGATTTCATAATCCGTTGACATTGTTTCACGTCTACGATTTTTATTATTGAATAATTCATTATTTTCTTGTATTTGTATTGCTTGTTGATTATTCAATGATTTATCATTATCACTCTTTGGTGTATGTTTCACAACATTTTTCATAAAATCCAATGTCACTTGACGACACGTATCATAACCCGATAATTGAATGCTCTTAGCGCGTATTCGTTCAAGTTCACGTGGTGTTGGTCGTGTGGCACGTTCAATTATTGATGAAACTGATGAGGATGAACCAGGAAGATCTTTAAATACCTTTGTCAATACTTCGCGCATCAAATCTTCATCCGTGTCAGAATCACCTGTATTAAAGAAAAAAATAAACCATGAAAGAAGAATGATTGAATATACCATGGATAAATTTTATTTATATAACAATAAATATTCACCTAGGTCACTCGTATTATCAGAAATATATGTGTCATCTTTAACTGCTCGTTGAAGCTCCATAACTTTAGCAAGAGCTAATTGTAAATATTCACGTGTATTTGGTGTGTTTGGTTCCAAATATTTTATTCGTTTATTGTCATCTTCATCGCAAAGACATGGAGCCTAAACAATAAGACATAAACAAATGATTTAATTCATCAATTAAATAAACAAAATTTTTTTCTCATTCAGTTTAATTCACTTACTGAACATGATCTCTTCATTGCGATTATCTTCTTCTCTTCTCGTCTCTACAATATCAAAACAACTATAATAAATAAATAAAACTAAATTAATTTTCACGTAAACAAGATAAATAAATTTTAATTAAAAATATGCTTATAAACAAATTGAAAATAATATTTAGTAACAAACACTTTCAACACACTGTAATATTGTATATTATTGAACGAACAAACCGTTATGAATGTTACGAGGGTGCCCCTTCATTTGGCGCGTGCCCGTTATCCCCCACTATGTTAAAATATATTTTTTTCCCCATATTGGGGCTTTCGACCCCCTATTTTTCACTCAGCAGCTGCATACATTTTTTAACCCCATACTGAAGCGTGCCTCAACCGTCGTCTCCACACTATCAAAACCTTCAACACAACGTTTATACACTACCATACTCACAACTTTATACATTTAAAAATATATGTATGTATATGACAGACTCACATGAATGATATTGATAATTGCTATAGTAGAATATGCACACATATCTTGATTTATTTATAATGTATATGTATACATTATACATTTGTATTCATATGTATGCAGTTATTGAGTTATTGTTTCGTTAGTTAATACCCCAGAGAATTTATTTGAAAAATTCTAAATTTTTGATAATCTATATGAATTATAAAATATGTTTATTTATAAAAATATACATATGTATTTATTTATTCATGGGTAAATGATGAAAATGGTTTTAGAAATGAAAATCAACATCAAATGACTAGTCAATTTATTATTACAATGTTTTATTTTCACATTATAATTATATATTTTCACATTATTGAAAAAGTAAAACACAAAGTTTTATTACTATTTAAACAATTGGTTTTATACTTTTCCGATTGACAATAATCAATTTTTCTTTATTGTTTGTTTATATCATTCCCATGATAAAATGGACTAAATTGAAAACTGGATCCAAAAGAGACTTGATTAAACCGCCAAAAATTGGAAGTTTACTCAGGCCTCCCTCAATTGATGAGAGCATTCCTGAATTTTTTTTTCCCGATGATTCACTACTCTCTGAAGAAGATTCTGAACTTGATGCACTCGTTGAGGCAGCGGTCGTTGAAGTAGTCCTCTCTTTTTCATCATCATTCATCATACTATTCATTTGACGTTTTTCTCCTGAGGAAATACAAACCGTGTATTATCTCAAGAAAAAAAATATTTTAAAAATCTTTAAAATATTTATACATGAATCTATGCAGATTTACTTACTGGCTAGGGTATTTGCACTGACACATGACGCTGCAATGATGAGAAAAATAGCGATTCTATTCGATGTAGACAACATTTTATAATGCAAATTGTGACACTGTGTACTGCAGGTGAAACCACACACTATTTGTATCGAATAATGCAAGAAACATTATGAAATTTAAATAACTTAGGTCTTGTGAATTTATAATATTTGCTTATCATCGAGCTACATATTATTATCAACATTTGCAATTAAATTCATTATGTGAAATTTACGTGTTTTTAAGGTATCCAAGGCTTTAAAAATTAAATTTTGTGTTTCCCTATTTGAAATTTTATTTCTTATCTTTTTGTCATTACTCAACGACAATTATCGTGGTTGATCAATTACGACATCAATATGTTCACATTATCACCTTAAATAATACATATACAGATAATGATAAACTGAAAAACAGAGGTGTTTCATTTGAGGTCATCATGATATTTTTAAAAACTTTGTTACAACAATTCCTTTCTTCATTTTCTCCATCTTTGTAGTTAAATTAAACAAAAGGAAAAAAAAAATATTATAATCATACGAAATTCAGAAATTCTATTTAATAAAAAATACACTGCAAAGTAATTTTTATTATAAAAGAAATAATTTGAAAATTCATTCCGTCAAGCACGTAAGCTTTTTATTAATTGATTTTATTACATGATTGCACTGATATCAGTTTACTAAAGTGTAAGTCATGTAATAATGAATGGTATTAATAATAATATTAATGATAATAGTAATAATAATAATAATAATAATAAATACACATTTATCAATTCAGCATTAAAATTATTTTTCTTCCTTGTTTATGTTAGTGTAATGTATCGTTAGTTGATTTCTTTGTGGTAGACGAAATATTTGCGTAAGATTGTGACTTTATTTTTTTTTTTTTTTCATTTCCATTAATAATTATTTCTATAAATAAATACACATGATAATTTATTACATATTTCTCTCTCTCTTGCGCGCGCGCACGTGTTCTCTCACGCACTCCCTCACATTCTTTCTCTTTGTGAATTTTATTTTTTTGTCTTTAATCTTGCCGATGGCATTGCTGCAATTAAATATATATATTTAATGTTTGAAAAGTTCAATAATTCATCTTTCACAGTATAATATTTAATATTATTTATATGTATATATTTATATTTGTTTTTGTTCGTATCTGTATATGTATAAACTATTTGTTTTACTTATCGAAAGTTATTTATTCCTACCGTGTTCCAAAGCATTTCAACTCCATTGAATAATTTTAATTATTCATTATTATCCCATTATTTTTTGTTGTTTATGGATTATTATTAGCAAAATTGTTCTCAACGTGAGATTGAACATGGTGTGATGAATGAACAACGCACAAATAGCGACTTATTGTTTAATAACTATCAGTTTATATTTAAATTTTAATTATCATTAAATAAAATGTCACATTTTGGTACGATTATCTGCAATATAATTATTAACAAAATGAAATTTATTCGTAATGCTAGAACAGTCAGCAAGCAATGTTATAAGACATGTTTTCTATTTGTTTCAATTAATTATTTTTTCGATTTTTTTTTTTGTCGTCTTTATCCAATATTTATTAATTCATATTTATTTATTTTTGCGTATTTATATATATATAAATTAAATTGATTTAAATGACTAGCGTCCAAGTTGAAAATTAACATCAGCCTAAAATACAATCGACAATAAATGAAAATTGCGTGCTGCATTTTTAATATCTATATTATCTTTTTTATTCTTCTTCACTTAATTTTAGTGAATTGTGGTATTTCTCTTAATATTTTTTATCCATCATTTCAATTTTTTTTTTCTTGCTTTTTTCCAGTGTTTCATTATATATATATACAAGACTATGCTATGCGAATCGAACGCGTTTCAAAGCCTCGATCTACATAATAAATTTAGAGCAAAAACAAAAACAATATTTTTATAAATATTAGAATTAAAATTAAAAAGGAAATTTCAAAGTGTTGGTATGTTATCTATTTCGCCTTGGAGGATTATTATCAAGTCTGTGGCAATAACATACTGCGAAACTTTTTGTTTTTTTGTTCCGATTGTTTCATAATTCCTTTTTTTTTTTTTTTTTTAATATGTCGCGAATAATATCAATTCAGTATTTGTAATAGTTTTTTATATTTATATTTTTGGCGTTGCCACTTTTACCGTTATTTCTTTTTATTATCTCAAATAGGGAGATGCCAATAAAGATACAATTCATCTATACTTTCTTTTTAAGTTGTTTAAAATTTTTTTTTATCACTTCTTATCGGTGTTAGCATCATTATAATTTCTTTTCTATTTTTTCTCTTCACGGTGTCTTCGAGATTACTCTGTTTCATTTTATTAATGGCCATATTTAAATCAACAAATCAACAAATTACAATTTAATATTCTCCTAATCACAATTATTAACAACAATATGAACACTATTTTAGATTAACAGAAAAATAATTGCTTGATTCGTTTTTTTTTCTTCCAAATCTGCAGATATAAAAAATTTCTGCAAATTTCATCTATATTTCTTTACTTTGCTATCCATCCAGACTGCTTAGCCTCACATTGTCACTCTTTTACCTCACAAAATTCCAAATATTTACATATTACCTAATCATGTCATTAAAATATAAATTATAAATAATATCGAAATAAAATTATTAAAACGCCATATTTCTACATGTTATTTATAAACAATAAATTATCAACATCTATACATTATTTGAAAAAATTTATGTTGCTTCATTCTTTTCGCTCTTCAATACCCGTATATAAAAGAAAAATAATGGTAATTTTCTATCTTATTGCATTTGTTCATTGACTTGAAATACAAATTAAGAAATAATGGAAAATAATCCTTTTATAAAATTAAATAACATGAATGAAATAATGTATTTCGGATATTTAATCACGAAAACATTTATTTTTCCTTTTTTTTTCTTCGCGCCCGAAGTAATATCTCAACCGTAAAACAGCGTTCGCGATTGGAACGCTCGGTGAGTATAATTTCTTTCTTTATCAACATCCAATTCATCGAACAAAAATAGATATACATACGTATATATGTAATATATGATATAAATAAATAAAATTATTAATTCACTCGAAGATCACCGTAAATTGCATTCGACATATATTCGGTGTCTGAATAATAGATGATAAATAATGTTTATTGAATAATTTCTTCGATACTCGTGCCATGGCGCTCATATAATTACTCAACAAATCAGTCGTAACTCACTTTGATTGACAATTAATTTCAGGTGGTGATGGCGCTGATAAAATAATCGATGTTGAATTAATTCCTCCATTATTATTACCACCATTGGTGGGTCCTTTACGAGCTAACTTTGATCGTATTTGTCCAGCTAATAATGGATTGATAGCATACAACCAGTCATAAACTTCTTTATCACCCAATGTTTGTAACAAATAACCACGATGTTTTGTTACAACACTGAATGTATTTGGGACTTTAACCATTGCCAGTTGATCTTCGGAATATTCAACTTGTGCTGTTGCTAAATTTATTAATGCACGTTCAACTGGATCTTTTTCCTCTCTAAAGATAAATACGTATGGTCGACGTACAGCCTATAAATAAAATTAAATTAAATTAACTTGTATATTTCTTAATTAAACCCATTGAATTAATTATTTGTTTATTGATCTCTTTCGAAATATATATATGTATTACTTTTAAAATCTTTTATTAACTCACCACCCATCGCTTCTTCCAACCATTTGTCTTATGCTCCAATACATTTAAATAACCCTTTCGTGCAATAACAGGACTAATACGAATTTCTTCAACTTCAGGAACATAAAGTACGAGACTTTCTTTCATCGGTGATGTAGAACCCAGAGGCGCTGGCGCCATTGAACTCGATTGACTTGCTGATTCACCTGCCATTATGCTCTCTTGTAGTTCATGCAATCGAGCACGTTCCGGTGAACTCAACCTAAAGATGCACGACTTAGAACTGCTCCGCACAATAATCCCAGCTGGCTGCAAGTAACACTCACAATTGTTACCCGTTAACGCTTTTAATCAATTGAATTTTTTTTTTTTTTTTACGTCTTTTTCTCATTATATTTTTACAATACCAAGCGGTTGCCCTGATATATGTTCATTTTAGATACCAAACAAATTAGACCAATCAAAAAATAATGGATGAAACTAATAGAGGAGTGAAAAACATTAGCAATTTAATAAGCGATAAAAGCAATTGCGTGATTTACTGCGTATGCTTTTTTTTTTTTTCAAGTTTATTTTTTCTTCTGTTTGACGTTGGACAACCGCTACCTGGGCGTTATCAGGCGTACATATGTGAGTGTTACCTGGCAATCAATAGTAGAATATTTATCACAATCATGTGACAATACTGACTCTTGTGATGATGATGAGACAACAGATGATATCATTGATGTTGACATGTCATTTACTGTATCTTCACCTGGTGAAACATCTGACATAACTATTGGCTCCTTGCTCGGTATTCGTCCCTGAATAAGTTTAATATATTTTGTCGCAATATCACGTTCACGTTCATTCATTTCCCATGGTTCATAGACGTCCTTGATTGATGATGATTTTTTCAATTTAACTGGGCTTGCATGCTGCTCATTTGTTGCCTTTGCCACCATATTGCAAACCTCCTGCATTAAAAAATACTATTAATAGAGTTAAATAACCAATGTTTCAAATTTATATACATTAATTATTTAAATATAATTATATCAATAATGATAAACTAATAATGATGAAACAAAATTTAATATATATTAAAATTTTAGGTTTTTTTTTCCCCATCGACCACAATAGTGTTAACTATACCTTCTCGCTCTTAGTGAAGTCATGAATTGTTTTATTGCAAAGAGAAACTTTATCAATTCCAAGCTTTTCCCTCAACAATAATGTATGCCTAATTTTTTCCACTTCCTCCAAACGTGTTAATTTTTCCAATTCCCATTGATGATCGAATATCAAACTGTCGCCACGTGGTCGCCATCCGTGTAAATTTTCTTCTCCTCGTACATAAGTTGAACTCGTATCCAACACACGTCGTTGACGTCGTTGCACACCGGCTTCCGATGCACGACGTAATACCAATTCGTAAACGCCACTTAAACGATTTGCTTCTTGATTACGATAATTACCACTGAATAAATGCTTCAGTGAACGTGGTCCAACGCGCGCATCTCTACCATAAATAATCATACTCAAATCCTTAGTGATAATTCCAGGTCTTCCGCAATTTTCCAACTCTAAATATGCAGAAATAGTCATGAATATTTGTTCGCCATAAGACGTAACACGGTTTAAAAGCGATGAATTGTGTAATGAACTGTCCCACGCGGCTTCAAATCGGAACATACAACGATCGTCACCGGGTATCTCTAAATATTCGCCCGGGAAAAGTCCCAATGATAATACAGACGAGTCATTGTCCTCTTCCTCGGGTTCGGGTGTATTTCTAATGCGACCAACAACCAATTCTCTCACATCTTTCCAGCGCAATTCCGATGCCTGTTCGTGAACAATTGTAATACGAATACGTCGCTGGATACCCTGATGGAGTAAAAATAATCCACGACATGGCAAATCATCACTGTGATCAACGACTGATGGAACGTATTCTCCATTTGGTGCCAATTCACAAATTTCAAACCACACAAGCACGTCATACTTTGCGTGTACATGTGATGTACTAGGTGATGGCAATACAGAGCCGAATTTTGGTGAACGAACTGGTTGACTTATTGGTATTGACGGTGGTAACATTCGTTTTGGTGGTTGTCTCACACCACTAAAGCAAATACAACAATGTATTATCAATTAATTATTATTTTAAAGCGGCAAATAAAAATTTACCAAATACTGAATATAATATGTTACTTACTAATCGAGTTTTGCGTCTTTGTGCAATGGATGCTGTTGATAATGTCCAAATACTTCAAATACAATAGGTTGTGATTTCAAATAATCCAAAAATGATTTTGTAACTGTTACTGTGATATTTTGTACATGATAAAATCCTGGTGGATTGCCTTTACCAGTATTTTTAACAGGTTCAGTTGAAAATGCCTCATCATGACGATGAAGAAAATTAAATTGACAAAATATATCGGCATACTCAGTTGATATTCCCAATGCTTGTAATACAGTTACACGGAATGTAAATTCAACGCCAGGCTGTAAATGATTTGGTAAATCTTCCTCTTTCATATCACTCGATACTGAACTGTCACCTCTACCACTGTCAGCATCACCAACTTCTTCCTCATCTTTCATCCCATCTTTTGTTGTTTCATTTTGACCCTCAACAACACGCTCCTCTTGCATCAATATTTGTTGTTGATTTTTTTCCAACGTTTGCGTTAATAATGTCGAACGTTTACTGTGACGATTACCGCCAAATAAATCATCTTCAAATGATATACGCGCTGATTGTCGTACTCCGCTTGAATATTCACTGTTTTCCTCTTCTAGAACAATGGATTAGTTAACAAACAATAAAGATAAAAATAAAAAAAAAAATTACCTAGTTGATGTTATTTAATACGTACCAACAACAGCTTGAACTGCAACACGAAGATAACCTTTTACATCGCCTTTCTCATTAACAATAGCAACTTTGTGAATTAATGGTACTGGATACATTAAATTGCTCAAATAAACAAATGATCGTCCAACCATACGAAACCATGGGAATCGATCGTAAAATGGATCCCCACCAGTAATATTTTCAATATTATAATCTGGCGATGTTGGTGATAATTCAGCTTCATTGTGATACATTTCTCGCATTAGCTCAAGCCGTTGCCTATTATAGAAAAATAAAAATGAAAAATAACAATTAAAAATAAAGCATTTCATCCCAATGCTGTAGTACTAATAATTGTTATATCAATGAAATGTGTAATTCATGCGAAAGTCTCTGAAAAGCTTTCGGACAATTTATTCCATAAGAAAAAAATAATAATGGAGATAATAAAGATTTGAAAGGGAATGATTTGTGTATAAGCCGTGCACGGCATGATTTATCTTTTATATTTATTTTTTACTTATTAGGTAGATCATAATGAGAGCAGATAGCAAGAGCTGATGAATAAGCCCAAAGCTTGCTGCCGAAATTAATGATTTTGCGTGACCGTGATCATAAATGGAATATATTTATTATATAGTTGCAAGTAACAGTGGGAATAAAAACAAACACAGCATTGAATTGTAATGAAATTTTTTGCATATGCATGTACGTTTACATATATTGACGCGAGATACACCGAAACGACACCAACCTCGAAGGCAAAAGATTTGCGAGCGAGAACCTCTGATTAGAGTAGAGCGTAAGACATTGGAATGAATCTTCAGTAGCCTCAGGAGTGTCAGGACTCGAATCTTCATTGCAAATGTAATGCATGAGCTCCAAACGCTGTCTACAATTTATTATATTAAAAAAGAGAAATGAAAAAAAGAAATAAATAAACAAATGCTTCTTTTGAAATTAATTGATGTAAGTAATTGCATTATTTTTCACTTTTTAATGCATTTGAAATTATTTTCATGTCACATCTTTTGCCTTTGAGATATTATGAATAATAAATCTAACGTGATTGCAGATATTCATGGATATAATTTTTTTTATTTAATGCAAATTACTCACCGGAGTTTGTCAAGAGTCCAATAATGAGTGGCGCCATTTTTTGTGTCTTGAACTTCAACTGCAACAATAGTACGTGGGAATGGTCGTTCCTCTTCTTCATCATCATCAAGAGTTGGCAATAAATCCGGTGGCAATGGTGAATATAATGTATCCGTAAGTAATGTAAATTGAAATTGCACCTGAATGATATTAAAAATTAATACAATTAAAAATATTATACTATAATATTACATTTTATACAATTTTACTTTTATTTTTTTATACCTTCTTCTTCAATTCAACTGAGATTGCATTAGCTTCTTTTAGGAATATGGCATTGCCCCATAAATCATCGCGTAGACTTGTGAATTGATGATATTTCCACTTTCTAAATGCCCACGCGGCCAGCTGGAATTCATGTTCGCTCCAGTTGCTCTCTGCGTCAAATAATGGGTTGACTGAAATGCAAGCCACACCACCAACCAAAACAATCAGAATAGCAATAAGCAAAGAATTATTTGTCTCTGTCTTATTTAATGAAGCTTGCAATTAATAAATATTTTATTACATATAAAAAAAAAAAAAATTGTAAGCTCCTTCAAATATCAACTTGTAATAAATCCTCTTTCTTATAGTCATTCATTGGTGATTATCAAAACTACCAAGCATTATTCAAGCATAAGCAACTTTAGTTAATCGTTAATTGCAATTATCAGAAACGATATGTTATCAGATGGTAGAACAAAAAAAAAAAATTAATTCCAATAAATGTGGAACTTACCGAATATATCTTCTTCAATATTATTGAAGTCCTCTGGTGTATAACTGCTGTACATGGACATAGTCATACTTTGTTCCTCCACCTGCTTCTGTAAAGCATCTATTCGTGCCTCATAATTCTGTAAATGAAATTCAAACATAGCAAGGTATCCAAAATTATTTTTCAATATTTTTTTATTTATAAATTTTAATTTTACTTTTCTCTGCTCTTCAAACAATTGATCAGCTGTTTCTTTCTCCTTTCTAAATTGCTCCTCCAATACCATGAGTCGTTTCTCCATTTCTGCCTTCAAATCGATTCCCTGTTTCTCCAACAATTCAATCTGGGCAAAGTTCCAATCAACTGTTTCCACATTTGCCGGTGTCTCTGTAGGTGAATTTTTCTCCCTGCGTTCCCTCACTATAATGAATCAATGGAAAAATAGTTGACATAACTCAATTAATTTGGTATCATGTTGTTTTACTGTTTTTTATTCATTTTTTTCAACTTGGAAATTTACCTTGATCTGGATGATTGAATCTGAACACGTGGTTCTTTCCCAAAATTACTCTCGAACCTGTTTTCAATACAATTGGCTCACTCACTTCACGCCCATTGACATAAATTAATGCGCCACTTTTTGGAATGAGTGTTATAACACCCTCGTGATTTTCAAATACACAATGCTCGCTCAAAATATACGGACCGCACAATTGAATATCTTGTGGTATATTTGCTTCAGCCGAACCGATTCTTGTAAATCCATCTTTGATATAATAAATAAGACACTCGGACATTAATGGATCTTCATTCAAATTAACCAAGTGTGGAGTTTTTTTCGGTGAAAATACACCGACTGTTACACCATCTTCTTTTACAGCAACACCCATTTCAGCAAATACTGCTTCGCGCTGAAGACGAATTGATTCAGTGCGCTTCAACTTTTCTTCCCACGTTTCATTTAATTCTAAAAGAAAAAATATCAGAAATACAAATGAAAAATCAATGTGTATAATTTTAATTCAAATTATTTCTTTTATATAAATATTTTATTACCTGCAATAAGCTTTTCTGATGCTTGCAATTGATCAACCGCCTCTTCAGCAGTAGGGTGCGATGGGATCCGTTGACGACCAACTTCTTTCATGTCTTCTTCATGTTTTGGGGGTTTCATCAGTGGCAAATCATCTCCTGAGAAAATAACAATAAATGATAATCGTTAAAAATGCGTCGGGCACATAGAGTTGTAAATGATAGATTATGTAGATGTCTCAGTTGACGCCGAGCATATTATTTACACAATGAAAGCTATTTATTTCTGGTTTTTTTTTATAGTATTAAATAGTTGATCAATTAACTTGTTCGATGCATGGATATTTTTGATGCTATGAATGATAATTCATCAGCCATGCAACTGGATAAGGTTTAAAAGAATATTTGAAATAATAAAAAAAAATATGCGAATCTGCAAATAATCAAGCTTGCAATTTTTTTTTACATCGAGGCGTGAGCATTTGATTCATAATTCACGTGTTGAAAGCTTTATTTGAAAAGCAATGAATGATATAATATAAATAATTTCCAGGAGTATTTATTTTTTTTTCTTTCATAAAAGTTATGCGTTTCTTTCGTGTAAGCTTTTTGGTTTTTTTTTTTTTTTCGATTTTAATTTTCACGCCTGTTGGCATTCGCTCTGTTTGTCATTCTGTTGGATTACTTTTACTTACTAGATTCTTTCTTTTCATAAGAGACTTTGCCATCTGGCCCTATGTCAAGCACAACAGGGAAAACAAAAAAAAAACACTATTGTAAGTGGAAATTGATATATCTGCTTTGTTTTTTTTTTTTTTTTCGTACAAACTTATTTCATTTTTTTTCTCACTTTACCACACACAATTTTATACTAAGGATAAAGATGATAATTGAAAACTATTAATCTAAGTACTGAATGAATAAAGAGTTATTTACATGAATGCGTAATTTTTATATTAATAAAAAATGGTTTAAAAAAAATAACTCACCCTCTTGCACATCAATGCCTTCTTGTTTCAGTAACTCGCGTAGTTTTTGAATTTCCTCTTTAAGTTCACGAATAAGTTTGGCATTCGCATCCTCATTCACCACAGCCTTACAAACAATTTGTTTTGCTCGGTCAGCGTATCTCAGGGTCGAGAGTGTCTCGTCGTAATTAATGTCAGCTGGACTGACAGCAGCAATCATGGCGGTCTTTGAATTCCCACCAAGATTTTCTCTCAACAGCCAAGTAAGCACTGAATCTCTATATGGAATAAATTCCGCCTTCTTCTTCTTCTTTGTTGCCTAAATATAAATCAATATAAATAAATTTATCGTTTATTTCCGTCCAACTTTTCTTTCCTACAAATACAAAAATTCAAAAGCTTACCGCCTAAACGATCCAAAAATCAAGTATTAGCATAAACGTAAAAGCATTAAATGTTTAATTACATCAGGCCTCAAAATAATTAATATATAATTAGCAGAAAATATTAATTAAATGAAATCTCACAATTTCCGCCAGTGCACTGATGACTTTTCCGAGTGTGGTCAAACTCTTATTAATATTCGCGCCCTCTTTTAATCTTGTTCCTTTAGCACCAGTTGAATCAGCACGTTCTGATCCGGCCAAATCCACTAATGATATTTTACTAACTTTTTCCGTGACTAAACCCGTTGTGCAATCATGCTTTTGTTGAGTAAAAAATATTGTAAATACTGCGTGTGATCTTGATGATGTTTCATTCATATTTGTTGCAGCAACAGTTCTAGCTTTATTTCCTTCATCAATCAAGTCGTGAATATCTTCATAAGACATTACTGCAAGCTTTGATAAATCTTCGACATAAGGACCAAGCAATGGATGTTCACGTACACGTAAATTTCCTTTATTTTTCGGATTCAATAAATCACGCACGCGTTCGCAATAAATTTCCATATAGCTGACTTCAACGGAATGTTTAAGTGTGTCGCTTGAATTTTTGCTAATTTTACGAAATAAATCTTTGCATATTTGTGGAATAATGCCTTCTTGACCTTCCTCCTGTTTTCCCATCATTGTATATGATTTACCAGCTCCAGTTTGTCCATATGCAAATATACATACATTATAGCCTTCAAATGCATGTTGCAACATTTCTTCACCAATATCTTTGTAAACCATTATTTGTGATGAATAATGTGCATCATTTGAGTCCATTGAATGATAAGAATAATCATAATTGAAGCTTTTTATTGCTTCTTTTGTGTTTGGCGGTGCTTTTGGATTGATAATTGCTAAAAGATTAAGATAAATAAATAAATATAAATTTATTCAATGACACAAATCAAAGATAAGGAAAGTATAAAGAACTTTTAATGAATGTCACTAATTGAAAGAAAAAATTTTCTCGTAAAATTATTTTGCTCATCTCATTCGTATGAACTAAAATTTATTTTTTCTCTATTGATCTTTAATTTAAATATAATGATGATTTAAAATAATAGGCTCACTCGTTGTATTGCCAGTCATCTCGATTATACATTGTGCTTCGCGTACAATCTCCCGATTGTTGAAGGGACGAACCCGCACCGCGACCTTCACCGACGACATTGCAAAGCTTTTATACCGCTTTCAGTCTATGAAGTGTATCTGAAATGAAAAATAAAAAAAATTAATTTCTTTTAAATTTAATTATTGCACAACCATTTATAACATTTTTACAAATTAAAGGTCATCATTAGATTGACCTTGAGATAATCATAGAATTTTATCAGTTTTTTGTACAATAGACAATTGTCCGTCGGAATATTATGTCGGTAACCTTAACAATGAGACATTAGGGAGATCACGCACACATTTTTATGATAATATGTTGTTGTCCAAATAAATGAGGGTGGAAAATGCCCTTGGCAGTGGGTACTTTATATAATGTTCCCCAAGACAGTGAGGAGCTGAATAATAAACAGTAATAGTGAGCTTGGAATTTTTTACAACTTCCAATTAACATGTGGATAATAGTCATCGTAATCTTAATACTATCACCATCACTATTGTAGTTTAATATTACAGAATAAAAATTATAATACTGCGTGTAAAAATTTTTTTCAACTTTTCTACAAATTATTATATAGTTTTTTTTTTTTTTTTTTAAGGAGTTAAAGAGGGCGTAGATATGGAAGCCTTGATGATTGTTTGGGATGTCTACATGACTCACCAGACAAGAGAAATGGATACTACTGGATCGGATTTTCAGTATTAATTTCATTTATACAAACCAATAATAAAATTACAATATTACTGGTTTTATATTTTGTATTAAAGTTTATGATAGCTTATTTTATTTAATCCAATAATCTATAAATAAATTATGATGAAATAACAAATAACAATAAATAATGAATCATGGGATTCTTGTTCGTACACTAAATGAAGAGTCAACAATTAATAATAGTATTAAAAATTCGCCAGTACAAGGGGATGACGCAGCAGCAGTCTGACGAATTATTGACTTGTTCTACTGGCGCTTTTACAATATAGTCAGACAGTTTTCACGCAGATACTCGATTTTATTGTCACGTGTATACTTGATTAAAAATTGATTTTAAATACAAGATCATTTTTTATGTGAATTATTTCCTCAAAATTATTGAGAAAAAAAAATTTAATATCCGTTATATTATTTTACATTTAAATGCGCAATTATTTTTGATTTAAATGAAATTTAATTTACGAATTTTTTTCGAAATTAGTACTCATTTTTCTTTATACAGTTTAATCGGTATATTATGCTATGAATTTTCTAGAGAAAATTAATTGACGAGAACGATAAATAGTCTGCTGGTGGGTGGAATACAATTACGATTGACGCACGTTGGTTGTACATTTTTTCCTCCCTCTAAAAAGGGCAAACAATACCGTATATTCAATACTTTTATCTATACCAAAGAAAATAGCTCGAGGGAATAATTCATAAATGTTCTATATAAAAGCTTTGTCCATCTTTCAAGACGTCCAAATAGCCTTGAAATTACTCGAACAAAAACGAGGAAAAAAAAAACAACATAAAGCTGTAATCGATCCAAGCTTTATTGTATACATCAATTTCCATTTGCAAGCTTGCGTTACAAAAATCCCCAGTGAATTCCACCAATAAAATCAATTAAAATATCAGATGAATCACCAAATTGTTTATAAAATTTAATTGAACTCACCCTTGTAATAAATCTCTTATTTTTTTTCTTCTTTAACTTTATCTGATCACTATTTTTCTTTGTTTCCTTTTCATACACGTTTCTCTTTTGTCTCTTCTACTACGTTCTAATAAACTATATATCCTCAAAACTTGCACTGGTAGAAAATTTTGAGCAACTCTTAACAAAATTCAAGATAATACAAAATGGCACCGCACAAAAGAAAAGTGTCAAATATTTTTCCTCACATTATTATCCCATGTAAAACTCCACTACTTAAACATTTCTTCTTCATTTATTTCCTTTTTATTTTAACCGTAATTCCTACCGTCTAAATATCCGTTTGTCTTTTTTTTTATTATTATTTTCTTTTACATTACAGTCCAGCGGTCATCGTAGATAGCAAACTAATGGGAGGATTGTTTAGTGAATTACGAAATACGAAGGGTTGAGGCGACGCGAGCGCCACCAGGCGCTCAAGTTGATTTGGCAAAAAAAAAAAAGATGATGGCGACAGTGCAAGAGTTTGCGCCCTCGAGCTTTTATTGGGTCACGTGGTAATGCTTGAAGCAACTATGAAGACACCAACGACCAATGGTATGCCAACATTATTTTTCTTTCTCTTTCTCTCCACCATCTCTATACTATATTTTCTACTGACTTAACCAAGAAAAATCAATAGTGAAGGTGACGTCGTGACGTCATCCAACACAGAAACGATCGACCTATGCGACTTACGGGCGGCGCCGGCCAATTCTCACCCAACGTACGGCGCCTTTGTACAATCAATATTACAAACAATACAACTACACAAATCTATAATGTTCTTAATATATCTCTAGTCATATCAATCAATCAATTTATAGAAATCCTAAAAAGCAAGGCAATATAATTAAGAAAATGATGAATATTTTCATGAATAATATATATAAATAAATAAGAGGCAAAGGGAACGCTATTACTCGTTATGGGGTTTGTAAACGAGTGGGTGAATATATAATATTATATATAAATAAATTATTTGTATCATCAGGGGAATCGCGTGGCATTGCTGAATTTTACCATTAATTTTTAGTGGAATTGAAATTGTAATTATAGGTATCGAATGACTTTGTTGACAAGTGAATTACGATTTAACTTTTGATTAAAGTAATATCATTTACAATTCACTAATATGTATATACAATAATCCAGGGCTGATAAAATAATCGAATTATATAATAAAGATTATCTGTTATTATTAAATGACTAGATGTAATGTAATCAAAATTAAATCTTGAATAGAAAATCAATGTGTATATTTACTTGGATGGAAAATATTCAAATAAAAATTGTTATAAATATATACTTGTTTGTACGTGCATATCCAGTTTACTATTATGAATTGAGTGAGCTTAATGAACGTGACATTATACGTACACTATCGTCATAGTCATAAAGGCGCCACTATATAGCGTTAGGTCTGCAGTGTTGTCTAGGATATTGAGTAGACACAAGATATTAACAAGGATGACGATGAAGTAATAAGCTTTCACATGGTACTTTCACCTCTTTTAACAGCAGATTATCATGCCTATGTAAACAGCTGATATTTATTATATCCGATAGTCCAATTAAAATTTCGATATTTAACAAAGATTATTTATATTATGTAATAGCAAGTAAATTTAGTTAGTTAGTATAAGGAAAGTGCCACGTGAATCAATGAATTTTGTATGAGAATAAAATAATTTACAAGTGCAGAATAATCTATTTTCATCAGGGGAGTAATAACCTCTACATATTGGCGCAAAGGACAAAATAGAAGGATTGGATAGATGTATTTATACACGCAATGAAGACAGAATAATTTTTAAAAAATTAGTAGAGCTTTTTGCGTGTATAATGGATGAAAAAAAAAATTGTCAAAATAATATTATAACTTGGAGCAAACATTTATATTATTTATTGACAAAGTCCTGTGGAGCTGATGGCATTTTTTTTTTTTTGACTTTGTGTTTGAGAAAAATTAATATATAAAAAATTCATGAATAATATGTTGATGAGACTGATGGAAAAAAAAAAATATGTATACACATGTATAAATAAAATATGTGCTTTTTCGTGTATGTATAAATATAGAGCTGATTGTCCATGTATAAAATATTTGAACCACCGATTAATATATTGGATTATAAAACATGCAGAATTATTTCTACAAATATGTACAATAAAGCTATGTATAAACGATGATTTTAAATATACAGAAAAAGATAAGTATATCTAGGTCAAAGGGTGAAGTCCTCATTATAAAGTGTGGATATTACCAATGTGTACAGTGCAATACCAAATATAAGGGAGGTGTAAGATGAAAATTATAAAAAAATCAAAACTGAATCCAAAAAAGTAAAAAAAATAAAATAAAATAAAAAACAAAAGTTGAATTGAAATAAATATCAGCAAATATTTATATTAAAAATTATCAATTATTGAAAAAAAAAAATACTATAATTTGTCTGTACAATATATATAAAGACATATATGTGAGTGTGGTAAAAGTAAAAAAAGCATAGCTTTAAATCTATAATTTATGGAGTGTCAAGGAAGAAAAGAAAGATCAATGGCGTCTGGTGCAGTCAGCAAATGTTACTCGACGCCACTTCGTATATCCTTTCATATACCAGATATTTGTATACATACATACATTGATATATGTACATAGATATTTTTATTTACCATTCACATTCATCCCCATTTCACTTGTGGTTAGTTGGTTGGTTGGTTGAATAACCCCAACATCGTAGTCTCATTCGACTCGAGTAATGAGAGAAGCTGGCAGTGATATTATTTTTGTACGTATAACCGTGACTAATAAAGTACCACCCTTTTATTAATGCCACCCCGTAATGACCTTTTTTAAAAAATACAGAGAAATAATTTTCTTCATAACATCTAAAAAAATTTCTAATTAAAATAATTGATCAGCTCTTCTTTTAATTATATTGCTGAAGAATTAAGTAATAAAATGTTTGTAATGAATTCGATTTGAGTTCAATAATATACTCAGGAGCTTTTTTAACGATCGATTGGCTGCATTATAAATAAATAAATAAATAAATAAATATATACATACATGTACGTTGAGGGTCTCACTCACATTGGAGTGCTTTTACTGCACATAATTTTTCTCAAGGATCGATTCTCGTTGTTGATTCGTGGACCGGCTAACGTGTATAATATTAACCAATAAAAAGTCGATAATATACAAACGTATAAAAGTAAAAATCTATAAACACATGTACACCTGTACCTACAATATAATATCATATAAATATGTAAATATCTAATATGTATAAATAGATATCAAAAGTTAAATTGGAATAATTATTTCTCAGTTATTTTTTTCATTTTTTTCCCACTTGAAATGCAGGGAAAATTTTATGCATATGTTTAAATATCATAAAACAATCTATGCCATTTGATAATAATTATGTGATTTGTGATAAACAAATTGGGAAAGGATGGAGATAATAGTTACGACATGTATTTATTTTTTTTTTTAAATATTATAATTATTTTAATTTATTATAGAGATTACTGAATATGATAATGAATAAGATTAATTATTCTTGATTTATTATTTGACATACTAATTTATTCTCATTAGTTTTATGTCACTACTTCAAAGGCTGAGAAAATAAAAACAAACATCACACTACTACTGTCAATCCTGTATAAATATACATAAATATTATGCATGATTTATAAATGTAAGCGATGGAATACATGGCCGGGAAGACGAAGAAAAAATTTATTTGCCCTTTGAAATATTATTTCATTTCATGGTTCTATTTTGAGCTAATTATAGAATTTAATTCAACCTTTGACTTACCAGATATGTTGAAAGATGAGTAGTAATATCAATACTATTTTACACACACTCTACACAGCTTACTAACTGCAACGCCATATTGTTTTGCGTATTCCACATTCCACCGTTCCAATTTTTATATTGAATATTTTTTTTTTTGCGCGGACTAGACAAAAATTTGAAATATTGTTTAGTACTAAATTTTGAATTAAAGAATTATTTTTTAATTATTACAGTTTGTTTTATTTATTTATTCATTTTTTACATACTATACTACAGTACTTGTATGAAATGTGTATAATGTATGAATGCAAAAATGGTCATTTGTACTTGGACAATTAATTAAATTGCAATCATCAAATGCTTTTTGTTTATAATCTACTTTTATAACATAATATAATATAATTTAATGTCCTGATGCTTTTTTAAATCTCTCACCAATATCATTCCAGTTAGCAATATCGAATATTGCTTTAACATAATCGGGACGTACATTTTTATATTGTAAATAATATGCGTGTTCCCATACATCAATGCCAAATAGTGGAACAAGACCAGTAGTAGATTCTAATGGATCTTGATTGGCGCACGTTGCAATTTGCAGCCGATTTTCTTTTTTATTGAAACCTAACCAACCCCAACCTGAACCCTGAATACCAACTGTTGTCTCAGACAATCGTTTCTTCATTTCCTCAAAACTGCCAAAGTCTTGCTCAATTCTTTTCATCAAACCAGCTGTGTAAAAAAGAATTTTAAACTATAATTTCTCAATTAATTTTATAATTATATTATATAAAACTGTCGATGTATGAATACCGTCAGGTTTGCTGCTATTCGGTGACAAATTACACCAAAAAATTGAATGATTGAGGTGTCCACCACCATTAAATTTAATTGCTGGTGCAAGAGCAATTTGTGCACCAACATCACCCTTAGCAACTGCCTCCTTTAATTTTTCTTCAGCAGCATTTAAATTATTCACATATGTTGCATGATGTTTAGAATGATGTAACTGCATTATTTCAGCGCAAATAATTGGCTCCAATGCTTTGTAATCATATGGCAAATCAGGCAATGTGTGTTTGGCTCGTGTAACACCATATTTGCTAGAACTGAAAAAAAAAAAACAAGAAATTTAATAATGATAAAATATGAAGAAATATGATTTTTATTTCATGATATCTCAAGTCGGAATGACGATGATAGGTTAAAAAATTTCCAACAATCATTTAATATTAATTCGTAATGGTAACTGTGATGAACTTACTGTGAAAATGATGAAACGATGCGTTTTGCTGCGAACATAATTATTATCAATGTAACAATAAAATTGAAGGGAAAAAAAAACAATTAGATAGTTATATATCTTGTTACACCGGTGATAACACACATGAACTTTAGAGAAGTTCACCAACGTACTTGTATATAATATATATGTATGTTATATACATAAATTTTATCTCACTGACAACTTTGCAATATCAGATATTTATCCTGATATTGGAATTACCGATATCTTCTTTATCGATACTCCTATAACAATGCTTAATTATTATTTCTCGTCTTTATCGACTGTTGGTTGGCATACAGTAGATACTGTATATGTTTGCAGGTTATGTATTTGATGAATTGAAATATCCAGAATATAAATGCAAATAAATGTAATTTTTTGCACGTGAACACTTGGAGTGAAGAAATAAGAAATTTACAATTATATCAATATCATTACATAGTAATTGAAGAAAAAAATATAAAATAAATATGGGTAATGCAGCTTCTACAGCTGAGGTAAAATCTGTGGGAGCAAAAGATGAAAAAAAGTTGAAACCTTGTTGTGCTTGTCCAGAAACGAAAAAAATTCGTGATACTTGGTAAGTCGCAGTATATCGATTTGCATTGTTAGGTTATGGTCACTTTTTAAATATTTATTGAGTAGTCAATTTACGAGATAAATATATTTATGCCAAGATTATTTTCATTTGCATAATTATATGTATTAGATTAACAGACATTTGATGATTATTCTGTTGATAAAATAAATAAAAGTATAGATTATATACTGTTAAACATAAACTAAAAAAATTTGAGATGTATTGGCACTGTATACAGTGTATTCATAATAATGATTAAGTTTGTTGCAGTATTGATCGTTTGTTTTATTTTAATCTTTTTTTATTTTTTTATTTTCTAGCATTATAGAAAAAGGAGAATCTGAATGTGGACATCTTATAGAAGCACACAAAGCATGTATGCGGCATCTGGGTTTTAATATTTAATTTACAAAGTTAAAAAAATGATAATGAAAAGTAATAACAGGAAACATTTAATTAAATGAGCTTTTTCCTGTTTTTCTATATTTATATTCATAATCGATATTGTAATAAGCAGTAATGAAACCCAAAAACGAGGTTGTGAAGTTTAAAATAATAAATTAGATATTATCCAAGCACAAGAAATTATTAATTATTCCAAAAAAAGAAAATTATTTTTTGCAGGATATACTTTATGATTATAATTGTGAATGTGATTTTAATAATTATTTTAAAGAATTAATTGAAAAAAACAAAGTGATTGCTTTTTCACATCACAATGATCAACATTGTTGAAAATTTTTTTATTGGTGAATTTCACAATTTTAATTGAATTAAACTAGTTATTCATATAATTATCAACTTAAATATGTATGACATATAATAACGAGACAAAAATGACAAAGTTGGATCCACTAAATTAAAGACAATACTCCGATTGATAAATGAATAATTGAATTTTTATTCATTATACTTTTGAAGCTATATAAAAAAAATTTAACGTTAATAATATCACCACTTGGTAATTTTTTTGTCGCTTTTGCTCTACGACATTATTATTTTCTATCTAAAACGGACAATCTTAAAGTTTATTCAGTACAAGAATGGTTCATAATTTTCCTTCTTTCACCTTTTCCAAACTATATAATAAAGATGAGTGATATTTAAATTATTAGTAACAAGATTGTCTTATAATAAATTTTCTGTAATTTCGAATTATTATTAAGCATAAGAATAATTATTAATATTAAACAATTTTAGAGCTATTTATATATTAAAGTTATAATTATACAATCAGATCACGTTTCCTTTCAAATTTGTTTAATTAGTAAATTTTTTTGCTTATTCCTATCTGCTAAAACTGGGCGGGATTGATATTTAGCATCTCTTCAATTTTTATTAAATATATGTATATATATATATTTTTTGTTGTTGTTTCAATATCATTAGTAAGAAATTATAGTTGTACTTTATATGAATTTTCAGATTATTTAATTTTTGTGTATGTTTTCACAATATCTATGTGTCATTCAAAAGACAAATTGTGATAGCTTTAATGAGGTAAATTACGTGCCCTTTTTTTTTATTTTCATCTATTATTACATACTTGTTGTGTGGGTTCAATAGTTTTTCTCCTTTCATTTGTTTATATGTTTTTATTAATTAATTTATTTAAATCAGTATGTTTTTGTTACAGTAGTTAATTAAATTTGAATGAAGCTTTGCAATTATACGCATTGACATAATTATTTTTGAATGCATGTGTTAATTGACTAGTTTTCAATACTCAAAAAGTGTTGAGAAAACGAAAAATGCGATTATTTCATGAAAAATGAACGCAATCAATCATTGCGATTTCGTGCGAGTCCAGACAAGTCTTGTAAAAATTCAACGAAACTTAGAAAAACGCTCAAATAATATCCAAGCGAGAAATAAATAATGGCTATGTGTAAATTATCTTTTTTTTTTTTTATTATTCAAAGCACGTATTATCATAAATTCAAAAATATTCACCATAACATGCATGCATGGTATTAAGTGTTTTATTTGTAGTATAGAAAGGGAATTAGTCACTTTTTTAGCTGGACAGATTATCGGCATCTATGCCTTTATACTTTTTTTTCACGTTTTTTTTTAAAAACAATAGTTACACTAAAATCAGTTGATTCCTCATTAGTCCCGCCAACAATAATTTATCTATTAATTTTGCCGATTCTCACCTGTCTTGAGGTATACGCAATGTCCACAAAACTTTACTAATCTGAAATCATGTGAAAAAAATAATGATAATCTAAATTCACGGAAAATAAAATAAAAATACAATGTTGAAAGCATAAAAAAAAAAATTAAAATTTTACCTGATAGCGTGCATCATTCTCAATTGTACCAATAACAGCAACAACTTGATATTGTCGAGCTTTCATGGTAACCATAGACTTTCTAATAAGACGCATTGCGCCTGGGGCACTACTTGTACTATTAAATTGTCCCATTTGTGATGGTGTATGACTTGGATCCAACACCAGCATAGTAATAGAACCATCGCGTAATTGTTCCACTCCCATTATCGTTCGACTATGCCCTTGATGTTGCAAATACAATGGGGGTTTAAATTCATCACTACGTTGAAAATATTGCAATACCCAATTAAACATTTCTGGATGACTGCCATCACTGCCAGTAGGTCGATGAAAATCAACTAATTGACATCGTATGCGTAAACTTGATAATAATGTTACAACTTCAGTAGCGCCAATCCATTTTCGGGTATTAACTAATTTACCACCAAGTTGTTCAGCGCCTTGTACATCAAAACCTTGTCCCCATGCCCATTCAATCATACGTTGTAATCGCGATATTGATGGCATTGAACTACGTAATGGATTATTATCCATTGAATTTCCAACACCACCAGCAACTGAGCTCCACGCGCGATAAACTAATTCATTATATCCAGTGTGTTGTAATAAAGATGATATTAACATTTGCATATTTCTATAACCACAACCCCATCCCTTATCGCCATAAGTCGATGCATAATGATCAACAGTAGAACACATCCATGTATTAATAACATTGCTGCATGCTTGACTAACAGCACGTACTTTTTGTACTAATCCACGTGTACAAGAGCTTGAATCATCAATTCCATTGTGTTCAGCTGCTTTTAATTCAATTTGTCGTTCATAAAAATCAGCAACAGACATTTCACCAGCATAAACAGCACGTTGCATATTTGTCACGCTTTGTTCACGAAAATTACCCTGATTGTCCATACCATATTGTGCACGTAACATTTCAAATTCACGTTGTTCACGTAATTTACGCACTTCTTTTTCACGGCGCTCCATATCGCGTGCCAATAAACGATCACACGATGAATCAGGTGTTATTGGCGATGGTGTTGTTTTTTTTGCGAAATGTTCTTCAATATGAATGGTTAATTCGTCATTATTTTTAAATGATGTACTTAGGCATACGGGACATGCTGGTGTGTCACTGCCAGTGCTTGATGCTACGTCAGAATGTGATGTTGCACCATTTGCTGGACTGAAATAATGAACAAACAATATTTTTTCATCTATATTCATTTATTTAAAAACAATGTAATTAAATTAAATTTTAATTTGTGCTTATTTGTATTCAAAGAATCAACAATTCTTATTACCTCAGTATATCTTTATGCTCAATATTGACGTGAAGTTCTAGATCAGAAGAATTCGGAAAAGAAGTAGCACATAATGGACAATTAAATACACTATCACGACTTGGTGGTGATTCAGGTGGAAATGATGGCGATGTTAAATCAAAATGTTGACGATTAATGTGCTCTTCCAATTGCAATGGACTGTCTGATGTGTATGGGCACATTGGACACTCTAAAATACGTGGTTTTGGTGATGCATAAGTGCGTAATTGAAGATTAAGACCAGTTCGTAACGGTGAACCGTGTCCAGCTGCATTTTCTGGTGCTAAAAAAATATAAACAATATAAATATCTTGGTATATTATTGAACATTTAACAACATGAATTTTGTTAAAAATTAAACAATATACATATACTGACCACTATTTACATTTGCTCCTCCAGAAATATTTGCACCACCATTATTGTTGTTATTGTTATTATTATGGGCATTTAAACTTGGTAAATGCACTGATGAATCTTTGATTTTCGGTGATGAAGAATGATCTTCACTCGTTGTTGATTCACCCCAACCATTTTGCATACAAGTATTTTTCGTGAAAAAAGTTGATGTGTGTTCTTGTATATCATCATCTTTCACCGAATCATCCATCAGTGAATCATCATCGATAAATGCCATTAAATCATTTTCGGGTGTGCTGAAATATTTAAAAAAGAGAAAATGATTATAACCTCACTTTCTTTCACATCTAAAATTTATACATTTATGCAATATAAATAATTTTTATTAATGTCCAATAATTATTTTATTTCTTATACCGTTTTCTTTTTCTTTGCACTGGACAATTGTCTAAAATCATTTTGATATATTATATTTATAAACAATTTTTTATTTAGAAATAATATACATAAATTTATAGTAAATCCGTGAATTTCTTCTATATGAAATAAATTCAACACTTTATATTCTATATTACAAAATAATATGTAATATATTCTCCTGGCTTTGTGATTTATTTATAAACTTATTATTATGTTATTATATTATATTTTGTTAACATGAAAATGTTTTGGGCAAAAAGAAAAAAAACAGAAATATTTTACGAGGGAAAAGGGGCACATTGATCAGTCGATAAAATCATTTTTCTTTACCTGTGCAAAATAATTTGCCCGCGAAAAATTAAAAATATTCTAATTACATCTTACCTTGGTGTGAGATAATCCAAATGGGCACTATTCACATGTACAAGCATTTCAGCAGGTGATATTTCACCTAGATCACAAAACGGACAACTTGCAGCACCTTGAAGATGATACAACACCATGTGAGAACGCATTTCTTCATCATTAAAACCTTCCAGTCCACAAATTTCACACGTGTAATTCATTTCTGGTGATTTACACGCCGCCATATTCAGTTTGTATATTTTAATTTAATATTTATTCATTTAATCACTTCCGTTATAAAGTTCAGGAATATTTGTTCATTAAACAATTGAATAAATTAATATGTAAATTGTCTTTATCAACCAATCATAATTCGATTGGAAACTGGTGAATGAATAAGAAAAAACGGTAAATAAAATCTTATAATTATATAAAATAAAGACATTATAACATAAATGTATATTTATAAAGAGGTATTTATTTATGTTTTCCAATTAATTCACTCTTATTTTTTCAAATAATATTTTAGTAGACGTGTCTAATGGAAAATTGATTCGCGACCACCTCGTCATGAAAATCGATATGAATTCTTCCGCGAAAACGCACCGTGTACCGATTAAACCCATAACCCGAAACAAAAAAAAAAAAAATCCATGAAACAAATGGAAAAAAAAAAAATTTCTCATGGAGGGAGAGGATTTAATTGTTCATTGGGTGCAGGTGAAATTACAGTATGCAGTGTCAATGAAAGATGGATGACTATAAAAAGTAGCATATGAAGGACCAGGAGTAAGGGTTGATTCAATTTTTTTTTTTACTCTCTAATTCTTTCTTTGCTTTTTCTTTATTTCATCATTTTCATTTTATTCTAAGGTTGTTTAACGATTGGAATAAAGCACTAATAATGATGACAATGATGTCGATGATGATGATGATGAAGAAGAAGATCAAGATGATGATGATGATGATGATTGTGACGACGAAGTAGTTGATAAACTCGTGGTTGCTGGGTTGGGCTGACCCATTTTACGATTCAAGTGAACAAATATGCATGTATGTGTACAATATATATATATACATATACATGCATATATATGTATATATATGTATATACTTATACATGTACGTTTTACACCATTTTCCAACCCCGTTTTTGTCGTTTCGGTCGAGGTCAAACTATTAAGTGTTCGTCTCTCTGTCTCTCACTATCTTCCCAATGTGGAACACACGCAGATGACGTACATAATTCAATAATCGTTTCGTTCACTTACATTATAATTGTTCTTAGCACTTGAAGCAAAAAAAAAAAAAAAAAGATGGAGAATATTTTTTAATAAATAAATTAATCACCAACTGTATTTAATTATTTCCGCATTTACATTCACTTTTTTTTTTATCATTGAACACAGATGTTTTATTGTTTGTTATGTATTACCGAATTTATTATATATTATACTGTCTTTTGTTGCAGATATATGTATAATATATTTGTATACATATCTAATATGGTATATTAATGTTTCTCGAAATTATATTGATGCGATATATATATATATATATAAAAAAAAAATACGATGGCGTATAGAAGAGGCGCCCGTGTTGGCTCAAAAGAACCGACACGGCGCCTTTCTCGACCCCATATGACAGATTATATCACTCCCACGATACTTCCGCGTTTTTCACCCCTCGAATTGTGACCTAACGACTGCTATCCACCCCTACTCAGTTCTCTCATGCAATCCCCTGCGTGACTACCGCGCCACCGCCACTATTATCATCATCGGAGAGAGGGAGAGATTGCGAAGAATGAAGAAAAATCGATTTGAATTATGTGGCTGATAAAGTAGAAAGTGTTTTGTATTATCAGCCACACACAGTCGGTATTTAAATATATTATTTTATTTTTTTATTTAAAATATTGCTGTAAATTGTTGTTTTTTTTTTTTTATATATATATTTATTATACGTGAATTATTTGAGCGTGTACAAATGCCAATTGTTTTAAAATTTTATATTGCTCGTCAATTATTTTTATGAATAAATATACATGTGCAAATATATTTTCTCATTTGATATTCTCGGTGTGTTTTATTATGGGTGTTATTATTCTATGGCATTCTTGGACGGTTGTTAAGTAAAGAGAATATTGGCCATGTATTTATAACAATAAAGAGAAGAAGGGAAAGGCAAAGAGACAAATAGGCAAGTTAAATGCGATTTAATGTGACGTGAAAACACGCGCACATTTTGCTTCACCAACTATTTGCTGTACACACGACTACAATGAGGAGTGGCGGGAATTTTAATTGAGATTTCAACTATAGATACAACAGTGAAGATACATATATGTAGAAACACGTGTGTATGCAAGTGTAAATTTTATCCTGGCACGATTATATTCTGATGTTTCAATCAATCAATGAGTGATGGACAATTTGACTATTGATTTATCACGACTTTTTCCATTTAATTTCCATATGTTTAAACGTAAGTTACCGATATAAATTATTCCATTAAATACCTTACAAATTCTCCACATCAACAAAATTTAAATCAACATTATAAAAATACTGCAATACTATTTTTTTTTTTGATAACTAAAATTTTTTTTTATATATTGAATTTAGTCCTGGCACGAATAGGAACAGCGAATGAGAGCACAGCCAACAATTGTTTGGCATTTTTCTGACACTTGAGTAAGTCGGACAATTTTCTCATTGACATTCAACTCGACATATTGATGCGCGCCCATTCGCGGAACTATATGTACATTAAAAATTGTCGTCATTGGCACTTATATTATAATTCCTTTTTCATTTTCACAATTTATTTCCATTCATAAATTTTAATTTTCATCAATAATACCCCAAATAAATATGACGAATAAAATATTAAAAGACATTGAATAATCAATAAAGTTATTTGAATTTATTTGAATGAATATAATTATTATATAGATAGAATAATAATATCACGCGGAATAATGTAAAATGGAAATATATACACCTCGTATATGTAAGCATTAAATTGATATAATATATAATAAAAAGGCAGAGGAAAAAGAAGCATATGCCTGCAAAAAGTGTCATGTACAAAAGCAGTTGGAAGAAATGACACTGAGCACGCGTCTCTCGTTGCCGCCCACATGTGACCAGCTTGTCAGTTGTGTGTTGTGTATATGTCTGTGACTCTTCGTATATATTTTCTTCACAGTATTCTATCTTATATCCTAATCCCCACCCATCACCATCATCATATACTATCGCTAACACCACCATCACCATCACTGTTACTATACCATTGCCATCGTCATATTGTATACTTTTCGTTTAAACGAATTAAGCTCCCACGGGTGTGCGCTCTTCGTCTCGATCGCTGTGCATTATGCCGGCGGTATCCTGAAGAAAAGCTCAGTCAGTCCAAGCGCGTTCAACTAGCAACACATCTTTGTGTCTCATTATTCATTTCTTCTCACAACTTTGCCATTTAATTTAATAATTATTTATTCATTCACTTATTTTAATTTCTTCTAACATTTTTTTTCATCAATGAAAACTTTTTTTTTTATACTCTATAAATTATTATTTTATAAACATGATTGATATAATAATTGTTAACTATAGTTAAAAGTGAAATATATTATTTGATTACATAACTAATATATTATTAATATAAAATAATAATTTTAATTTATTAGAAATGATGAATGAAAATCAAAGTGTTATAAAAATGTGGTATATGAAAATAATTTTGTTAAATTTATGGATATTTGTAAATGTTGCGAGTTCATTATCGACAATGGCTGAAGGTAAAATTTATAAAATATTTTATTAATATATTACCATGAATTTTTATTTTTTTTTATCTCTCTATAGAATTTCCATAATGACTTTGATGATTATGATAGTCATGCGTTATTATGTATATACTATATGTATATGTATATATATAATTAATAGACTCGAGATAAACTCATTGAACCCATCATCATAAGTATTCGTCATGAGTGTTTGCGCGTACAAGACGATATCGACGACAGCTTCCCGCCACATGTCCTCCCACTCTCTTTTTATTCCTCTATATTTTCACTCTGCAATCTACTTCCATATTATATACCGGTATACAGGACCATTATACACCCATATGAATTTTTATACATATGAAAAATAATTAAATTTACTTAAAAATAATTTACAAAATGTAAATGTTAAATTATATTATTTTTTTTTTCCACTTTATTATAATTTATTATTTGTGTAATGAAGATTTATTTGTTGTTTATGCTTGACAAATTTAAATTGTCATGAGTATATAAAAAGAAAAAATAAATACACAAAAATTTTAAGAGTTAAAAAAAAAAAACAATTGGAAACAGAGATATTTTGCAGATTCTTTTGCACCCTTCTACTCGTCGGTGGAATATTTATGTCTCGCACGTGCGTTAGAGAGGTGTCGTCGGGGATCCTTGGTTTTTTTATCTCGAATGAACAAGCCGAGGGATGGCAAATAAAGTAAAATGCACGAAACGGACGTAGGAGTACTTGTAGCAGTGTGAAGAGATGGTGAAAAAAAAAAAAATAAATAAATAAAATGTGTAAAATGAAAAGAAGATGAAGAGAAGTGAGATGAAAATGTGAATGTAACATGAATATGTATGTATTTGCATATGCAGATATGAATATATCTTCAAGGGGGAAGACGATATCGTGTCCCGTTTCCTCGTTCTCTCTTTTTCTATTTTGCACACTGCGCATAAGTTTCGTTTTGTTCCTTATTGACTTTTGCGCATTAAAAGATATGAAATATGTAATTATACATTCGATTTATATTATAGATAAATGTGGCTATTTATGTCAGCTCACAGCATGTCTATCAGTCATGTACAATTTTTTTTAAAATTTATTTCGTTTATTTTTAAACATTAAACGAAAAAAAAAAAAAAAAAAAATTGATATTAATATGAAATTAATGGTTCGGTGGCTGAATGAAAAATTTGGAAAGTGGATCATCAGGAAAATTGATCAACCATCGCAACATTAAATACCGGTTCTTCATGTATATACACTGTATATATATATTAAAGATTTATTACATGAATAATTGCTTTTATGTATGTATTGAGACTCTAAATATCTGTGTATGATCATAGTGATTATCTCTTGAAAGAAGTGGACACCTCAAGTGCGAAATGCATCCATTTGATAATTTTTTTATAATAAAAAATGAAATAGAAAAAAAAAATAAAACTATATTAAAACACGGACTTTCTAATTATTTTTATTTTTTCATTCGAAAATCAAGTAAGCGTGAAAATAGTTTTTCAATTTATATATCCTATTACTGTTATAATTATTATTTTTTATAAACAAATATAATTTAATATTTTTTTTCCACAATTTTTCTTTTCAATCACGTCTAAATTTATTAATGCAATATATACGTAAATCTAAACATTACCGAATGGAAAGCATATGCAGATAGAATAAGAAAAGTAACGGAAGAGATAAACAAACATACATAAACTATATAACTTGACAGTTATTCACGCGTTGGATGAATACATTGCATTGAAATACATGAATATAAGAATGTAACGAGAAGAAATAAATCGTGAAGTTAATCGATCATTTGTCAAATTAAAATATTATTTAAATAGAAACTATGATCATTGGTGAATTATATTTAATTTATCCTCAATATGTTTCATCTGAATTTTATATTGTAATGGACGCATACTATACATACTCACACAAATTGGTGCATGTTATTTGGTGGATGCAGCTGTGTGCTTTACTACTCTCATGTTCAGACACAAATTCATCATTGACAGTGACAATGTGCGAGGCGATGATGAAGAATTCTTGCCAATCCAACTGTCGTTGTGTCATACAGAATTTCGTGGAAATTTCTCGATCTTTTGTCATGAAATAAAAAATATTTTTTCCAAATGTTATCAAATTATATTATAAACATATAAATATTTTATTAAATATAATATTATCTAAATATACTGCTTTTATATCAAATATTTATTAGCAATAATTCATTTTATTTATTTTTGAGTGTCTTGTTTAGAGATACAAAAAAGTTGAGTAAAAAATTAATTAATGATTGACATCAATAATAAATTTGTGCAATCGCAATGACGGTGGCTCTACATGGTGACACAATTTATCCATAAATGGCGTCATTTATGGTGCGATTGAGTAAATTAGTGTGCTGTAATTATCGATATATCCAGCAATAATTAATATCAATAACATGTATGATATATTTTTATAAATTTATTCAAATAAATGTCATGTAGCCTCATTTGAATATTTAAATTTATTACTTCTACGTACGCAATTAAATAGCAATATATAATATGCCATATTTTAATTAGTTTGATGTAAAAAATAGAAATAGGGAAAGGAAATAATTTTTCTTTAAATTATTTCTGGCATGATTGATATGAGTGATTTATAACATGACTTTAAATATACCTTTACCATCATCATCATCATCATCATTATTATCATCATCATTGCAGCGAATTATGTACCTAACTCCCCTTCTTGTTTCTTTGCAACTATTTGGAAAATAAAACTGTTAAGATTTTACACTACATCGGATATAACGGTCTAAGCTATTTTTATATATACCCGCCACAATATATATATTAAACATACACCAATGTATGTGTGCATATTTGAGAAGCTACAAAAAAATTCCTCTGCGTGGGCAAATAAAAATTTTATTTCATCACTTTATAATATTTAATATTATTTTTAAATATTCAACTTCAAATAGAAATCACTCACAGGTGTAATTTCTCTTTGACATAATGACAGTATAACTTTGACACATTTTAAAAGTAAACATATTGTATTATACTATTAAAAAAAAAAAATTACAACAATTAGAACAGATTTTTAATTTCTTTCAAATGATTTATGAGATTTTTTTTTTTTTTCACTTTAATTTTTTCTTCAACAGAGACATAATCAGCTGATGTTGATGCATAGATATATATATGTATGTATATGGTTGAATATATATAATAAAAGTAAGCAAGAGAGTCAAATGCCTTGGGGACAATTTGCAAGTTAATTGGCATCTATTAACTTAATTGTCCTGAGCTCATACTTTATATACCATGCAGAGTATATGAGAGAACTTGCTATGCATCATTCAGTGTCTATGGTTGTTGTATGTATACATATATAATAGTGATGAGCACTGAGGGCTCGATAATATACTCTTCTTTCAAGTACATTCCTTGGAACTACATGAACGAACGGGTTATCTGTCTCCTTTGGAGAGATAGTAAAAAATAATAATAATCCATAAGAAACTTGATAAATAATTTATCAGTTAATTCATTTGATGCTTATCTGTATGCATTATATATAATAATTTTTTGAATTGTTTATTAAAAAACCATGTAGTGCAGGTTGATTTTATATCAATTGATAAATTTTTTAAAATGTGTCAAATACTTTTCATTTATTTTCAACGCTGAAATTTCATTTTATTTTCCGTTTATTTTATCATGTCGTTTTTTTTTTTCTTTTTTTATATATTACGACTGCAGAGAGTATATAACAATGAGCACTTCCTGTCTCTCTTCCTTTGGGTGTATATTCCCTGATGTCGTAAAACGGTCCCGCATGTGGGGCCCGCGCGATGCATCGGTGCGTTATATGCAAGGCCCCTCTCAAGTTATGACACGCAGGGCGTGCCTTTAACCTCCGGCAACTTCTTAAAAAGTCTCTGGTAACAAACCAGACATTTTTTTTTATTTTTCATTTTCAGTTCATCTGTATTTTTCTTGATCCTTCACGCACACTTTGCTTTCTTTTATATATATCTCTCTATATGTTCAACTCGCACTTAAATTTTGAAGAAGCCATTGAAAATCAGAAAATTACACTACACATTTTTGTTTCCTTTTAATCATTTTCATTTGGTGTTTTCTTTTCAGTTTAAAATTTTCTTTTTTTCTGTTACAGAAATGTCATGCTGCTCATTCACTACTGGATCATGTCGTAATGTATGCTCCCAGGTATATGTCAATCAATATCAATTTTAATTAATTAATTTTTATTAAATTCTCGCATGCATATAATATACCATCATTGATTAATTTTTAATTATTATTTTCATGATGCTTGGGTGAGTACTGTTTAATTATTCTGCATGTCTTTAAGCGTGTAATGTGAATTTAGTGGAGTGACTGCACAACATCAAAAAGTTAGAGTATATATATAGTGATGGTGATTCGTAATATAAGACTCGCAATATCCCAGTAATAATATCAAAGACATTGGGTGATTGGGCCTGCTGGGAGATTTATGCATTTCACCACGGGGGGTCGGCCCAAAGCTCATTCATACGCAAATATTATGATCGTTTGTTTATGGAATGAGGGAGAATATCACTTTGTCTTCTTCTTCTTCTTCTTTTTTTTTTTTTTTATGTGATACATATGGATGGTTCATGTGTTCTTATAAGAAGATTCACAATGTCAAGAAATTCAATAATTTTTTGTGGGTCTTGAATTAATATTTTCTTTTGATTTTTTATTTTTTTTTTTCTTCAAAAGGGGGAATGCGATATTTTAATCGTTTGATATTTGATGCGCGTTTATTTAGTATGGCTAAGAGGACGAGAAAACCAAGTGATGAATCTTTGACGGCTGGAGAGTGTTGATGAGAACTTCCGGCTGTGTATAAGCATTTATTTATTATTATATCTCTAAGAGGATAAAATAGCCGGAAGTCAAAATTTAAAAGATTCTTTATCCACCTCGACCTTAATTCTTTTATAATCAATGCTAATTAATATTGTGTAACTAATGAATTAGTTCATTTTGATTATAGACATAGTTTGTTGGCATTCATAAAAGAGTTGAAAAAGAAAGTAAGAAAAAAAATTGACATACTCTCTCTCTTTTATTTTTTTTTTTTTTCGTCATTTTGTGTCTTGTGGAATTTGCCAACGTCGCATTGCCCTCTCTCTACCCTTTCGTCCATTTCAGCTGAGGCAGAAAAAAGCAAAGAGTTCACTCTATTTCCGTAGCTTTTGATCCATCTAAAAGTGCCGAGGACTCGCGCAAACACGAAGAAAGTTCAACCACGCGTTCATGAATTTTCTTTCCACTTATATGCATTTGTTTGCATCAATAACAATCTCAAATTGGACTTTGATTAATGGTGAAAAGAAAAATGTAAAACTCGATATTAATCTCACCTGTAAATAATAAGAGTAAACAAATAATATTAATTTTATTTTTACAGAATTAATTTTTTTATTAATATTATATATTATCTTTTTCATATGGCTTGATCAACATTTTGACGATTGTTGATTTAGTAAACTCTATTCTATCAAATAACGATAAGTGTTTCTAAATATATATTCAAAGAATTGGAGGAAATAAAATGAAATAAACTGAATTCCATTTCCATAATCCGAAACGATAAATTTTAGATAAAATGAGCGATAAAACGCTTGTGACTCAAGCCATTATTTATATGTACATACTCACTCACATGTATACATGAAGATTGACCTCTTGGCATTGACTCCTCAATTCTTGATAGTAATGTCTATGATTTTGTTGTTAAGGGAATAAAAAAAAATGAGCCATGTATATGTATACATATCCAGTTGTAAAGTTGTATAAAAATTTTGAATATCACGTGGGACATACTAAATAAGTTGCCATCAGTGACACGAGTATTGAATGTTCAATGAGCACACAAAATGAATGTTCTCTTCCTTTTTTCAACATTTTTTTTTTTTTCCCTCTGTTTATATAGACTTTATATTTTTACAATTGATATTCAGACGTGGAACAGGATATTGCTTCAGCCGTGGGAGAACGTGTTATGCATGACCAAGCTTTTTAATGGATTAGATTAATTTGTCTGTTCATTCAAAAAATGATGATAAATAAATAAATTTTTTATTTTTTGTAGATTTCTCTCGTTAAATTGGGATCAGATGCATTAGCTAGAGAGGATGCCAGTAAGAGACTTGATGAATTTTGTTTTACTGAAAAGGTAAGAAAAAATTAAATTAAATAACAAGTTGATTTTTGGTTATGAAATATATGAAAATGTTTCATTGATTAATAATTTAAATAATATTTTCAGAGCAATTTTTGGTCTTGCGTTAATACTACACTTACCGGTGAGTTTATAAATAACGAATTTAAATTCATTATATAGAATTAATTGATAATTATTTATGTATAGATTTGAAAAAATATGAAAATTGGGTTGGTCGAAGTTGCTGTCACTTGGTTCAATATCCAATTTGTCGGTCCAAATGTGCATTGGCAGGTGATCGAAGTCACCTAAAAAATTCATGTCGTTCTAGCGATGAACTTGAATTTTATTCATGTTTAGAGGAACGTGAGGACGCTGAACGTTGTTGCAACAATGTATCAAACACCACTTGTCGTACAGTTTGTCATGAATTATTTTACAAACCTGGAAAACAATCGAGTTTAAAATTGTACACAAGTAAAGGATGTTTTCATCAAGTACCAAAATGTTTGAAAAATTTAGCAGAATCAACTAATGCTGAAAATCCAAAACAATGTCAGTATAATAATAATTATTATATTAAATTAACACAACTTATATAAATAGTTAATATAATTTTTCTTACCAACAATTGAGTATTAAATAAAAATTTCAGATTTAAATTGTTGTACGGAAGCTACAACTCCTAAATGTTTAGATGCTTGTCGAAAAGCTCTATTTTCATCGACAACAGTACGCGAAATTCTTGATGTGTTGGAAGAAAAATGTCAGCCTGCTTTACCACACTCTCCATTATGGAGCTGTTTTTTACAATCAACATCCACTCAATCACCGAGATTACCATTGGATATCGGTAAACTTTCATGTTGTTCACGTGCTGCCAATTCAAATTGTCAAAATTTATGTTGGCGTGCATTTCAAGCTGATTGGGAAGTGGCTTGGTCACAATTGGAATCAGATTGTTTATTATCTACAAATGAAATTGAATTACGACGTTGCTTAGAAGACGCTGATGAACCATGCGAAATGGGTTGTTCAGGTTTGTCTTATTGTACAAAGTTTAATGATCGGCCAACAAGTTTGTTTCGATCTTGTTCATCAACGGCAGACAATGCTGCAAGATGGGAAGCGGATCATTGGGCACGTGGTGGTACTATTCGTGGTTTAGGCGTTCCCGTACGCGCTGATCCATCATGTCCACCGGAATCATTACGCGCTGCCGCTTGTATTTTACAATTACGGCCGTGTGAATCGCGTGCTCATGAAACACAACTTTGTCGTGCTGACTGTATGGAATTAATGACAAAGTGTATAGATTGGACAGCTATTACTGGGCCTTATACGGCCATGACAATGTGCTCAAAATTATCTCCACCTCATCCAGATATACCGTGTGTTTCATTACGACTGTTTATGGAAAATTCTAATGAGTCTGAACCAAATTTACTTCCCGATCAAGATATTTCTACACCGTGTAAAAATAATCCATGTCCTGAATCGCAAATTTGTATTTTACAACCGAATGACATTGAAAAACCATATGTATGTCGATCATCTTGTACACTTGGTGAGATGTCACGATTATTAGTGCCAAAAAATACTTGGGTTCAAATATCGCGCGTTGATCAACCGGGTTGTCATCGAATTTGTCAATGTACATCAAAAGGCTTGGAAAAATGTCGTAATTTAAATTGCTATACATTTAATTCGTGTTGGGTTCAAGATCGTTTTATTGCACATCGTACAGATTTTTATTTGGATTGTAATCCCTGTCAATGTTTTGAAGGTGAAGTGACATGTTCACGAAAAACATGTAATGAAATAAAATTATTATCATTGCCGTGTGATTGTCCTGCGCATTATGTGCCAGTTTGTGGCCGTTTAGGGGTGACATTTGCATCAGCATGTCTTGCCAAATGCACGGGATTGAGTGCAAATGACGTTGAATTTGGTAGTTGTTCATTAAGAGATCCATGTCAGCCAAATCCATGTGCTAATGGTGAAAAATGTTTGCGTTACACTCGTGTTTGTTTATCACCAATTTATAAACCGTGTAAGCAATACGAATGTGTGTCAATGGATTGCGATAATAAACGAATAAATTCAGGTAGAGCGGTTTGTGATCGTGATAATCGTCAACATTCATCATCGTGTGCTTTAGTTAAATCGGGCGCTGTATTAGCGTATCGTGGACCGTGTTTAAGAGGTTGTAGCCTTCGTGGACCAGTTTGTGGCATCAATGGCGAAGTTTATTTGAATGAATGTGCTGCGTGGGCTGATAAAACTGTTGTTGATTATCCGGGTACGTGTGTGGCTGTCGGATTGATTGGTAATGAAATTGTTCCACGATGTGGACAAGCTGTTGAATGTCCACCATTAAATCCACCTAATTGTATTGGTGTAACGCCACCCGGTGCTTGTTGTCCAATATGTGGTGGAGCGGCGCGAATTTTTTATTCACGAAAGCAATTAGATCGAATTTATTACATGATGGAGGATGAAGCTGATAAAGATTCCGTGACATTAAATGCACTTTTAACTGCACTTGGACGACAATTGCAAGTGGCACAATGTTCATTGCGCGGTTATGTCACGCCAGAAAGTGATATATTTATTTTAATTCAACCGACAACTGCGAGTATGTCATCATCAGCACTACAATTACGCGCATGCATAGCTGAAACGGAAAAATTAGTAACGCGTATAAGTCAACGTAGTCCAAAATTTTTTACTGAGGTACCATTGGGTTCAATAACGCGCGCTGAAATTGCTCACGGTCATATTTCAACTGCCATTCGCTCGCAATGCTCAATTTATATTCTTATTGTCCCACTTTTTATAATTGGGATTGTCACTTGAATTGTAATTTACTATATGCGTTTTGTAATTTGTATTTATGATTGTGAATGTATATAAATAAATATATTTATCTAATGGCAGTTATTCTCTCATATGAGAAACTGTCGCGGGTGCTCATGACTGTGATTCTTCTCGTGCCTTTACTTAAAAGAGAAAACGAAAGAAAATTAAAGAAAAGAAAAAAAAAAAAGAATGATTATAAATATAAATTAAAAATGTTTTGTATAAGTTGTTCCATAGATTTTTGCCAAAGAAAAAGTGAAGGGGAAAATATGTATAATAATTGCAAGATTTATCTCGTTGCTCATTATGAAAGAATTATTGTATATATAGATATAAATGTGTAGTATCGTCATATTGTTTAAGTTATTGATAAATTGTTTGATGCCAAAAAAAAAAAAAAAAAAAATATCATAATGACAAAATTTCTACTTGGATTAAATTATTATTAACAATTTATCATTTATATTATTAATATTATTATTGTTTTTTGTCTTCATTTAATCGAATTATTTGTTTTATAAAATAAAAATGAATTGTTTATAAAACTTTGTATCGTCCACGTGATCCTGTGTGCGTTCCTGATGATTGAAGTTTAATTAATTCCTCTTTGATAAGACGTGAAACTTCAGCTTTGGCTTTGCTAACGGCCAATTCACTCGTGGATTCAATAGCAAGATACAATTTACGTTCGCCTTCCGGTGGGCTTTTACCAGTTGCAATATATGTACCACGTACAGTCAATCCTGCCTCAGAATATTCAGATATTTGTGCTAATGCCTCTTTGCTTGTTACACGCCATCGCGCTTGTTGTGGGAAATCATTTATTTCCAATTCTTCTTCATATTTTCTAAATGTTTGTTCCCCAATTTCACCCTCACCCTCAACCAAGTCTTCCTCACGAGGTTGATAATTTAATTTTGTATTTAATTTTGCTGCCAATTGTTCGGCTACAGTCTTTGCCTGAAACATAAGAAAAATAAATAATAATTTATTTGTTTATTTTATGATGATGTAAAATAAAAAATAAAAACTTACGGTAATTAAATTTGTTGGTCCAGCACCCTTAAGAATGGCTTCTGCAGCTTGTTGAGTAGCACCCTTGGCTTCAGCGCCCAAATTCTTTGCAATATTAATTTTCGACGCGAGTCTACGTGCAAGCTCAAGTTTATCAGTTGCACTTGGGATTGGTTGACCCGGTACACTAATATTAGCTGTGGACGGCCGTGCAATTTCCCTTACAGTTCTCTTTGGTGCCAACATACTTTCAATCTGCTGATCAATATCATTTTCAATATCTTCATCATCTGAATCTTGAAGTCCAAGTGCTGCTTTTTGAAATTTCTTCTTTTCATTAGCCAACGCCGCTTCTGATTCATCAAATTTAAATCCTTTACCACTAAATCCGCCACCTGTATGTACTTTTTTACCATCAGCCGCTTGACGTGCTTTATAAGCTTCCCACAATTGTCTCAATGGATCAGGTACTGGTACACCAGCGAGTTCATGCGCACGCAAAATATCTCCGGCATATCTCTCTTGTTCATGTGTAATAAATGTATATGCATAACCTTTGTTACCAGCGCGACCAGTTCTACCACAACGATGTACATAATCCTCATAATGATTGGGACAATCATAATTAATAACTAATACTAATTGTTTAACATCCAATCCACGCGCAGCGACCGATGTGGCAACTAATAATTTTGTTCGACCAGCTTTAAAGTCTAAAATTGTCGAATCACGATCGCATTGATCAATACCACCATGTAATGACATACAGGAATAAGATGCTTTCATTAAATCCTTTAATAATGTATCAGCATTTTCTTGTTTATCAACAAAAATTATAATGGAACCTTTGTCCTGATAATGACCAAGTATTTCTAATAATTTATAGAATTTTTGATCCTCCTCTAGCACTACCACATGCTGTTCCACTTCTTTGCATACAATTGAACGACCACCAACTTGCACCTCAACTGGCCTAGTTAATATTCTACGAGCTAATGCCTCCATTTGTCGTGGAAATGTTGCGGAAAATAATACAGTTTGACGATCTGGTCTAACGTTTTCCATAATTCTCATAACTTGTGGCTCAAAACCCATATCAAACATTCGATCTGCTTCATCCAATACCACATACGTTACTCGACGTAAATTTGTTACTCTTCCACTATTTGCAGCCAACATGTCAATCATACGTCCTGGTGTACAGACAATTATTTCAGCGCCACGTTTTAATTCAGCAATTTGTTCGGATATTCCAGTGCCGCCATAAACACATACGTGACTTAATCCCAATGATTTTGTAAATTTTTTTGAATCACGACCAATTTGCATACATAATTCACGTGTTGGTGTCATTATTAGGGCAATTGGACCGTCGCCATCAACTAAAGCTGGTTGATCTAAAATGTGTCGAAACATTGGCAATAAAAATGCCAAAGTTTTTCCACTTCCAGTTTTGGCAATACCAATTAAATCACGACCCGACATTATTGCCGGTATTGCTTGGCATTGTATTGGTGTTGGTTTTTCATATCCCAATTTTTTCAGTACTTCAAGCTCTTTTTTTGTTACGCCACATTGTGCCCATGATTTTATTGGTTTTGGACAACCTTTACCCTTAACCCGAATACCCTCCAATTCTTCTTTATATAATTCAACTTCGTCCGATGACATACGCGCTATTTCTGGTACTTCAACGTAAAATGATTTTCTAAATGGCAAATAATCCGTTGTTGTATGATCAACTTTAGCCAATTCACGTTTTTGTTTATTCGCAATGCCCGCTGCAGTTTCATGTAAATTTTCACCTTCTTCCTCACTTGAGTACTCTAATCCATCTTGATTTTGTTCAATTAATTCACCTTTTTGCTTTTGAATTTTTTTCTTTGCAACACCAGTTACTATTACAACTCCACCGCTTTGTGATCCACTTGTACCAGTTCCATTTGCACCTGATTTACTACTTTTATTTACTTTTCTAACTTCCTCTTGAACCTCAGCCATAAATGCATCCAATGGATCAACCTCTTCCTCTTCATCTTCAATTTTTTTCTCCTCTTCAACTACCTGAGTTACCTCTTCAGATTTTACACCCTCCTCTTCCTCATCTTTTTTTACATTTATTTGAATGACTGGTGTTTCCTCATCACTATCATCCTCTAATGACCATTTTTTCATTGGCAATTGTAAATTAGCTAAAATTGATGACTTACCATCTTTTTTCGTTGCTTCCAATTCTTTTTTTTTTCGTTCTGCTCGCCATCGTTCAATTCTCTCACGGCGTTTTTGCATCTCCAATTCCAAACGCTTTTGCTCCTCCTCTTTATCTAAACGTGTATGATCAAATGGCAACTCTTCTGCATCATTATTTTTGTCCTTATCTTTTTTTTCACGTGATCGCGAACGCTTTGAACGTGATGATTCTTTGTTTGAACGTGACGATGATTTTGATGAGCTCTCAACGCGCTTTTCCTTACTTTCATCACGTTTACGTTCACGTTCACGTTCGCGTTCACGCTCTGTACGTTCACTACGTCGTTCACTACGTTCATTCCTTTCACGTTCGCGTTCACGTTCACGTTCACGTGAACGGCTTCGACGTTCACGATGTCTAGTTGATTTTTCTTTATCACGATCACGCTCTCTACTACGTGATCTTCTTCGTTTTTTTTCTGGTGTTGCCGATCTAGATCTTGATCTTGATCTCGATCTACGTCTGTGATGTCGTTCCCTAAAAACAAATGATGATTTTCAATTTTATTAGACAATAATTTCACATTAGTAAATATTTAATATCAAATATAATTATAAAATAACATGCAGTAAACATTATAATAGTAACATAACCTATAAATACAGTATTCGAAAAAAAACATCACATACTTATCACTGCTTCGCACCATTATTTAATATTCAAATTAATTATACAGATCTAGCTATACTACAATGAATATTTAAATTAGATTTAAATACTACACTCTTATTATTCAACACAATTAATACAAATGCGAAAATAGAAATAGAAATACATGTATTACGCTATTTATACATTCTATATTGTATGACAATATGTGTATAAAATGCGGAATGTCGCGCGTTGAGAAGTTGCCAGTGTCTACCTCTATCGTTTACTATTGTCACCATCATTAGTCATCATTTTTCCATCTTTCTCTGCGCACATTTGTGGCCCAAAATTACATTTATCTCATGTAGATAAAGGCAAATTAGTATCTTCTTTATCAATCTATGTAAGTTTCCTAAAATGGCCACATGGCGGCGCATAACATCAATTATTTTTCGTCCATGTTTGAATTAATTTTCAAAACGATCGCCATTAACGTAATTTCTCTAACGGCAAAAAGTCGTTTTTCAGACAAACTTCTTGATTGTTTAATACGTGATGTTTTTTCAATATTATTATTAATAATGAACTCATGTACAGTAGTGTTGCAGTTATCCATGATGATTGGTCAGACAATGATATTAATAATATTATTATAAAAGTAATTTACAACAATATACCTTGATAATTATCCAAAGATTCCACATATACATATATTCCACAATCAATCTCCTTTTGTCCTGCCTCATAAAACTAAGTAAGTACTCTAATATATATGTATATTTTTAATGATTCAAAACCAGATTATTGAATAAATTATTGAATTTTTTATTAAAACATATTTTGTCACAATTTGCAAATAAAAAAAATCATTTTGTATTATCGAAAATTAATTAATATATAATCATTATTTAGGAGTTGTATAATAATTGGTTTTGACAAATGGCAATTTTGTAATATTGGCTTTGTATGTTTTTCCACGTACTTCGACCAATACACCATTATCACAACCTTTTTGGGCTACCTCAGGTGAAACATAACCCATTGCAATATGTTTTCCTAATGTTGGACTTGGTCCACCTGATGTAACAGTACCAACACGTTCACCTGATAATGTTAAAATTGGTGAATGTTCACGAGCTGGTGGACCTTGTGTTAACATTAATCCCACACGTTTTTTCTTCACACCACCATCAATTTGTGAGAGAATTTTTTGTGCACCAGGAAAATTTGCCTCATTTCTGCGACGTTTGGCTAAAATGAATAAAAGTATTTAAATTAATAAATAAATTAATGAGTTTAAGATTAGTTTTATTATCATACCAATGAGCCAAGTTAATCCAGCTTCAACTGGTGTAGTTTCTTCATCAATATCATGACCATAAAGGCATAATCCTGCTTCTAACCTGCAAATAAAAATTTGTTGAATAATTTATTGTATTGAAATGAATGTTTAGCATTAGATGTTAGGAATTTTTATAACCTCAAACTGTCTCGAGCACCAAGTCCAGCTAATTTAACATCAGGTGCAGATAATAGTGTTTCAACTAATGTTCTACCATCTTCTGCTTGAAATGATATTTCAAATCCATCCTCACCAGTATAACCACATCGTGATATTCGAACTTTTAAATCGTTCAACTGTGTTTCTATTGAGTTCATAAATTTCAACTTGTTTAAATCAATTCGAACCAATGGCTGCAGAACCTGTGCTGCTGTTGGACCTTGAAGTGCAATAAGTCCTTGATCCAATGGATCCATATGTTCCACATAAACCTGTTTGCCTCTCTTTTGAAATTCCTCCTTAAAATAATATTTGTATTAATAAAATTATGTTTTTTTTAACAGAATTGATTTTCATTACTCACTCGTCGTTGATCAAATAGCTGCATGTCTTCATTTCGTCTACCGGCATTAGATACCACAAAATATCTATCCTCACCACTTTTAGTTACAATTAAATCATCAATAATACCACCATTGTCATTGGTAAACACCGTGAGAGTAGCAGCATTTTGTTTTAAATTTTTTAAATCTGCTGTTGTTAAACTCTCTAAATATTTTCCTGAATCACGACCCCAAATTCTTGTTTGTAGCATATGACCAACGTCAAATAATGAAGAATAAGTTCTTGTATGTTGATGTGATACTGCTATTGCTTCTTTATATTGTACTGGCAATAACCAACCAGCAAAATTCACCATTTTTCCTATTAAAAAAACACAATAAAGTTTAAATATTTTTCATATTCAATAAAATATTTTAATTATTTGACAACTAACCTTGATTTTCGATGTGAATATTGTAAAGACATGTTTTTTGAGAATCACCAGCATTTGTTGTAAATGTTAATTGACCATTTTTTTGCCTACTCACATTAATTCCATTTCGTTTAATATCATAAATTAGATTATTACGTAAATTAATTTCACTCCCAGTAAATTGTTTAAAACTATTGAAAAGACGCAGCATCGTAATCGGTATTATTCAGCGTCAGCTTATTACATACTAAGTGATAGAGTTACAATCAGTAGTGTGTTGGTATAAATATATAAATAGATATATGTTTATATGTGTATGTATTTGTTTGATATTTTTATGATTGATTTTCTCGACTGCTTAAAAATATTTCATACATTTAATATGAAATTATAATGAAACATGAGTGTATTTATTATGTGATAATGAAGTTGGCAGTCGTAGTGGAGATATTTTTTTTTTTGTGTTCTAGTTATCATTTTTGTACTGTGTGATGATTTGAAATGTGTGTTATTGATATGAATTGTGATGGGTAATTTATGTGTCGAGGGGTCACATGATGATGCGTTGAATATTTGTTGAGCAAAATCATATCATGATTTTTTTTTCTATCTTCAAATTAGTGTCAATAATAGGGTCGCTAGGATTAACAGGAAAAAAATAAATAAATTTTTCATTGTAGATAATTTAAAGTAAATAAATGTACATATAGATGTATATGTATATACATATATGGTAAAAGGTATAAAACGATTTGGAACGCAGATATATTTTTTTTTTTTGTTTCTTTTCAAATATTGTTCTCGTTCGTACACTTTTTCACATTTTTTATTTTTTCATCATTGCCGCGTATTTTACATTTTTGTGTTTTTTTTTTTTTGTTTATTTTTATATGTAATATGATTTTATCTTTTTTTTTTTTCACCACGTGTTCTCACAATTTTTTTTTTTGACGCATGATTTTGTTTTTTTTTTTCTCTTTATAAATATGTTTCACATCATAAAATGGTTTTTTGTATTTTGTTTACATAATTAATGCAAAAATTTCCCTAAAGTCCGATGAATACGTACTTTATTAGTCGTTCTTTTGAAACTCGAGATGTTTTTCCTTCCATTTTCTCGTAAATATTTGTTTCAATCATTTACACGTAGGAAATGGGAACTGGATGAGAAATACATTTGATGAATGAATATTCAGGAAAATTATCAAAATGGAAAAAAAAGTCATTCGATTTGTTGTTAGTTATTTGTCATGAGGATTTTCATAGTATTTTTGTTTTAATGTGATTGTATACATGGATCGTACGAAAATCGCTTTATTCTCTGTATCACAAAAGTGTTAAAAACAAAAAATAAATTTATTTTTTTATAACTTTTTTTTTTTTTATTAAATAGGAAAATAACTTGAGATTTTAATAGCACTTTTTTGCTTTGTATTTTTTGTTTAATTTTTAATATTGGATCATTGAGATAAAGGACTCTCGTGCAAGCCAGAGTAACTGAAGCAGAAAAAAATTTATATATCAATTTCTTTATTGTTATTATTTTTTTTTTTTTTTCATTCTTTAAAACGTATTTTCCTAGGTATTTTATTATTAAAAAAAAAGTATAAGAGTACGATGAATAATAATAAGAAGTAACATATTTATCACGATTGCATTCGTCTCATTATACAGTTATTATAAAAGAAATAAAACAAATAGAAACATTTTAAACTATATAATAGTTACGATTTGTTGTTTTTCCTCACAAAAGATTTTTTTTTTTCCTCTTTTTCATCGATATTATTCCATTATCATTCCAGTTTACTTGTTTTCATTTTCACACATTTGTTTTTCTACTACTTATCTCGATCGACTTTTTTTTTTTTTTTTTTTTAAATCAGGAAATGTTTATTATTATTTAATTAATTTTTTTTTTTTGTTAGGGAAAACGCTTCTGTCAACACACAATGTACAATGATTACACCGGGAGTATTCAGTTCACTCCCGATTTTTAATATTTACCCATAGTTTATAATTTTTTTTTTTCGTCTAAAATTCTTGGTTTTTCATTTTTTTTTTTTTTTTAATCATTCTTATCAATTTAAAACCTTAACTATACATAATCACGACTCAAATACATTATATCATCACTTCCCGTATATAGATACAACGTCCGCTATTTTTTGTTTTATTTTGTTATTTTTTTTTTTTTCATCATTGTCTTTTTTTCCCCACTCAGTTTTTTTTTTGTTTACTTTACACTTATGTACTCACAATTAATTAATTTTTTTTGCGTAATTTTTACTGTTTTACTTTTTATTTGTTTAATAAAACATTAGGTCGTCATCATAAATATTAACTTGGTAGTAATTTATAAAATGAAAATAGGTACAATTTTGGACGCTCTTTTTGGATTTCATTATTAATATTTTTTTTTCATTTATCATTATTCAAAAAGATGCTCCGAAACTTGTTTTTTTTTTCTCCCTAATAATGCCCATCGATTGCGATTTTAGTCCACTTGGTAATAAAATTTTGTTTACATTCATTATTTCATTCGTTCATATACATACCAAAATTTTCTCAAATCATTTAATTTATTTATTCGCACACGGAAAATACATTGTACAGAAATTTCCATTCGTGAATAAACACACAATCCGTCGTCAATTTAATTTCTAAAGACCTTAATTTAAGAAATATATCTTCTTTATATCTTAAGAGATGGCGCCATCTACTACGTAAAATTTCTCGAGATATATTTATGAATTTAATTTTTTCTTTGAAAAAATTGTTTCTAAATTTTATTTTTCATACACAATTGATTTGTTCGAATTCTATTTGATACCTCGAGAATAAATTTTATATTTTCTTCTCATACATATGAAAAAATTCTTTTTTTTTTTAAATTTATTAGTAAGAAGATGGCGCTTTCTGCTTACAGATAGAAGAGAGTTTTTTTTTTCTATTTAAATTTTGTCACATTCTTCATTAATTTAATTCTATACGCAATGATAGTCAGTGGGTATTTTTGTTTCATATTTTTTTTCATTTTCGTTCTCTCTCTCTTTCACATTTCTCCAGTATTTGTGATTTATTTTTTTTCCTTTACCAAATGATTAATTCGTTTAGTTGCCTAAACATTTGATTAGTGAAATCTTGAATTTTCGGGAGTACCTATTTACAAATTCAGGATATGATATTTTTAAATATGGTCCTGGAAAATTGTTCCGAAAATTATTTCGAAAAGCTGTATTTGTTTATTTTTTTTTTCTTCTCAAGTTCAAGATGTTTGTGTATGGTATAAATTATCTTGAGAGGAAAATTTCTTATGTGATACATCCTCATACCAAAAGTCATGCCAGAGTATCCATAGATGGATCGTGATAATATGGTTGGTTTTTCATCTTTTTCAACAAATAAAAACGCATATATTTATTTATAAATTTATGAACTCGCGCATATAATCGAAGACAAATTGCGGGAATTTTTTTTTTTTTTTTTCACAAAATAAATCAATTGGCTACATTTAATATTTTCTAATTATTGCAATCAATTGTTTCGAAATTGCACAAATTCTTTGTTTCATTTTCTTTAATAATCAAATTTAATTCAACAATTATTTACTTTTGTTTTTGTTAATTTTTGTATAATGAGACACCGTTTCGAAACATTTGATAACACATTTTTAGAAAATGTTTTACAAACAAAATATTACAAAAATCCGTACCGATGAAACTACCTAAAATAGACAATAATAGCATTTAATTAATTTTATCAACTTAAAATAATTAATTAATAAGTAATCGTCGTTTATTCGGGGAATTTTTCATTAATTTTTATTCATCATCTTTAAAATCAATTTTATTTCTTAAAAGTGTTGGTTCATTTGTCTTTTTTTCTTTTTATTAATTCATTAATATTCAAAAAATGGAAATTTATCATCTTTTAAATTCTCTGATCACCCGATAACGTAAAAAATTACATAAAATAATTGATGGCGGAGGAGGTGGCGGGGTGGGAGTAACGATATGATTATTTATTAAAATTCCTTTTTTCCTTTATTACATCTTCTTTCTTAAATGCACGTGGTTTTAATTTCCGTGTGACAATTTCCAGCGTATTTTTAAGATTTTATTTTGTTAATTTATCTAAGATTCGTTTGTTAAATAAATTTTTATTCTGTATAATTTTTTCATTCAATATGAGTTTTAGTGTAGATATAAAATAAAACAAAACGAAAATATAGAACAAAATAATCATAAACTTTTTACCTCGATGAGACACACGAAACTAGATATATCACATCCAATAACAAAAAAATACACGCGAACAATAAAAAGACAAAGGCGACAACCCGCCGATTATCTCTACAAACATAATAATGACAGTAATAATATTAATAATAATAATAATAATAATAATAATAATAATAATAATAATAATAATAATAATAATAATAATAATAATAATAATAATAATAATAATATAGCAGTATTAAAAATTATTCTACTTAATTTGTAATAAGAAATAGCTTTTCAATAATAGTAATTACTAGTTTATTTAGTAGTCGCAGTAGTAGTAGTAGTAGTAGTAGTAGTAGTAGTAGCAGCAGGCAGAGCCCATATTTTTATTTTTTTTTTCACATTCTTTTCAACATATTAAAATTTTTTTGATATAATTAAATGGGAAATTTATGAAATTATCAACTAAATAACCGCGAAAATGTTTTATTTTAAAAACTATATATGTATGCATGTATAAAGTGTATTTAAATTTGACAATTTGACAAAAAATAAAATTATTGAACATTCATGAAAATAATATTTAATTATATAAGATTAAATTACTCGCTTGCATCATTGTTTTTATTTTTATTTTATTTTTTTTTTTAAACCAATTCTGACTAGCAAACATAACTCGATGAAATATTATTCACCGATAATCTCTATTGCAAGAACACGGTGGTAGCTTGACAATATGTTTAATGGTAAATAGTAATTTTGAGTTCTTGCACTTTTTAATTGAAAAAATTTTTTTTTTTTTTTTTTATTATATTCATTAAAATAGTTTGTTATGTTATTATTCAAAATTGACTTGAAAATAATTATAACTCTATTGATTTTTGAGGCAGTTGTATAAACAATTTATACCAGAGGAAATAAAAATTAAAAACAAATGATAATATTCAATAAAAAATAAGAGTATTGTTAATTATGCAATGGACTCTTAATTAATGACAAGTTGTATCTCCCTTTCTGCATCAGCCCCAACTCCGAACTACTAAATATACGTTTTATTTGCCTAGCAATTATTTTTTTTTTGTTTCTAATCAAACATATTCTTTAAAAATGAAAAACAAAAAAAGAAAAAGAACAAATTGTTCCTTGAATGTAATGATAATTATAATATCGAGAAGAAACATGAAACATTCAGTCGTTGCTTCGACGTATTGAAAAAATACGCCTATATAACTGCGATTTACTTTTACATTTCAAGTAAAAAAAAAAACCGTTAACGTCAACAATAATTGTATTGCAACAATTCAATATGAAGGGGGAAACATGTAGGAGTGTGGATAGATAACTATAAAAACGATCAATAGAACATTCATGAATGGGTTTTTTTTTTCCGAAACTTAAAAACTATTGGATAAAATTAATAACAATCGCGAAAATTGAAAAGAAATTTTATGCCTTTTGTTTTTTTACGTTCCATATTTTTTTGTTTTTTCTCCAGTTTACGTTTGCGGATTTATATAGGATAAATAAACGTAAATATTCATGAAATGTACAGACTTAACATGTTAAAAAATGAGTAGGGTGTCAAGAGTAATAGTATAGTAATGAGGGAATTATCAAAAGTATTTTTTCTTGTTTCGTTTAACCTCATTGTCTTCTCTCGCTTATAATATATGGCTTCATCTAAAAAATACGCCTTTAATTGTCATCGGTGTAAATCTGTCATTTTATTGTATTGAATTTTCGTTCATAATTTTATTTTGTATAATCATTGTATATCGCGGGTTAACCTCGATTTTTTTTTTTCAAGTTGGCGAAGAAAATCAAAAACCCTCACAAATTTTCGGTCATATTTTCAAGTATTTGAAGGGTTTCGATTACAAAATCATCGCGTTCGTAAATGGAAATGTGGATGTATGATTTTTTCTCAATATGTATTTGTGTATGGGACGACGTATACAAAAAAAAAAAAACAACCGAAGCTTCAAATATTCATTCGCACTGTACAGCATCCATTTTTATATTTACTTTTTCTGAAAAAGTGTTCGTGGTTTTATTGTTTTCTTTTTTTTTTTTTAATATTATCTCAGCACACTTTTATAACTTTTGCTTTGTTTGCTGGATTACGAGGATCGACTCGTCGAGTTCGAACGTCAATTGTCTTTTTTTTTTTTTTTTTTAATCATTCAACGGCTCGAGAACGACATAACGAAAAAAGGCTTTCATTTTTTATTTTTTTCAACGCGAATATTTTTGTTATTAACTTTATTCAAAGCCCCGCATAATATCCATTTCTTCAAGATTCTCGCATTATTTTAAATATCAATATTTTTCACATGGCAACTTTTTTTTCTTGTAGTTTTCTTCTTATTTTTACATATATAACTACTCAATTTTTTTTTGATCTTCCACCGTCTTTGAATAAGTACCGATTATGGCCGTATTTGGCTTTGTACCATTTTTGACTAGAATTGAATTTCGAATGGAAGATTTTTTTTGTTTCTCATTGTCTTCCATGAAAAAAAAAAGTCTACCCGACTTGAACAATTTATTTAATTTTTATTCTTATTAACGTTGATCGTAAATATGATTTTGATTTTATTTATTTATTTTTTTTTTTCAATAGCGAGATCAAAAATGGTCGTTTGACAAATTGCGGGACAATGAAAAGTGCGTCGGTGTGATATTTGCCCAAAAGGGGACTTTGACCAAACTTAATTAATACCATTAAAAAAAATCATGCCTCAACAATTTTTGTTGCGTGAATTATTTTATCTTTCACGCGTCACAAAAATATCAACTAAGACATGATTTTTGAAAAATTAACAATAATTTGCGCTGTGTTATTTGATATAACTAACTGTACGTAAAATTCTGAAGATCAGAAACTTAACGTTCGCAGTTCAGCAGAGCCCACCGTACAATTTTAATTATTCGTTCTATTAATTTTGATTTTAATTTCGCAATACGGTTTTTCGAAAATCCAAATTTTTTTATTGTTCTTTTTATCGAACATTATCATTAAAACCAAAATGTTTTGTTGATTCTTTATTTAGCAAATTTATTTCCGAAAAAATTACATTAGAACAAATAATATAATAGAACGAGTGGTGCTCTCAACAAAAAATTTATCTCCAAACCTCGCGAACGAACTTGAACAACGCGTTATGTGAAACTTGGTTATGCGTAGGGAACTTTCTTGATTTATTTTTCATTTTTCATTAAATACAATTTTTTGTTTTGTTTATTGTTTGCTTAATGTTTTCTGAGGAAAAGAATTATTTGTATTATAATTAATTAATGTTTTTTTTTTTTCTTTTGCTTTCCTTCATCATGGGGATAATGGCAGAGGGTCAGGGGGAGCATTTTGTGGTGGGTTAGGGAAGTTTGTATTGTGTCAAAAGCAAATGCAATAAGTGAAGTGAAACTCAAGGCTGCACTCGAATTACTAATTGAAAAATTTATCTTTTGGGGAATTCCCGTACGCACGACGCACATAAAATTCGAAATCATTTAAATGTTTGTGCAATTATACTATGAATAAATCATAAGTAGATGTTTATTTTGAATTTACATGAAATTCAATGCACAATACATTGCGTCAAGCGTATTACGGGTTGCCTATCGATTCGTTTCCGAGTCCCAAGTGATATTATACTATCTAGTGAATGCCTCCGCGATTGGAAAATGTTTGCGCGCTGCTATATTGTAGATTGTACGCGCGTATTTCTTACAATACTATATCATTGAATAACGTTAATTAAATATTGTGATTGTGGTTTATGCATTTCCTGATAAGGAAATTAATTATTATTTAAGTTTATGTCAAATTGTATTTTTGACAATTATTGTAAACTGCTGGTATGTAAGATTGAAGGTAGAGAATTATGGACATTACATGATTAATTATTTTGTTACTGTTTAAATATGGCTGCATTGTTTTACTGTCTGTATTTTTTCTATTTGTCTTATTATTCTTTTCACGTTCACCGAATATAAATTCCAATCATTATCTATTTGTTTAAATTGAGTATACATCTGTATTTACTTGTCAATCTTTAGCTAAACTACAAACACTTAATACATTTATCTTTATCGCTAAAATATTTGACGCTCGCGTTTTAGATAATGCATAGTGGGATACAATAGTTGGGGGACACAATTGCTGTGATTGGGTTATTAAAAATTGTAAATCATTGTCAGGAATATTAAGGAAGACTTGACGGAAAGATATCATTAAAGTTTATTGTCTAAAAATTTTTATCTGCTTGATAGAATTTTTTTTATTTGGAAATAAATCATTGGAATAAAATTGAATGAAAGTGGAGATATTAAATTACGGAATAGGAGTTTACTATGCGATTTTTTGATGACATACGCTGAGCATAAACATCAGAAAGAAATCGGCTTGCGTTCTTTTATTTATTATTATTGTTGTGGTTTTCATCTGTTAATTGTTTGTTCCTTAATTATGTAATTGTAAATTGTTTAATTGCGGTACACGACTGTTGATTATTGTTTCTACTATTGTATGCTTTTTTTTTTTTTTCTACTATTTGCTGAGTTATATTTGAGAAACTGTAGTTTCACTGTAACAAAAAAAAAAAAAAAAATGATGTATAACCCTGACGGAGGCACCCACTCAGCTAGTTTTATTCTTTAAATATTTTTTAAAATATTTCATTTCCGAATAACCAAAAATGTATTAAGTTAAATTATAAATATATCTTATACATTTATCGTTGCAAGTTTTGAGAATATAATTCATGAGCATTTCAATATTACAATTAATTTACGGTATTTTTATTTTCTTATTATTATTAACTCGGTCTCTCACCTCGGAAACGCATGCGTAGGACTAAATCTTCGGGTCGATTACTCGAGGGGATGTAAAATCAACATATTCCCGTGAACAAAAAATCTCGGAGAATATTTCGAAAAGATCAGTGGTCCATGACGGAGTGACATCTATTGAAAAAATTAATTAACAATAGAAGTATCTTCATTCATGGGCCGCGCGATGAGTTCTAATGGTGAACTTTATTTTGGCCTTTTATATTTCATTTCAAATTAGTCACTAAAATTAATGACACTTTTTTTTTTTTCCTCGATGTTATATTATAGTAAGACTCCATTGTTCTCCAGTTAATTTGAATAATCGTTAATTTTTCTTCTCTGTTTTTTTTTCTTTTCTTCAATTTATTTTCACTATGAAATTGATTTTATTCTCAATTAGAACTCATCGCCTTAACAACTATGATTCTCGATTATATAGTGGACATTTAAACAACTTATTCCGGTTTTTAATCACGGAGGCTCGGGTGAACGTCAAAATACGTGAAAACGTATTAGTCGTCCCGAGGCGCTCGCACTGCTATAGACTGTCGGTTTTCATGCTGCGCACTTATGGTTCATATACGAATGCACGGTAAATATACAATGACGAGACATATCGTTTAGATTAATTCCAATTATGTTTTTAATCCAAGATTCAATCACATGTATAACCGCGCATTCAGATAGTAGAATTATTTCATTAAAAAATTAAAACCCGTTGGAAAAACAAATAAATATATTGTTCATATTATTTTTTTCATTTTAACTTTTCTTTCTTCGTTCGCTTTTATTTATTATTATTTTTTTATTTTTTTATTGTTTGCCTAAAACAATGGCTCTCTCTAAGCCGTTGCTCATAAGTCCATTATTGGGTTTTAATGAAAAAGAAAATGGTTGAGCGGAGTCTGTTGACATATTTTTAATTGTTCAATTTATTTTTTATTCATTTGTCAATTATTGTTCTAATGCATTCCAGCTCATCATTTCTTTTTCATTACGTTATATCCGGGGTTTTAGTATCGTGTTTATCAGGTTTTTCTTTTTGTTTAGCACATGGGTTAAGCCCCGATAAACATTTAAAAGTAAAATGCTTTCGGGGATATGCATCCAAAGCGTATGCCAAAGGCCGCGAATTTCAAACGAATCCACAAAAATCGTCTTGAAATCTCACTTAATTTTTGGCGATTTACTGATTTACCAGTATTATATATCATTTAAAATAACCAAAAAAATATTGGGCTCGAGTAGAATATTTATCTGCATAAGTATAGAATTTTAATCGATAATTATTTTCCAAATGTATAATGCAAGTCAAAATTATTTCCATAAAATGTTTATTTTTTATTCTTTTTTTTTTTGCTTTTATCGTCTTTGTGAGTTATTATTATCCAGAATTTAAATATGGTTGTATTTTCAATTTTTTCAAAAATTTTTTTCATGTGCAGTTTCCGCAATTTTTGAAAGGTACATTTGGACAATTTACAAAATCAATTGGCTTTACATATCCGTACTGTTTATGTTTGTGTAATCATGTGTATTCAAATGTATATAATTGTAATAATAATTTATTTTTTTTTTTTTGAGTTAATTGTTGTGTATGCGTGTATGTGTGAAAGTGTGTGTATAATTATTGTGAGGAAAACATGTGTCATAGACTAGTATATTTAAAAAAATACTATTCGCAAGACACATATCTCCCCGTGTATGAAAATTGTGTGTTTTCTTCGGGTACGCACGGGAGAGCGCACTTCGAAAACAAGGACTATTATTTTATTATAATAATGAACATTCATAACGTGAAGTGGGCAACAAGCACGTATAAACGTCATTATTTTTTCAACTGTGTATTCCTGTTTTGATTTATGGAATTGTTGCATAATGAGATGTCTGTATCTTGTAATGATTTTACATTTATATATATATTTTTTTTTTTTTCATTTTTATCTGTTTGTTTTATGCTTTATTTTTTTATTTGTTGTCTTGGTTTTCATTTGTTGGACCAATTTACCGCGTCACGAACAACGGGAGTCGCGGATTTTTGCGTTTAATTCGAGATCGAGTCGTATTTGTGTGTGTATGCGCTGGGAGTATGCACCAGCGCATCCGGGCTATGGCATTTTTTTAGTTATAAACATTTAGCAATTTACATGAAGAGATTAATATTATGATTGGCGGAATCGATATAGCAGCCATTACATTTTTTCATAGATATCTACTGGATTTTGTATTCACTTATTTTTTTTTTTTTCTTTTTATTTTCTTATTTCATTTTCTCATGCGAACATTTATCAATGACCCCATATACTATCTGTTTATTCATTGTACAGAATATGGATTCAAATTATTTAAATGTCGCGTAAAATCCCAGAGAATCACAAAATGATGGCTGCACCATCGATTCCCTTATGAGTTACGGGCATATGTAAATCAATATATTTGTAAATTATTATTTTTTTTTTTTTTTTTGTTATTTTTTGTTATTTAACGCGGCGTTACCGTTACGTTAAATATATTTTTTTATTGTTTTTTTTTTGTTTATATCTTTCTTCGATTACAGAACATACACTACGAGCTATTGTACCTGTGTGTGTGTGTGTTTTTTTTTTATTTAGCTTTATTTACGTATTGTTATTTTTTTATTTCAATTGTATTCATCTTATTTTTGCGTTAAATTTAAAATATTGTACATGTTCGCGGCGGGCACGCTACGGCGCCTACCGAGATCCGAATTAATTTTCTGTGGTTTATTTTTTTTAAGTTTGTTATTTTAATTTTTCGTTTACGGACCGCAGAAAAATCGGCCCTCGGCGCACGGCAGGATGCACCGGACTAAAACTTCTGTCATCTGTCAATCGTTTCATGGCTTATATTATGTATACATATGTATATGGTCATGATAGATTTACGGCGTGCAGGTGTTGCTTGTTATTTATTATTTTGTTGTACTTGTTGTTGTATGGATGTTTGATGTTGTTTTAACTTTTCTGTTATTTAATGGCGTTTGATGCTGTTGTTGAATTTTTTTTTTTTAGTTAACAAGATTTTAAAAATGATATTAGATTTCTCAGTCATTTTTTTTTCTTCTTTTATTCTGCTTTTAGGGACCGTTTTTAAATTGAGAATAAGCAATTAATTAAATGATATATCGGTACTCTTGAAATATATTAATTGCTCCAGTTTAATTCGTTTTTTTGTTATTGAACTAAATTCATTTTTTTCTCTTTAAACAAATTTAAATTTTGTTATTTAATCTAAATTCCGGGAAATGGTAGCGAAATTTCGTTGGAAGGATTTGGAAATTTTGTAAGAGGAACAGCCAGGAAAAATGTTTAATTAGAAATGAGAATGAAATTTGATGTAGATATGAAGAATAAAAATAAAATTTTGGTCCCTATTTCGATTGCGGAGGCCATTCATGCGCCAGTTGGTGCTTTGTGTATTTTTTGTTTTTTTTTTTTCAAGTGTATAAAAGTGTGTGATTTGTTTTTTTCTTTTTTCCCTCGAAAGGCTTACATCTATACTATCTGTGCAATCCATCGCAATGCCGTATTAAAATTGTTGTTTCTCATTTGTTTCGATGCGTCAACATTGTGGGTGCGTGTATAATTAGTGTGCTTTCCAAAAAAAAAAAAAATAGAAAAGAAACATGTAAATATTAACGTAATCCTTTGAATACAATGTGAAAAGTATGTATTGTTTGGTTACGTTAACGGGGGTATGCACCCGTTTAAACGCGTTAGGTATTTACATTGATAAACTAACCCTATTTTTATCCTGCAATTATGCTTCTTGGCATTATACACTTGTTCAACATGCTGCGTACTGCGGTTTATCCTGAGGTGTATTTACACTTAAATCCAGAAATATAAAAAACAAATCACGGAGTCAGCAGAAAAAAATATTCTGTAACGAAAAAAATTTTATGTAGGAAGAGAATTAATTGACAAAAGTGTTCCGGATTATATTTTAAAAATCACTCAAAGTTGTTTGATATTATTTTCGAAATTGTATTTAGTTATTACGATGAATCCATATTGGCATTTCGTTTATCTCATTCAGATAGTTAGATAAGCTTTGGATTTTTTTCATATTTATATTAATAAATGATGATGTAATTTTATAAAATGTTCACAAATTCGGTTGTTTTTTTCTTGTTCTGTTATTATTTTTTTTTTGATTTCGTCCATATTATTACTACGCGTTTTGAAAATATTTTTATGAAATGTGGATAATTTTTCATGAATTTTGAACAAAGTCTCGTTCTCTCTATTGTGTGATTACGTATTCAGGGAGGAATTATGTCTATATGTAGATGTTACGTCTCGAAATTTTTTGGCCAATACGATGTAGTATGAAGATGTTTGGAAAATATTGATTTATCAAATCAAAAAAATTTAGATTGAATTTTTTTTCTTTTATATAAAATTTTGGATTATTATTTGGATGATTTTGTGGAAGATAAGTTGTGATGGAATTGTTGAGGAGGGGGCAGCACGAAATTCGGCACGCTTCCATTCATTCCGCACTCTTCAGTCTGCGAATCATTTTTATTTATTCAATAAATTTTTTTAATTTTATCAAACGAAGAAATTAAACCGATCCCTACACAATATTGTCACACATTAATTTTCTTTGTTTTTAATTATTCTTCCGTATTATTTTACAATATTTTTGGTTTTTTGAATTCAAGTCACAAGTCCATTTGTCGTTTAGTTTAGTCATATAGTCGCACGTCGAATAGTAAAAAAATTTTGCTTTTCACCGATATAAAAATTTTATCAATTTATATTTTTCAATACATTGATAGCACAAATTATCAATCATCATATTTATTTATTTATTTATTCATTTTTTGTATTTCCTTTGGGACAAGCTATTACGCGCCATTTTATTACACACCGCGGCAATATTTTTTATCATTTTTATTTTTCAAATACCCTCGTTTCATCATTATAAAGATTTTTTTTTTTTTTCTCTCCTACTGGATTCTTCCCTTTTGTATCATTTTTCATCCTTTTTTGCTTAATATTGCGAGAACGTAACGATATTTTTTATATTGCAAAGTTAAAAGATTCGAAACGACGCAAAAATTGATTACGTGTTTACTCACTTCGGAAATAAAAAAATATTTCGCTTATTAACAATCACAGGACCTCAGATTACCTCAAGCACACAGGGCACACTTTTAAAATTTTTCACGCGCTCATGACTTTTATTTCTTCATTCATCTCTTATGCATGTGCGCGCTTTAATATCATTCATAAAATGAGTGTGTATGCATATATACGCGGCAATATTGAATATAATATTATACACACATAAAACTATTTCCATATTTATTTATTTATTTATTTTTTTTTTGTTATTTTCATTCATTCATTTACACACGTTAATTTTTTTTTTCTCATTCACATCATTCAAATATTGCCGCATAAACATCTCGCGTACACACCCCCTATCACACAAACATTCATATCTTTCACCTAGCATTTTGTTCAATTATATTTATTTATTTATACTTTATACCTAAACTTCATAAACCCTATATTCAAATATTTATAATATTTATATATAATATATATTTATAATATTTTAGCATTTACTTTATTTATTCAATTAATTTTTTTTATCTTTCTCTCTCGCTCAATCTCACTCTCTCTTTCTGATCATCAATCTCTCAATTACGACAAAGAAGAAAAAAAAAACCCACACCCTCTTTCGCGCGCGATTATTCGCGTTTTTATTGTGTAGTGTTGTTTTTTTTTTTTACCCGATTTAAAAATCGCTTTATAACTCTCTTTGTCGTTTTATTTTCCTGTTTGTTGTATTTTATATATAATATATATATATATATATAATATAACTTGTTTGTAATAATTATATTTTGTTTGTTCATCTTACGCGCTAATAGTTTTTTTGTTGTGCCACGCCGATAGCACACCAGTTTATTCATTAATTATTATATTTTTTGTTTTTACTTCAATTATCTTCATCATTGTCGCGCATTGGCATCAATGTTTTTTTTTTTGTTGTTATGTATATTATTTATCATATGTTTTGTATATGCACATTTCAATTGTTGGTGTCATTGTTATATTATGTTCACTATGTATAATTGTGTCTTTGTGTTTATTATTTATAGGGGAGAGTATAATATGTATACTTATATGTATAAGTGTTTGTATTTGTATGTATTTATTGTGTGTGGATTTTTATTTTTATGTATAAGTTTATATTCAGTCAATTAACGTCTGTCAAAGATACTGTCAAGTCGGTCTGTGACAAATATTAAAAAGATAGAACCGCGCGAATCATTATACTTCATTGTGATTATTCATTTATTATCACGATTTACGCGCGTAATCCTTTTATTGTTTTTTTTTTTTTTATTTTTTTAATTATAGTTTTAAACTATTCATTTCTTTTTTATTTGTATTTTATTATAGACCTCAACAGAGTAATGTTTTTGTTATTATGTGATTTGTGGAATTTTATAGTTTTCAAGCTAACGAATACAGACAATCGTTCATTATCATCGGATTGAATCGCCCGTGATTAACAATCAGTTGACAAAGATGAGTCTGAAGTTAGTTGCTATCTTGTACTAAAGATCCATAGTACCACATAGTCAATTGCAATAGTCCAACTTGATTCATAAGTTTGGTTTTTGTATCTTATTATTTTCTTTTTTTTTTTTCAATTCAAACGAGTGAATTAATTATGGCACATTTTCGGGTCATGATGCGTTCACGGCGCTCGATTTAATTAGTCCCAATTATGGGAAAAATAAATCAATCTCATGTCGCTAATTTAAAGGAATATTATTATTTCTTTTTTTTTTTTTCCTTATTCGGTAGATATTATTTCAAGCGTTGAGATTATTTGAGCCATACGAGACGACATTCAGGATTAAAATCTTTAGCGTCCGGCTAAAGTTAATAGTCGTTGAGTTGGATTTTTCATTTGAAATCCATCTCATCGACAAACGAACTTAAATGGCTATTGTTCTTAATCAAACACTAATTATTAATGTTTATCTTTGCCCGTGAATCATCACGATGAGCAGCCAATAATCGTAAATAACAATAATAATAATAATAATAGTTATTACTATTATTGGATTATATTTATCCAATGAAATTATTATTATTATTTTGGTCGATGGTTAAAAATTTTTTTCAATGATGCAAATTCATACTGCTGAGACAACGAGTGATTTCGATGCTGACCCTCAGTTGGGCGCAAGTAGAAACGAAAACGTTGCGAGGATGAGACGAATAATTTTATGCATTCTCACCGGCCGTCATGTCGTCGGCCTTCCTCTTGACGCCACGTTCATTGAGATGTTGACCAACTGTTGATGATGATGTGAGCTGGTCGTTCATTGAGGTTGATCGTTGTTGTAGATGTTGCTGCATTTGTTGTTGTTGTTGCTGCAACATCTGCTGCTGTTGTTGTTGTTGATGCTGCTGCTGCTGTTGCTGTTGGTGCTGCTGCTGTTGCTGCATTTGATCACGATCAACTGACAATGACATCTCGTTTGCCCAAGGGGTCCACTCGTCTCAGTAGTAACTGAACTTTCATGGTTGCTGATTATTCTGCTGGTTCACAACGTGCTGGAGGGTAAATCCCAATGCCCGTGGATCACCATGAAGCCTTAGTGCCTGCTCTAATCGTTGCTCCTGAAGTCGAAGCGCCTCCCCTGATGATGGAATGAGGCTTGCGGTTAGTCGAACACGCTTGTTGGATTGCGCGTCGTCGCCGTGGCTCCTCATCATCTGCTGCGACTTACCTAGGTCCGGGGACATGCTATCAGGTTGAGACAGCTGTTGATTCGCATGGTGGCCCGGCATACCGGACGTACCACCCCCATTGTGTTGACCCAAATGATGTCGCATGTCGCTACCAACGGCGGAACTAGCTGCCGCTGCTGCAGCTTGTGATACCTGTATCATTAAAATTATTTAAATCATTAATTATTGCGATTTGTAAAATTTCTAAATAATAAATGAATTATTTACTAACCGCCAGTCTCAATGCAGCTTCAGCCTGAGAACGTAATAATGCCTCGGCCTGATGCATTCTAAGCGCTTGCTCCGAATTACCACTTTGAACACTCTGCTGTTGTGGACCAGTTGATCCTTGACCACCACCGCTCATATCATTGTTATTACCCATTCTCATTGCAGCTGCCAATGATGCCACATCAACTGGCGATAAATTTGGCGACACTGAATTTTGCAAACCTGTATAATAATATCCAATAATTAACAATAATATTTGCATTAGCTCTGATAGTAAATAATTGAAGGATATTCAATTTATTTTAATACTGACCCGCTGCTTGAACAGCTGCTGCCATAACTGCCATACGTTGTTGTTGTGATTGCATTTCGTCATGATATTGTTGTGCTGAACTTGGTTGACTACCTGCCCGCAACATTTCGCTTAATTTGTTGCTACTTGGTCCCGGTGATGCCATGTTGTTATTATTATTATTGTTGTTGTTGTTCAATAGACCAGTGCCTGCGCAAAAATCTGCTCTCGTAAGTTACTTTCATTGTTATAAACAGAAAATAATTAGTAATATAAATAATATTGAAGAGCATTATACGAATGTCATGCCCCAACCCCCTGATCGTTATGTTTTAATGGTTTCTCGAATGTTGTTTTGTTGGTGTAGGGATTTTAAATGTTGAATGGAGTGATGAATGATTAATAATTTCAGGATACTAATATATGTAGGTTTATATGAGAAATTTAGTATGCGTATCATTCTGTATTTCTTTTTATACGATATATGGGGCGTACCAGGTTCACTACCGGCTGATGATAGTCTGCCATTTCCACTACTGCTGTCTGAATGGGCAGACGGCGATGGGCACATCGGTGGCTGCTGCAAGTTTTGCGGTCCGCCCGATTGACTCGTCAACACACCCAGTCCCGCTCCTGAACAGCACACAGACAATGTCATATAACATAGTCGTGTGTCTACGTGTGTGTTTGATCCGTAATAAAGGAAGGATTTTTGGAATTTTTTGCGATTGATACATTCGAGGAGGGGTTTCGAAAGAAAGGCGGAAAATAACTATGTTTGGTTTTTTTTTTGGGAACGGTCAGATGGAGCAAACCAAAAAAGAATAGATATTAAATTCATTTTTACCTAAACTCGAACCAGCTAGCAATTCTCGTTCTCTTCTTTCAGCAGCGGCACGACTCAGAACGTATTGCGCCGCAAACTGATGCTTCGGGTCCATTCTCATGTGTTCCATATGACTCAGCAAACCTTTGATTGTACGAAAAAAATTCAGATTTACTTTAGAATGATTGACGGCAATCATAAAATATTATAATTCTTATGTTGATAACTATTTTTTAACTTACCACTTTCATGGGTATATACCGCTTGGCATACAGAGCATGGCCACATCCTAAGATTCGTGCTCAGCTGACTAGTTTCAGGATGACAGGCTAGATGTTTTCTCAGACTACCCTCATTGACGTAATGTTTCCCGCAAACTGGACATGGATGATTGGCGGTCCTTCGCTTCGCTAGGTAAACCCCGGAGGTGGTGCAGTCAGCGGGGGGAACAATAGTGCGACACAATGTCGAGGTCAATGCCAAGCAGGATAAAGCACCCAAATAGTACGAAAATGAAGCACACACGGTACTACCAAATACCGTCATACATACTCTCATACATTCGTAATTATTGACAAATTTTTCGCTATTTTTGATCGAATTTAATAGTGTTTTTAAATTTTGAAAACAATCAAATACAAGTATACAATTAAGATAATCCTGAAGCACCAATTCAAGTTTATTAGTATACAGCTTGAGTTAGTCTCCAAAAGTATCCTTAAATGCCATAAAAGAGTAAGACACGTATGCCCGCGCCAAAGCTAATCGGGAATATGTGAGATACTTATATAGACCTTATAAATTTATCATTTACTAATCCCTTTCTCACGATATTATAATTTTCGTCTAATCTTATATTATCTGATCCCATTTGAAATATGTTAATTGATTTAGTGAATAAAAAAAAAAAAAAAAATTTAATCTAATAAACTAAGAGGGACAGTATAAGATTTGATTTATGACGAATCAATTATGTCGCTAATTTTCAATACTTACTGGCAACGCCCGATGCATTTGGATCCTTGTGGGTGATCTTCATGTGCTCCATCAGAGCTTCGCCGCCTAGGAAGAGCTTGTGACAGATTGGACAGCTCGTGGCATTGGGCCCGCCGATGAGGCCGGCGTGTTGCTGGAACACAACACGCTGTTGCAACTCCTTTTTGTGTTTGTGGTTTTGTTCGGTCAACGGTTGATTCGGCCATGAAGAGGATTCGCCGCAAATAACAAGCGGCCAGTAGGATATCGCGAACACCGAAGGAGACGACCCCGAGATAAACGAGCCCAGGAGCAGTGTGTTTGGTACCAGAAGCGGCAGGACAGGCGGGCACAGAACAGAACGATACCAAAAGTGTGAAAGTTAAGGCATTACCCAACCTCATGTGTTTTATTCCATCAATTTTTGATTTTATTAATTTTCTTTTATTTATTATTTCATGAAAAAGTTTTCCAATTTTATTTTGATTTTAATTTTTTTTTCTTTTTTTTTTTTTTTTTTTTGCTATTGCAAATAAATTATATTTTGCATATAGAATTTAATGAATTGATTGTAATGACAAAAAGATAAATTTTGAGGTTAGGATTGTTGGGATAGGAGCGATGGGATACAAAGCGAAGCCCAAGTAAAGGGGTAAGCAGTAAAAGAGGCCAGAGACAAAGATAAATAGAAAAAAAGAGGAGAGCAAAAGAAGAGAAGATAAAATAAAAATAGACGGTCAGTAATGAACCTTTGGGGACCTTCTCCAAGTCTCTCCCGTGTAGTGGGTGGTCTTTTCTGAGTTGGCACCGTGCACGTTGGACGGCGCACAACGTTGCCAGATTGTTATGTGTTTTGCCAAAGGCGCGCGGACATATATAATGTATATAAATTTTTGCTATACTATATGTTATTTTATCAAGGAAATGCAGCGGGTCCCCGGTCAGATTAGCGATACGATAAAATCCATCTGGTTACCAAACAGTTGAATACTATCACATTGATCGGCGCATCCAATGTAAATTCAAGACGTTTTTCTTTAAATTTAATTTTAATATGTGCAAAAATTATATCAGTTAACGTCTGGTCTCATCAAATATGGATGTGCGATGTTCAAAAAAAAAAATGAAAAATATATGACGATCCATTTCTTTTAGGGTTTATATAGATGTGTTTTGTATTTAGATCTAGAGAGATAGTGAGATGATGGTTAATGCAATTTATAGATCTAATGATCAACTGCAATACTGATTAATTAATTATAACAATACTTATTTCACCCAATTAAATCAGACGTCCATCTCATCATTTTTTTAACATAATTTTTTATCTTGTAATTTTTTAATTAAATTTCACTATCATCATCAATCATCATGCTAACTCTCGCGAGTGCACATTTATACAGTGTATTGGGTCACGCATCAATTGATTCGTAGCCATAAACTTAAAAATAAAAAAAATAAAATTAATGAAATAAATATAGTTCGAATGAAGAAAAAAACTGCATAAAATAACGGAGTTTATTCTGGATTTTTGGGCATGTAGAGTTGAATAACCTAAGAAAAGGAGAGCTCGTAACGTAAACTGAGCAACGGAAGCTTTATTGGGGTGGTATAGAAAAAAAAAAACCAAAAATAAATCACTGAAAGACTTTGAACGACGAAGAAAAGGCTAAAACCAGACTCGACGGCAATGACCCTAAACTTTTGGGGGTTTTAATGTTCTCATTTCTTTTCTATTTTTCCATCAGTTCCGTCGTCTTCTCTCGCTTTTTATATCTTACTCGTGCTTCGTTTATATTTTTCTTTCGCATGCCAACGTTTCATTTTTATTTTATTTTTTTCTTTCTCTATCGCTTTTTTCATCTTCTTTTTCTTCATTCTTTTTTCTTTTTTTTTTTTTTTTGTTCTTTCATCCAATCCCGGACCTACGGTACCTAAGCTCGAGTTGAGACACGTTGAACGTGTGTGCCACACTAAAGAAGAACAAAAAGAAAAAGAAGAAGGTGGTGGAGGTGGTGGGCAAGAGTGAGACGAACCAAATAAGATAGAATGAGAGGGAAGTTGCCTGCATGCAAGTTATTCTCGGAGGGAGGCTGCGGTCCGAAGGTTCGACGCCCCGACCTGGCCCAACTGGAAAAAACCGGTTTCTTCACTCTGCCGTGATTTTTTTTCCTCTTTTTTGCCATTCGCATCTACACTTTTTGTAGTACCAGCCAAACACTCTTCAGCACTAGTACTATCACCACCACCACCACACCACTACCATCATCTTCATCATCATCATCGTTGTTATCACCATCATTATCATCATCATCATCATCATCATCATCATAATCATAATCATCATTATCATCCAAAGACCACTCTATATTCATTTATTCTTTCTCATGTTGACCATATTTTTTCTTCAATCACAACATGTGGTATCGCGCGTGGGCGCGATTTCTTGGCCAACATGATAGCCATACGTGATCAGATTCATCACCTCAGTACTGACAATACCGTATAGAATAAAACTCTTGAGCAATAAATATCTTCAGTATGCATCAACAATTTATTTCTCATGTCTAAACTTTAGTTTAAAATTCTTTTTCCACTAGTTAAATATCTTTGAATTTATTATATTCAATAACTTGACGCTTTCATTCGTTCACGATATACAATATTTTTAGTTATATTCATCAAGTTAATGATTTATCAAAGCTCCTTGTCTCAAATCATCATCAAATGGTATACATATGGGTATATACATATACCAGATCAATATCTATAATTTAACGAGCGTACCAACGCGTTATTCGTTGGCTTACTTACTTTCTCTTTCCACTGTTACTACCTCATCGTACATTCTCACCCCATGAGTAGGGGTTAATCGTTTTCCTGATACGTTATAGTCAAGACGTGCGTGTTTACGCTCAAACAATTCTCTGAACCCTCTTTTCCTTCAGAGCATTTCAACTTACGCGATCAACCTCTTTTACTCCAGTCTTCTATGTGCATGTATATATGTATTTCCAATGTATATACATATGTTTCTATGCGTCTCAAGACTGTAAGGAATATATAAGCTGTCCACAAGTCTTCAAAGTCTGTGAGGATTTATAGCGTACACATGTATATAGTTGGGTGTATGAAGAGGTTGTAGAAGTGATGTGAGGGTGAAAGATGACGATGAAGAATACGAAGGATGATGAAGGAAAAGAGGGGTGTTGGATTGACACTCTATGGCTTTCTATATATTATTAAAGGGAGTGGTGTATAAAGGAAGTGGGTGTGAGCGAAACGCGTGGCGATGCATAACGAACGTGTGCTACTATATCCACAATTCTTTCTTTATCTTATATAAACAATTATGGATCATCAGCCATTTTGTTACGTGTCAATAGAGGATATAATTCTAATTATTATTGCAAGATGAAAGTTTTTTGATTTAATTAAATTTTTTAATTATTTTTAACTGTGGAAATATTATTTGAATATGATGGGATAATTTTTTTTCCAAGATCTTGCGATAATTTTTAAATGATGGTTATGTGTGTTGAGATGGAAAAAAAAAAATTAATGCACACATAAAAATAAAAAGTGCTGCTGGGCACCAGTGTGATTTGAGAAGGTGAACCAGTGTCTGGGGATTGGTTGTGGAGACGCAATTGACGTGGTACTGAGGGCCATCAAGTCACCGTGTCGTCGTCACGCCCTCATTGGAGCTTGGACCTGAACGGAAATTAAGGTCGACCGAAGACTCCCAAAGACTGTGTATGCATGGTGCACTCTCGCTTTCGAAAATAAAGTACATACCATATATCTACACTCACAATAAACATTGAAAGGTGCGGACCGAACATGCGCTCATTGGAGCCAAGGCCAAGAGTGTACCAACTGAGCAATTTTTACTTTATTTTTTTTTGCCTCTTTCTTCATCTTCTTTTCCATCGTTTGTTTTTTATTTTCTTGTTTTTTTTTTATAAATGGAAAAAAAAAGAGGCCCTTGGTACTGCGCGTTGTTGCCGCCTTTTTTTTTTCTCATTCGCCTCACTCGTTTCTTCATCAACTCGGCCGCAACTCTCTTTCTTTTCCTTCCTGCCGTACGCGAGTCCGCGTGCTATTGCACGAGGCCATGGCTCTCAGACAACCTTCACGAATAAGATACTTTGCTCATTCCCTCTCAGACTCTTTACTCTGCATGTATATATGTTTATGCTTGTACTTTTATACATGTATATTTTTCTCTTTTGTATGGCTCTCTTACTCTTTCTCCTGTTGCCTTGCACGATTTCCTCCTCATTGAGGGAATAAAAAATACATATGTGTGTATATGAATGCGGAGAAGATTCAGTTCTTTGTTTGAAAGAAAGATGTATTATAGTTCTCATATGAAATAAAAAACAAATTATTTATTTCAAGGTTGTACACTGAATGCATATGGATTTTATAAATTTTCTGCTATATAATATTCTGCAGTTGATTAATTGGGGAAATATTGGATGATTAAATTAAATCGTGTCAACGACTAAATTCAATAAGCTTATACACACTTTGTTTTTTTTTAATCTCAATTCCTTTGTCCCCAATAATTTGATTGCCACTTTCATTCGTCATGACGTGACTCTCGTTCTCTTTCTTTTTGTGTTTAAATATAAAATTTTTTCTTCCAACATTCTTTCTGGTAGTTTTAATAGTGACTAATCCAGGGTGTGTAACGCTTGTTAATCCAGTCGTAAACAGAAGAGCGTGTTGGATGATCGTTAGTGCGAGATGAATAACGATGAAGAAAAAAAAAATTGATAATAAAAAGTAAAGAAAAAAAAAAATTTAAAGAAAGAAAGACCTAGTGGCGTGCAGATATAATAATAAAGAAACGTGTGTCGGGGGGGTCGTTTGAGAATGGATGATCATCAACAGTATTATAAAGGGAGGCAAAAAGTAGGATGAACGTGGAAAGAAAAAAATGAGAGAAAGAGAATGTGGTACAAGTAAAAGGTCTCCCCTTTTATAAGTTCTACCAATAAGAGAATCACAACTAGAAAATTCACCCTTTCAAGCATGTACATATATATTTGTATGCATGAGGTAGATATGTGTATGGCAATATAACAGAAAAAAAAAATTTTTTTTTTTCTCTAAAGGGTACTCGGATCCAGGGGGTAGTTCAATAGAAAAATCCCACCCCTAGTGAATTGATGACAGAATGATTTTATTATCATCCCTTCCTCGATACTTGTGCAAATATAAATTCATGGTGTGGGGTGGAAAAAAATTCGATTGGAAAAAAAAATTGAGAGGGTGGAGTCGAAAAAAATTTGGGACTATTTTTTTGCTTTTATATCACGAAGCAAAATGGTGGAATAATTTATATTTAAATTATTTCTATTCAATTTTTATGTATTTAATTTGAATGATATTTTTTTGGATAATTTTTCGTACACATGTGTGTTTTTTTATTATTCTAGACAAGTGAATTTGGAATAGATGTTGATAGAAAATTTTAAGTGAAATATAAAATCAAACTATGTTGTTCTTATTTTGATATTCTCTTTCCTCCATGAGATATTTTGTCATATTTTAATCGTTTCTCAGTGTCTAGAGTATATAATGCATTTTAGCAGTGAGAAGTTAGTGTGTGCGGGAAAAGGGTCGGCCCACTTTTCTATTTTAACGTCGAAAAAAAGACCAAGAGTGGTCCCTACTTTTGGAGTATTGCCAAATGTCAATGTTTTACCATGAATTCAAAGCTCGAAAATTCGCAAAAACTAAATTGAAAAAAATAAATAACCAAAAGCAAAAATTTATCTCATCACATATTCTAATTATTTTGTGAAAACTAATTAAGCCCACAAATATACATTTAAATAATTAAATTATAATAATTTTTTATTCCGATTTCAATTTGAAAATGTAAGATAATTTTATATCTGCAGATATGTGTAAAAGAGCAAATGCAAATGAATGAGGAGGTTTGCAATAAGGAAAAACGAAATAAAAAAGTGAATGAGAGTGAAAGAGGGACGGAAATAAATCCGGCGTCAAACGAGTTTTTTTACCGAGAGCGGCACTCGGTGTAAGGCAATTAAGAATAAAAGGGGGGTTAACTAAAATATAAGAAAAAAAAAAAAAAACCGGGGGGTAAAAGAAGGTTCAAAACAAGAGGGAAAAAGAGATTGGGGATGTCTTGGACGTTGGAAGAAAGCCGGAAAGGAACGGAAAGGGTTAGTTGTATCGTGTTGCACGGCATTTAAAACCTCAACTACGCCACTTCACTATATATATACCAAGATATATATACTTCTCGCGCGGGCAAAGCCCCCCCTTCTAGTATATACACATATATAAAGATACATAAGAAGAAACAAATAAATGCGGTTGTTCCAAAATCGAATTCAATCCACCTTTCAAAGCTCTTCTCCTTCCACGTTTCTCTTGACGAACGACTGGACAAGACATTTGCAGAATTGATTTTTGACAGGCATACTACTTTCAGTCTCAGGTTCATTATAATATTCTATTCATCCCTTCACCCCTATTATATTGTATACGTATATGTGTATATTGCTGATCTTTTATATATATCCCTCTTGCGTATTATTATCTTCCTTTTATTTTGTTTCGAAAAGTAACGAACATATAATATCCAAGTGACATGCTATACAAAATTTAAAAAAGTAAATTGTTGGTGTTTTCATCTTGTACGTATTCCTTTATATTTTATTCACTACCTCGCTGATCGCGTAATTAAAAAAATATTTGTTTCATTTTTTTTTTTTTTTCATTAAATTTTGTTTTTTTTTTTTTCATGTTAAATTGTTGATGGGAATGAAAATAAGGAAAACAATTTCAAGGAATCTACGTTCCGGGTGAAAATTCGATTAGCCAAGAGGAAGATGGGCTTTGCCCATCCACTTTTGTTTTTTTTTTTTCTCTCCTTTCATATTTTTTTTTCCATCGTAGTTTTATTTTCGCGTTGCTTGCCGCACTCAACGAAAAAGAGCGAGGTCGTGTTGCGAGAGATAGAGAGAGCGTGGGGTTTAGCAGTCGAAGGACAGGACGAGCAATTCTAAGAGGGGGTGGTTGGCGTGAGAAAGGCGAAAAACCATCGCGTTCTTTGCATATATATATATATATGTATACACATTTATATATTTTCTCTCTTTTGCTTCGTTGCTGTTTTACTCCAAGCGTTTTAATTACACTTACAGTTACGGACAGACCAGTTACCTCGTGAGTAGCGATACTTTATTCTCCATGGCTATACGGCCAACCGACAGATTTATTTTTGTGCCCTTCCGCGCGACACCACCAACATTATACTATCAAACGAAGATGGGGTTATACAGTTGTTTGTATGAAAATATTTACTGAAAAAATTAACCAGGAACTATGCACACACTAACACACACATTGTAAAATGCACGAGCATTTAATTTAAATTTAATTTCCTATTTAACATTTAATTATTTTTAAGCAAATAAATTTGTTTCATTTTATCATAAAAATATTATATATAATACTGTTTTATGAATGAATAAGAAGAAACGTGAATATGGATTATATTTTCCTATTTCATCTTATGAAAAAAATTAAATACAATATTAAACGATGGGAAAAGAGACTTGGGCAGATGTCTTCCCACGTTTTTTATTTATTTTTTATCATGCTCGTCTGGACATGTGTCTGATGTACGCGTTAAAGGGTTGTGTATATATAAGCGTAAAAAGAAAGAAAGAGAGGAGGAGCAATTCTGAAGTGAGTGCGTGTGAGTAAAATGTTATAAAGGAGAGGTAAATTCAGTTGGGTTTATGTACAGGAGTCTTCGATCAACAAAAAATGAAAACAAAAAAAATAAAAAAGTGCCTTGCATGAGACAGATAAATAGATGGAGACGGTGCACGAGAGAGATTTCCGCGTTGCATATATTGCTGGTGAGTCTCGAAGAAACACGCATTTGTTTGAGGGGTGAATTTGATTAAAGGGTTTCGAGGCATCGCTCTCTTCTTGAATCTCAGCTTTCTCTCAGGAAAAAAAAAACATTCTTTTCTTTCTCGTGCTCGCCTTTTCTCTACTCTTTAGCACGTTTTATTATTTGAAATTTTTTTTTTCATTTATTTTTTTTTCCTTCAGAACTTCATGTACACACCCTTTATATTTATATATATTTCACACACTCCACGTGGCATCTAATGACAATGCCATATGAGATTATCCCACGATCAATACATATACATGTTATGTATTAGGTTTCTATAATTAACTCGTTGAATTTGAATTTGTTTTTTTTTTTTTTATCTATGTTATAATAGTAAAAATTTTGCGGGATTTTTTTTTCTTTTCGTTTCTGAGAACTTTTAAAATTGGAGTTAGAAATATGTCGTGTGAAATATTCAAATGGATAAGGAATAATAGCAAGAAGGTGTGAGAAAATAATACCATTGGTGAGTGTATGATAATTTTACAAATTGATTTTCTTGGAATGTTCGAGGGTTGTTATTACGATTATCTATATGGTGTATTTGAAAGGGCGCAAGAGAGTATACACTTTCGATCGTTGTGTATGATTTCACTTCTATCTACTAGAACATTCTTCTACGGCCTACATATATATGAAGGAGATCTCACTTTGAGATTACACTCGGGGGAATATATTTGAATAAAATCAAGAATTAAATATAGAAAGAAAATGAAGTGAAAAATTTTTCAAATTGATGCCACTCCCACAAGCAATATATAATAAATAATAACAACAAAATAAAGGAAGTATTAACCCAGAATTATTAAAGCGTGACCCAATACCATATGAGTATTAATATTTTTATAAAAAATATGCACAATAGTGAATTAATATTAAAATATAGTGTGGATAGTATTGAGATATGGTTAATTAATGCCAGAAAGAGAAAAGTGAGTAAATTTATTCTCGAGTTTGCTTGTGCCAAAAATTACGAGATAAAAAAAATAATAAATGAGTTTATAATTATTTTTTTTATCTCTTGGCCCGGCGAATATATACGCGGTTTTGATATAGTCGCAATGATTAAATATGTATAGTAATATAAATTTTGGCGGATGGCAGAACCGGACGTCGGATTTTTCTTTCGGTATACATACATGACTGACCTTCGATGTATGGGTCCGGAGGCTGGACTCTGTTGCAAAGCCTTTGCCACAAATGTTGCAATGGAATGGCCGATTTTTCGCTCGCTCCACTTGTGCATCATGATTCCTCAAGTGTTGTTGTAAATTTGATAGTTGAATAAACGCCCGTCCGCAGTCAGGTAAATGACATTTGTACGGTCGTTCACCTGCAAATTTAAATCGCATACAAATAAATATATATTAAATAATACAATTAATAAATAAATAGTTGCATACAATGAGCTATTAATGAGAGGAAAAAATTCGAATTCATCTAAAATAAATAAATAAATAAATGGAAATTAATTTTTATACACCTTTCGACACACTTAAATAATTATATGAATATGAACGATAAAAAAAAGAAAATATTTCCATCTCACTGCATAGCGCGTACTCTATATTATAAAACGTCATCTTTTATTTAAGCTTTTCCCACCCTTATTTTATCATCCCCTCGACCGATTAATCGAAGAATCTTGGCGCCTTCTGAGTGCAATAAAACGGCTCTGATGAAGTCGGAAGGATAGATACCTATATATTTATATTAAAAAAAAAAAAAAAATACAAAAAATGAAATTGAAAAAAAATCAGTGGAAAGATATGAAATATCCCCAACGTTTCTTTTTATTTTTTTCACTCTCTTCCCTGTTTGTATATTACGCTTACTTTTATATTACACGAGTCAAACTGGAACTCACTCAGGACGTATAGAGGGTAAAAAAGAAATGAAGGAATGGAGGGTTGTTATTAGAGTCCGTTATTAGAGATCGATTGGCCCGAAGCAATTCGATTCAACGTGGCAAGAAAGTTGTAAAGAACAGAGAGACAGAGAACAGATGATCTATATCTCCCTTTGTCTATTTTTCCACCTAACTTTATCGTCATTTCTTTAATCTATCTTTGGAAGTAGTTTGTTAACTTTTAAATTTTCTATCGTTTCATGTTGCAATAATAAAACATCATACACAACATTTATATTATTTATTCAAGAAAAAAATATTGTATACTATCGTTTAGGAATATATGAATTATTTTTTATGAAAGGAAAAAGTAATAATGATTATTTTTTAATTGCTATGGATACATACATGAATATTTTCAACAAACCACCTATCACATCTCCCCCTTATACTTTTCTATATACAGCTGCTAGTTTATAGTTTTATATATGCATATATACATAGATGTATGTATGTATTTATGTATATGTGTGTACGGGTTTTCGTCTTCGGATTGTCCCACTCAATTCAACATGAACCGTATGTTTTCTTTCCCAGTTGCAATTAAAATCGAATTAATATGCAACTGGTATATGTATCATAATCATATATACACACACACATAAGTGTGAGTATGTATTCAACAATCGATGAATAACGTATTTTCTTATTGTACGAAGTTAGGAATTTAATTACATTCTCTTTCCTTCCTATACTTTCGTTAAAAAATTCATCGACGCAGAGATATTTTTACATCATGTTTGAAAAATATAATTATCGACGAATACATATATAGCCTCATCTATATGTATATACAGACTCACATATATGAACATTTTTATAATGGTTATATACAGAATGGTGGAATGGTTAAAAGTGGTGTGCGAAATTTCCATTTAATCACTTCCGCTTGAAGATGATAATTGAGGGTGACGTAAAGAGAACAAGAATTATTGAATTCAAAATCTTGCGTGCCGACCGGAAGAAAAGTACGATAGGATAAGGGGATGATGTTGCGGCAGTAGAGTAAAGGGAAAAGAATTGCAAAGAATAAAAGTATGCTAGTCATAAGAAAGAAGGGTTGGACTTTTATCTCAGTAGAACATATAAAATTATGATCTTTTTAATCAATGGGCAAAAAATGTATAACCTAAAATTGATTGATGAAACTTTTACGAATAAATTTTGATATATACATTTAATGCTATTTTTTTCTTCTCATTAAACATGAAGGAAAAATTAATAATAAAATATTCACGTCTATGAAAAATTTTTCATCATAAACAAATGATCAGGTGAATAATTTGAAATTAATTATGAATGATTAAAAGCATAAAATATACAAAATATATATTGTTGTATACCATCTCGCTAGTGCGCTCATCAAAATCTCCAGTATGTGATAAAAATAAAAAGTTGAAAATAAATAGAAAAAAAAAAAAAAAAAGAGACACAAACTGTACGCGTAGTTGGTATTCGTACGAAGGCCAAAAATGGGCGCGCCACGTGGATATGGTTGGTCGTTTATTTTCATATATGTATATTCACGTAAATATGTATAAAATACATAAACGAATATGTGAGTATGGGAATAGAAAGAGTAATACATGAGTGCGATGGGATGGTAGGGGTAGCCTGGGGGATGCTCGTACTCCTGCGCGATGGGACAGTGGTCGCTGCATGCCTTTCACATTTATACACCCCTCCACCTTTATCTCTTGCTCTCTCTCTCTCTCTCTCTCTCTCTCTCTTTGGCTCTCTGGCCAACCCCTTCTATACCACCCACTCGAGTCACCCTAGTCGGACGCTTACCCACTACACGTCCATGCCAGAAAATTAATGTCCCCTGCAATCCATGTATAATGCATTCGCGTTTCGTTCGTACGAACAAATGAACGCACTAGAAAATTTACGTTCACGTTATATCTTCTCACCACCCCTCTCGTTCCAATAGTCTTCTCTCTTCTATTTTCTACCTCTCTCAGTATGGTGCAACCCCTTTTGCACATGACCCGGCGTCATCGAAATTCCGGTTGAAAATCATTAAATTGCACGCACTCACATGCAAACTCTCGGCGTCATCCAAAACCCACCCCTGTCCATCGTTGCTCCACACACAAAATTCATCTACTGCCTGTGTGCCTATACATAAAGTACGCCCATACTTCAAATCTCCAGTGTACGCATTTCTACATACATATTTGTGTATAGATATATATGTATATGAACTCTTTTCCAACCCAATTGCATTATTTGTACATGATAAATATGTGTATACATATATATATATATACATATGTACATGTGAAATTAATGATAAATTGCGTGTATTTTGATTTTGTTCAAAAATCACGATGAATCCTCAAAAGGGGATAGAAATAATGGGGTAAAATGATGATTTGTGAGAAAGATAAATTAATGATAAATTTCTAGGAATTTCATTGTAATGCAAACATTGAAATTATACGCAAATATTATTTAATATAATTATGTTTTGGATAAATAAAATATTTTATTTTGAGTGAGAGTTTTTATTTTTTATAATTAAAAACAATAATATGTATATATGCACGACGAAAATAATAAAGTTTTTGTATCTTTGTTATATGTGTAAAATATGTTATGTAAAATATATAATGATAATCTGGTTTCACCTGCCTTGGTTAGTGCATGTGAAGGGTTGAAACTGTATGCCAGCTAAAAGGGGGTTGTTGGAAAGTGAACGAGCTTAAATTTCACGTTGAAAACCAGTTTTAAAGTTGTCATTCAAATCAAGTTATACATATACAATATATATTCCATGATATGAGGAAAAAATGGCAAGCAAACTTGGTAAATAAATAATTGAATTCTTCTTCAAATGAATCGTGAGTATATATATATATATTTATGATTTGATTGAGAATTTAGTTGAAAATCTACATGATATGAATAAAATAATATTAATATTAATAATATTTCTAAAACAGTTTTCAATCAGCTAAAAATGAAAGAGTGAATTTTCGTAGTTAAAGAAATTGCAATTTCGGTGCGGGTTTTTCACGTTGAGGTGAATGACCTATGTGCGAATGGGGTTGTGCCAGGTTAGTGCTATTGTAGAGGTTCGTTGGATATATATCATGTACTCTACGTATGTGTGCGTGTGTGTGTGTGTGTGTGTGTATAAACGGCATAGGACGATATAGTGTGCGTTGCAAAGATAATTGGGTCCTTGGATTCTAATATGCATCGATTAAAAGTCGATGAAATTTATTTACATTTCAAATTATCATACGTAAAATTAATGAAAAATTTAATGTATTAAAATATAAATGGCCGAATGATTTCGTTTTAGAAAATTACTTAATGAAAATCATCTGACTATAATTATTATATCTACTTTTATCCGATATTATTTCACTTTAATTTAAGAAATCAATTCATTGATCAAGTCATGAAATATTCCATCAATATTCAATGTTTTCATATAAAAAATCATTAATTATATATTTCTACGATGATTAAATTGAAAATTTATTTTCTATTATTGGTATTTCCATTTGTATAGATAAAATTTACATTTTGGAGTATCATGACTATTAAAATTGCATATAGGCTTGGTTAATATTATATACACACATTAAACATATAACAATATATAAAATGTGGAGTATCCGGGCATGGTTATACTAAACATTGCAATGCTCTTTCTCTCTATCATTCTCTTTTCCCTTGTTGTATATTCTCTCATTCTCGCACCCCGTGTACACGAACGATGCGGCAAAGCAATTCACGCATGCATGAAAATCATTAAAATAAAATGGCCGATAACAAATGACTGTTGGAAAGAGGGGCGCCAAATACAGCATATAGAGACTATAGTGGTCGGCCATCTTGGTTCACGTGACCGTCATCCGGGCAACCACAATCACGCCACGCCCCTTTAATGATTTCTACCCCCTGGTGAACACGTATGTACGCGCGAAATTTCATCCGTGTGTATGCGTGCGGTGCTTTGGACACTGGACGATGAAGGTATACGCTATGGTATTTCAGAGTGTCTACATTTACATACATATATATATGTACATGTCGGTGAATGCACGTGCATGTGATGTGTTGGATGAGAGTGAACGAAAAGGAGATAGAACATAGGAAATAGGTGGGGGTACAGTCATCATCAGTAGTTCGGTTGAACGCCAAATATCTCCCGGATTGTTTGTACAGACGATGCAAAATCACCATTAAACGTGTGTGGACACACCCAAAAATTCGATTTTGTATTAATGAAAATATTGGAAAATTTTGATGATTGTTTTTGTAGATATTAACGGGACAAGTGATTTCATTGTAAATCAATTTGATTTGTGGGTTCAAAAATATCAAGTCAATATCATGAAAAATTGAATAAAAAATGTACACAGATATTTAGTAAGAAAAGATTGATTTGAGAATAATCTTAAATCCGTAAAAAAATTATTTAACTTTAATGATTCAGCTGAAAATTCTTATTATCCCTGTATTAAATGAGTGAGAGGCATAACTAAACGCCCAAAGCAATGGTATGATATGCTTATATGAACACGTGGGTGTATATAAAACGTTATGCAAGCATATGGCATGATGTCTTGTCTCTATGTACTTCAGTCTAAGCGTATTTTGTTCCACCTGCCTTTGTGCTCTGATCCTTTTTTTTTTTTTTCTCTCGATACCTTTACTTCGCCCACGCGCGGGCCCCGAAAAACTGATGAGAGAGGTCATCAAACCCATGGTGGAAGTGCGTTTTAGGGCGCGCTTGACTGTATAGCATAACCCTTTTTTTTTTTGTTTTGTTATTTATATCCGATACCTTTCTATCGTCGAATTTATTTCCTTTCTCAACCCCAAAGGCCAATGAACTTCGATTAATTTTTTATTTATATACATACATATTTATTATCGATCTCAGAATCAAATTAATATAAAGCATTATAGTTATAAACCCTTCTATCATATGCTCTCCGATTTAATTAATTTATCCCAAATCTAACATGTACTCTAAATTAACAGTTTTCAAATATTCAATGGAAATAATTTTTTTTTATTTCATTTATAAAAAAATAAATATGTAAATGCACGCACTTCTCATTATTGTTTGAATTCAAACGTCTTTACATAGGAATAACTATAAAACTAAACTAAAAAATTGCTTAAATTCCCTAGAATTATCTAACAAAACTACTATAACGGTCTTTTCCATTGGATTATTTTTCATTTTCGCAGTTCTAGCTGCGGACATCGTAATTTATTCCCAATCCCTGATGAGTTCTATTGTAACATCGCCCATCTAAGAACTGTGCCTTCACTGCTATTTTTCCACTATGTAAAGTGGAACGAGGGACATTGTAAAAGATGAATGCGAAAAAAAAAAAGTGTACACAGAAAAAGAAAAGCTATACTTCGTGATGGGTAAAAGGGGTTGGTATATCATTCAAGGTATAAGGGCATTATATATAAAAATAAAATTAAAAAATAAAAACTTCCGTGGCAGGAAGGATCGTGGATCTTCCCACTTCCCATGATGATGCAAAGCCGCCCTAACGATATTGTTGGGGCAACATCGCAACTGAGAACCATAACGATCGTTGTTGAGGGCGTTAAAAAAAGTGTGCTACAACCATAAACACATACCAACACACACACTCACCACACATACACGCCAAGAAAGGGTTAGTCTTTCAAAGTAACATCAGAAAACAAGCAGTTTATTTCTTTCTTTTTTTTTTCCCCCTTACTAATAACAATGTCATCAACTTTTTAACTCGACAACTCGACGACCACCCTATCGCTCTCTTGGGTCTACAACTCTTACCACTTAACAGTAGCATTTCGTTTCGTCTTGCATTCCTTTTTTTTTTTCTCCCTCATATTCCTCATGAGAAACGCAAGAATATATACACGATCGTTCACGTAAAATAAAAAAAAATAAAGAGCTCTTGGGTCATTAGGCAGGGAGAGCCCACGTTCCAGACCACTCTTTCTCGCTCTTTTCCTGCTCCTTTTTCACTAAAGGGGTAAAAATTAATGTCTCAGAATGAATGTCCCGAGCTAGGCGCAATGATGGTTGAGAATTTGTTAAAAGTTGGTAAGACGACTAAGATTTAAATATTTTTATATTTTTCAGTTGTTTAAATTGTAAAAAGATGATTAATTTTTTATTTATTATTTTTCGAAATAATTGAGTGAAATGTAAGTACGTAAAATTTTTGCGACGCTTTTAAGAGTTGATATAGGTTTCTTGGGTCATGTGTACATAGGTGGAGCGGAACGTAACACACAATAATTGCGTCCACAGTTATAAGTGCACTCAACATATACTCGTATATTCACATACATATAATTTAGTACATGTTATAACATACGAAACTGCTGGTTCTTCCCGTATGCCGTATGGTGTTTCTTAAAAACTCCCACACATATTTGATCTATCACGTGTACTTATATACCGTCCTACTTGTGTCTTTGTCCGTTTCCTTTTATTTATTTTTTTCTCTTTAAATCTTTTTCTTCACGTCTTTTATACATAAACTTATCGCAACTTCTATATCAAGTACCGTCTTCATCTTTCATCTCCCCTTATTGCTCTTGTCTCACGTTAGAGAAAGTATTACTAGATGGAAATCTATATTTTATTTTATGGTTCAAGTCACTAAGCAAGCACACACATCTACATACATGTATGTTTATAAACAAATGCATATACATTACTCTCGGATTGGTTCACGATAAAAGACTATACGATGACCTCCTATTAAATCATTCGCGAATGATGCTAAACAATAAACGTTAAACTTCAAATTTAATTTTTTCTACAATTATTTTCAACTCATTTTATGCGAATAATTATTATTTTCATAATAATATAATTAAAAATATTGTTTTATCATTAGCATCTGTATCGATAAATCGTGTATGATTCGATGGATTTTATAAAGCCTACTTTTCTTCAATATATATTAGCATATTAGATTGTATGGAATTAGAACTCAATATATTGCTAACCTACTGACCAGTTGTCGACAGCACTAGAACTCGGTCGACAGTGAATCAACCATCTTAAATGTGAGATGCTGTATATGTACATATATCGAATAAATAAATAAAGTGAATGAAATAAATGAGATAAGAAGAAAGAAATACGATTCTAATTTCGCATGTGAAAATATTAGAAAGGCGTTTACAGACTGTAAATATATCTAGAGACGGTCAACAATGTATAAATATTATCATTCTGTTCTGAAATTGTAATACAAGTTCAATGTTATTGACTTAAAGATGTTAGAGGAACGTTTAATTATAATCAAAAATATATTTTATAACTCATGAAGGAAAATAAAATTGAAATATGTTTTTTCAAAGTGAATAAATAAACAGAATAGAGAAAGGAAAAAATAATATCTTTCATAGAGATAAATTGGTCAATCTGATATTGCTAGAATTGTAAAAAAAAAAAAAAGAAAGAAAAACGTAAGACAAATCTTTGAGAGCATTGAAAATTGAATGGGGGCTTGGACAATACGACTAAAAGGGTAGAGAAAGTAAGTCAGTAATGCTTTGCGCTCAAAGAGATTTTTAATGAGGGAGATACTGAGTTAAATTTCGTATAGATATATAAACCGAAATAAAAAATAAAATCTCAAAGAAAATACTAATAATAATTTAGCAATATATCCTATTATTTTATCTATCAATATTAAATTAAATGATTAAGTAATGTTTATATATATACTAATACATTTTATTGTCGCTCTATACTATATTTTTACTTGGTCGCAAAACGGTCATGTGAACATTGGCAGGCTCATAAAGAGGAGAATAAATTGCAGGTGTCGGAGAAATAATGACAGACCTCCGATGGAGATTAATATCATGCAAGTGAGGCTTAAAGTCTCTAGGCATAGTATTCTCTTTTTTCTCTCAATCACCACTATACAACCCTTCTTTATTTTATCGTGCAATATTCTCCCCAGTACAAATTCGTGTCGTAACTCGTAAATAAAAATTCCGGGCATTCATTGACTTTAAATCACTACAAAAATATTCACGAATATTTTATAAAATAAAAATTAACCTTGACCTTTATATATAATTTTAACATACGAACAGGTAATTAATACCTGCACTTATTGTTGAGTTTGTAAATGTGAAAAATAATATAACTACGTTGTTTTTTTCGCTCAATCAAATGTATCTTTATTTGTGTCATGCCGCTAATTATTTATTTATGTATAATGTTATATGTATTTGCAATTTAGTTTATATTATAGAAGAAATATGCCGAGATATTCAAGAGTAGTACGAATGATATTCTATGATTTATATTTTATATCAGTTGATAAGATAAGATAAAATATATTACTTCAGTGTATAGATTGTGCGAAAAAAAAAAAAAATGGAATAAAAAATGTTGATATTTTTATGTCAACAATCGCGACAGAATGATGAACATCTCACGCGTATATTTGTACTTTTGTAGTATAAATATAATGACTTGTGAAAATTTTTTATATTAAAGATGGAAATAAATTTTTTCTTTAATTAAATACAAAAAACAACGGAGAACTGTTAATGAGAAAAATCCGCGTTTAGAATCGTAATAGTTTGAACCTTCATTATTTATACTATATGTGCACAATTATATGAAAAAAATGGTATATTTTCATCGTCAAAATTTAATTAGAAGTATATATGGGAAAAAATTAAAATAAAAATAGAAAACTACACACTCGTAGAACATTACACACACATACACACATATATATATGTATATACGGTCTTAGTATTAATTATTTATTCCATTCTACTCGCCCCACATCTATAGATGTACATACATGTATATATTAAATATATGTGTGTGTGTGTGTGTGTCTATGTGCGTAGGCTAATTGAATTTATGAATCGCTTCCGGGCTTTGCGGGACACCAACTAAACGTCCCTACTACGCCACAACGAACAAATAGATTAAAAAAATGTTGTCCAATAGAAATTAAAAGAAAATAAATGTCAACACAAACTATAACGACGATTAGAATGACGGAAAATAAAAAAAAGTGAAAAAAAAAAAAAAAAAATGAAAATTAATATTGTCCACCCAAAATATTTAATTCATTCGTACAGGAAGTGAGGTTAGGAGTGAGTAATAATTACTTTTTTTTGTTGCTTCAACCACCAGTTGTGGAAACAATTGGGCCACGCGAGCCCTATCATCAGCCGCTAATTCCTCGCTCTTATTCCTCGTTCGAAGGGAGTTGCGCAATGGCCAAGAAGCAGAGGGGGCGCTCTGAAAGACTAAAAATGTGGTGATCAGGACCGGGGGTTCTTTTTTCGTTTGAATTAAAAAAGAGAAAAAAAAGTGTTTTTTTTTTTTCCTCTAAAGAAGTGTGTTTTTTTTTTCTTTCTATTTTTTTTTTTTTTTTTCCAAATAGAGAGTGAGCTAAGGGGTGGAATCGAAAATGAATAAGCGTAGGCGTGTGTGTGTGCCCATTGCACGGTGCATTAACCTCGCGGGTTCCTATTCAAATTAACCCTTACGGAATGAAAAAAGCCAACGCATGGAAGGGTTAAGGGATGATGAGCAAGACGGGAGGAGAGGCAGAGAAAAAGAGTGGAATAAAATCAGAATAGAGAATACACACAGGCACATACACACACGTAGCATGACTAGATTAATTTTTATTTTGACCACATGGTAATAATTAGGTTTCATCAGATATTTTACGTAATCTCGCCAATTAGAAAAAAAAAAAACAATTCTTTTCTAATCATGGGTATAATAATACTAGAAAATTAAAGGATAATGCAGAATAATACAGTTGAAATTACAATTTAAAATGTTTCTGATGCTTTCTTTATCTGCTATTTTTTTTCCTACCATGCTCGAGGTCTTTCACTTTGTTTAATCTTTAATTTCGCGCCATTTGTGATAAAACAGCTGTATATATATATATGAAAAAAAAAAAAAATGAAAAAAAGAAAAAAGTGAACTGTGAAAGCGATGTAGCAGCAGTAGTAGCCATAACCCTTCCCCTGCGTTTGACCCCGCAGTCGTTAGCATTTTGCTTTGATTTTTCTCGAGACGTCTGAGTATTCTTGTCGCATGAATTTATAAACGGGTGAAATTAGCGAATTAAAAGTAGGGTGAGAGGGATGATGATGAAGAAAACGTTTGCGCTCGTTCGCGGACTCTGGCGGGTAAAAAAACAAAAAAAAAAAAAATAAAAGGATGTTTGGATGTTGAGAATGAAGGTAGAAAAACGTTGAGACTAGAGAAAGGTGACGTTATGTCTATCCTTAAAAAAAAAAAAAACCGAGAGTGTTGGAGAAAATGTCACAAGCCTATAGAAGTCACTTCAAAATATTTTTTCGTGTTCGCGTTTCCCCTGTATCTTTCTCATAATTTACCCCATTGATTTTTTATTCAATCCTTTCTCACCGACGAATCATCAAAATCCCATTTAATATAAATTATTTTTGCTTTAAATAAAAATTTGTCTTTCAAACTGACTTGTAAATTTTTTATAACGCTGTAAATGTGTAGATATATATTTGCATATATGTGTATATATTTGTACTTTCACGTTTATGGATATATGGTAAGGGAGGGTGTCAGGTGATGGAATGAGGAACTTTGGGTAAGAAGCAATGTACAAAGTAACTACCCCTCTTAATTTTTATTCATGCACCAACGAAATGGCAATTTTTCTCAGCATTAATGGGACGACAGGGCTTTAAAATTGTCCGGTCAATTTCGCCGCGAGTACGTGACGACTTTTTCAAGTGTATACTGTTACTCTACAACTATACTTTTTTGTATACATATATCTTATGAACAGGGGTTGATAAAGAAAAAAAAAAAAAAAAAAAAAAAAAAAGAGTTGACATGGTATGAGACGAAAAGTCGTTGAGAGAGGGTTACATAAGGGTTATGCTAGGCAGAGCCACTAAAAGACAAAGCTGATGCGTGAGAGGGTTGACATTATTTTTTCTCCACTCTTTATTTTTCTATTTTTACCCTTGTCCCTCTTTACCAATCAAATATTTATTTCTCAACTACTTAAATATTCTTTTTCTTTTTTTTTTATCTTGTTCATTTTTTTTTTTTTTCCCTTGTAACAATAAAATATTTAAAGACTTATTATTTTTCACTGAACGCAAAATCGATTGAAGGACATTATTGCCGATTGGATTTCGTTGTGGCAATTACATTTTAAATACAAAGTAGGGATAATCTTTGGTGTCTTCCTGCCACAGCCTCAACATATGAATAAATCTATATACATTATATCTCTCCCTTTCTCTCTTATACTCTTGCTATTACAACCCCTTGTGTGTGCCGTGAGTTAAACTGGCACAAGAGCACGCACATAAAGTCTTGGGCACGCGGTTAAAGCATGCACGATATCACGCATCAGTATAGTATATGTATATGTGAGCAAGTGAGGAAATCGCGTCTATATGCGCATATAATAGGGCGCGTGTAGCGTATTGTGCATAGTACCACAACTTTGTGCAGGCACAAATTATCGACCGATATATATACATACATACATGTTCTAATAATTCAGTGGAAAAAAAAAAAAAAAAAAAAAATTCCCGCGCTTTTTTGGCGCCACTGATCTGCACGCGCGTAAAAGTGGGGTAACGCGCACGTTCATTGGCTTATAAAGATACCTCATCTCTAAATAATATCCCCCACTATTTGGTTTTGAATGCGCGTACTTCCAAATACTCTGGGAAATGTGGACATCAATGAACAAAAGAATGTGTGGTAACGATGGAATTAGGGGGATGAGAATTGTGGAAATGAACGGTATGCAGAGGGAAGGTTTACCACCCAACCACCTAACTTATTTGTCTAGTGGCATCTATATTGAGTGACTATCGATAATGTTCGCTTGCATATTATATAAATACTATTTTCATTCTCTTTACAATCATTCACGTAACTCTCTTTGTCTATTTTGTTTTAAATTAACCATCGTCCATTCACTTTTATTTTGTTTTATCTTTTTTATTTCAATCATCATGGTATTCTCACGATTAATAATATATACATAATTATATGTATATTACGTTTAATGAGGCATTGAATGTTTTGCACACTACTGTATAAAACAATTAAATAAATAAAACAAATGTAGATTCGTATAATTGTCTTGTATTTATAATATTATTTAAATGATGAAAGTGTATTGTATATTTGTATATATTTTTTAATGGATTTGTTGTGTTTTCCATCGTGTTAATTCAAGTGTTTCATGTGCTATTCATCGATTTTATATGTTAAATAATTGATTGTATTAAAGTAGAATATGAAATACAAATTAAAGATTTGCACTAATCATTATTTTACTGTTGACAGGAATTAATTTATTTTTATTCTATTTTAATCTTATGATTAGTTTAATATGTAAATATTATTCACGTCTGATGAGTATATGTGGTCTGGAATGTTGTATTGATGCCACAGAGAATGATCCGTCAAAAGGTATAAACGACAATGGGAAATTTGCTCCCAGCGATTTCAAGTACTGCATATTCATTGAATTTAATTGTAATTACAATCTAATTTCATTTTGATAAAATTATTTATTGTTCACATGCAATAGTAATGAGAATAATGAATTCCCGATGCTTAATTCCCGTGAGAAATCATGTGATATATAGTTATTGAAAATAAATTATTATATAATTTCATTTGTTGTTCAGTTTTATAAATTTAAATTGATAAATGAATTTTATTCAATAACTCTTTGTATGAGTTTGCGAATTTTAATTTTTAATTCGTAATTATTTTAGAAATGTATCTATAGATATGTCAGTAATTGACGTCTGGTGACTTTGACACATGATGATAGCTTTAAGTCGCACTTGAGGACAAGGTCAAGTCGACTCGACTGAAACTTGTGCTTATGAATCTTCATCGATTCTCTACACATATAGTATAAATATAGACAATTGTCGTATAATCCGTCAATTAAATTAAACTACTACACTTTATTGTCTGTGTACGTAGAGTTCACCTGCATGTTTATATACTTATAGATTGTCTAGTTAAATTCAGACATACATGAAACGTTTTGCCCTGAAAAATCATATTAAAACTATAAAGGCAAAAATAAAAATAAAAACAAACTGGGAATGAAATAAAACAAAAATTCAATTTTTTTATAATATAAATATTCGCTCGGTTAATTTTCCCTCAGTAAAAATTTTCAATTCTCACTATACTTTCGCAAATTAAAATTTTCAAGTCCAAGATTTTTTCTCTTTTAATCTTTTGAAGGCTCTATGTATATCTATATCCATTTGAGATTGACTCCCCCCCTCAAAGACTAATCTCTTCCAAGTGACTAAACCGTTCATTGAACTAATGAAATTCTTTTTAACCCAAACTCTCTTGTTGATGCTTTTCCTATTTCCTCAATGAGATTGATTATCTCCAATCAATTATCTTAGATTAAAGAATAAATATACATGTTTTATTTATGTATATATAAAACAATATGGAGCAAAATGAAATACTAAAGATGAATTAAATTTCGAATTTTAAATAATTAAATGATAAAATTGATATTCATAAAAATGATAAAAAAAAAGGGTTGCGTTTTACTGGCACATTGTCTTATACATTTCTACATGTATAAATATTTATATTTGAATCTTTAATTAATTTTTTTTCTCTCCAATATTATGAGTATTGAACTTACCCGTATGGAGTCTGGTGTGTTGTTGTACATGGCTCAATTGTTTGAACCTCCTGTCACAGTAGCTGCACTTGTATGGTTTTTCACCGGTATGTACCCTGATGTGCTGTACCAATTGATGATTGCTTGAGAATGATTTCAAACATTGTTGACATTGATGGGGTTTCACTTCATTGCCGGTGATCATTCCACCTGGTCCAACACCAAGTCCGGCCAAACCGCCTGGTACTCCGCCACCTGGTCTACCGCCAAGTCCACCAGGACCGAGATCACGCGCATGCATTGCACTCTGCATCGCGCTTTTGTGCATGAAGATCTGCGAGAAGAACTGTTAGGGTTAGTTGGTATGCTGTACTAATTGCTGAACCAATTGGAAGCGAAATATAAATCGCCGAGGGAAATTTTTAATAATTTATTAATCAAATGTCATTTTTTTTTCTTATTTATTAAATTTAATTTCCTTAATCTCTCATATTTTTTTTTTATGTGTATTCAATGTCTTTGGAAGCCAATAATTATTATTTTCTATTTTATTTGCTATATTGATTCTTTACAGACAGCTCAAACGATTTATTTTTATATTTTTATATATGTTATTTTAAATTACATGATTTATTTATTTTTATTGGATTTAAATGTGTGTATGAAAGGGTGATTAATCACTCAAGAATGAACGACGCATGACTGAATGTAAAGGGAGTGGGTGAAAGAGATAAAGAATTGAAAGGAAACAAGGAATAAGTAAAATAAATAAAGAGTTTGAATTACTTGAAGCGGAACACACACAATTTGTTGGTGAAATATAAAGATAGAGAAAAACGTTTATAAAACGTGTGCGTATTTTTATGGTCCTTTTTTTTTTTTTTTTACAGAGAAAGGGGGCACAGGTGTTACACCCGCGCACGATACTCGAGGGCCTATGGTGGAGAAAAAAGGGTTAACGTAACGTCGGTCCTCAAGCGAAAAAAATAAAATGAAATGGAAAAAAATTAAAGAAAGAATAAAGCGGTGATGAAATGAGTGGATAAGGTGTGTGTATATGTATATATCCATATATATGTATATTTATAGTTCAGTAAGAGAAGTGAGACACAAGAGGAAACGGCAGACGGAGAAATTAAAAGAAGGCAAGCTGAGGTGGTGAAAGGGGATGATGTAACTGAAGGAGAAGAAGGGTAAGAATTTTATTAAAATATGTTAAAACTGTAATTAAAATTGAAAAATCTCGTGAGAACTTTTAAAGAATCTTTTTGCTTTTTGGCGTTTTTATGAGTATTGGGGTTGAATTTTTGGTTGGAGAGAAATGAGCAAGAAAGAAAGGTGGATGGTCAGATGTGGGATTAAAAAAACAAAGATAGAATTTAAGTATAAATAGATGGAAAAAGAAAGTGAAGGAGTTAAAGGAAAGGATAGGTGGGGGAGTGAGTTTGGCGGATGGTTGGGAAAGTGAGAATTGAAATTGTCACCAAGAGAGATATTCTCAAGTTTCTTCTTCTTGGTCGCGTGCTAGCGCGAAAATTCTCTTGAGTCTCCTTTCTGACAATTTTTTTTTATTTTTCTTTCTCTACATTATTATTATTTTTAGATGTATACATATAGATATGAGAATAATGGGAGAATGGGAAGGAGGGTTGAACGAAGGTGAATGGAAGATTGAATTTGACATTGGATGTCACTTGGTTTTTAATCCGCGTGAGAATAAAGTAACTGCGTTCTCGTTAATTTTTTTTGCATATTTTTTCAAATGAAGAAAAAAATATTCCAACAATTAAAATTCACGAGATTAGTTTTCACCCTTTTTCCCCTTCATCTTATTGGGTGACATGTTTGTAATGCTCCGATATATTCTAACGAGAAGTTAGACCAAAAAAAAAAAATAATCTGTAAGATATTTTATCAATTTTAATGCAGTCCAAATTCGTACACAGTAACAACATTGTATCAATCCTTTATATTCAGAACTTGAGTTGTAGTAATTCATGGTGTTCTCGAAGGTGTGCTTGATATAGGTATATACCTATACCACTCGCACCATAGATAACACACACACATAAATGTGGTCGTACATGCGTACACGTTAAATATAAAGAGGCACCGTCTCACCTGCTTGCCATATGCCCTCGAGGGAAGTTATACGGAAAGGAAGGAAGAAAAAGACAGACCCGGGCCACTATATGTACATTCATACGTACATATATATGTGTATATATAACACGTTTGGCTCTCTTGATGCGAACTAAACTGACTCATGAACGTGAACACACGTGTGACATAAGTGTAACCACGCACACCCACGCCTGGATTATATCCGCCGCAAATATCACATATGTTATATGACGATAGAGTGAGAAACAAAATGCTTTTGTCCAGTTGTTCCTTTGGATCGTTGATATTTTTCATTATTTTTTAATAAATTTTGAATATTTTTTATAACAAAATTACCTGTGATGGCAATCGATGTGGATGTTGATATATTGGTGTGACATAGGAGGAGTGTGATGAGTAATGATCATTATGGGAATATGGACTATTTGAACGTATATTATTTAATGTTGGTTGTGGAGGTGGAGGCTCTGGTGGATGTTGATCTGATGATGGTGATGGTATAACAGTGTTAGTGGGATGTGGAGGTGTCCAACGGGAATCCAATATTCCATGGCTTCCATTTATTACACTATTGTACATTTTAATTCAATTGAAAAAAAAAAAAACATTCACTTGTAAATAAATTTATTCCCAAACATAGTTCACTTGGAATTTTATTTTTTATTTGTATTAGTGGACGATTGATATGAAGAATGGGGGTTTTTAAGGAAAAATTAAATGGAGTAAAATGTAACAGAGTAATATGGTGAGTTTAAATCGTCGTTGGATAATATAAAACTGACTTGGATATTATGCAATGAAAAATCGGAGCAAACGATTGAATGTATCTATATTATTACGTAATATATGAATAATGGCTGTGTATGTTGCTGTACTTGAAGACAAATTTGAATTTCCGATTAAATATTAACATCAGTTAATCAACATTCAACATCATAATTGTATTCTTTGTCAAATTGATCCGAAAATAATATTTAAAAACAAAAAAGAAAAATAATATTAATATTTTCCTATCACACATTTTGCACAATATTTTTTTTTGCACAACAAAATGGCGGTCACAAACATTATCAATCAATTTGAAACTCAATTCTTCTATACAGTTCCACGTTTGTTTTATACGAAATAAAAACTAAATAATCAATAAACATTTTATTTTTTTATTTTTTTGAAAAATAAAATATGTAAAAACAACAATAACAGTGATTAATTGTCTATAAATATGACGGATATCGCCGTGCGCCTCAGTGAGAGCGGCGTTAGTAAACTAAAAGGAGAGGGGACACACACAATTTTCTATCGCTAATGGAGAAGGAAAATGAAAGAAAAAAGAAGTGGAATATGTATGAAAAAATGAATAAAGAAATAAAGAGATATTGAAAAAAAAAAAAAAAATGAAAAATAGCGCAAGATTCTAAATGGACGGGGAAGGGGATTAAAATGATGGCAGCAGATGAAGAGAGCGAAGGCACTATTTGTCATCCTAGACCCAACATGTAGCGCGTTACTGATAAGAGAGAGACTGAACGATTCAACAAAAAAAAAAAAAAAAAGTAATAAAAAAAATCGCACTCTGAGATATCGATTGAAATAATATGCGACCGATTCCAATACTATCATATGAATAATATACATATATACATGTGTATATTTTATATACCGCCAATAGACATCAGCGATGACACTTGGTGTAAAGTATATTATAACCAATAGAAAATGTTCGCGCCACACTCGGACTTCACTCCATCTTTATCGCCTGCCATATTCATACTTTATGCTATACCGTATGTATATACACATAACTATACATATATAAATGATTAATACATTGGTTAAGAGTGAGAATTCCGTTATTCAAGAAACCATTGACGTGCAGAGGTTTCTCACAATCATCGAGAATTTTTCCACCGAATAAATCGATTCAGAGCTCAGACTGAAGCTAGACGGTGTTACAAGTATATGGTTATATACGTAAACAAATAAACATATATACATACGTATATATACATATTCAAACATAAATGCACCATTATGTATAAATATATGTACATATACTAGCTCTTATATAAAGGTCATTTTAGATCCTTGCGCGCGTGTGATCACGCGTATAATTTGTAATACATATATAAGTGTCACATTAATTATATGTATGAATATTATATGCATACTTTTATTCGGTATTATAAATAATATGTAATCTCGTATATACTTTTATGTTTATAATGCTATCATCACTTCTTCCGCGATACGATAAAAGAAATTATGAACTTTTTCCCATGTTTAATATCGATAAAAATAGTTTCAGGAAATATAAATTAAAAATACTTAATGGAAAATATATTTTTAAATTTTTAGGAAATTATATTTATATATATATATGTATTGATTGAATGTATTAGATCAAATTTGTTGGATATAATTATGTTAGTGTGAGACACTTTATCCTCTTCTTTATACTGTATACATGAATTCGTTATGGCAGGTATTATCAGTTGACACGTCATAATAAGGTTGTGCGCGGCCTCATGAGCAGTCGCGTGGCCCATTCTCTCTACATCTCTACACCAATAAATGTCTATATGCAAATCCCTATCTCTGTTGATTCCCACTTTGGTATTCGGTTATCCCTTTTAGCTAATTTTATATAGATACTTTTTTTTTTTTCAGTATTCTCCTTTTATTCATTCCATTCTTTTTATATCACGATGGTGAACACATCTTTTACCAACTTTTAAATCGGATTATAAATCTTCTTTGCGGTAATAAGACACACTTATTCTCATCTTTATTCCATCGCCAATAAAATAAAAGGGGGAAAAAAAAAAATCATTATATGAGTTTAGTTTTATCATTGAAAATAAAAAGAAAAAAATTATTTTAATATTAACGATACTATAATAATATTGTGAATTTATAGAGGAGAAATATGATATATGTCCATTGATGGAGATACTCATGAAAAATATAACTGACCACAGTTAACAGACTGGATAAGTTTACAGATAAAGTAGAAAGAAATTGAAGATGAAAATAAAAATAATGTATATTTGCTCGAACGTTGTACATATAGTAATGGGTATAGGTATCTTATGAAGCGACGGTACAATAAAAAAAAAATATAAAAGAAAGGGTAGTACGCGCTGTACAAAGACTATACGCTGATGTTTGGTTTCTTAACAGAGGAGGGTGAGATATTTTTATATAAATATATATATATACATACATGTATATTTGTAGATGAGGGCAAAAGTGTGCAGGGGAGGCAAAAGAATGGCAATAAAAGGAGGGAGCGTGTGCGCGGCCGGTGGAAAAGTATAAGCGAATATAATGAAAGAAACAAATATAAGAGTATATGCTCCTTCATTCTTTCTTCCTTACTCTCACTGTGCTTCTCGCATCGCATATTCGTTGTACATAGTATATGCACTGAGGAAAAGGCGGGGGAGAGAGAAAAGTGAGATGGAAGATGGAAAAATAAAAGTCCAACAGGCCTTGGCTGCTGCAGTTGTGGCGGGCCGCGTTGCCAAGTCTCATTTGTTTATCGCTGAAGACGCTTAAAAGAGTCTTGAAAGAGATAATGTATGTGGATATATAATATGTATACATACATATACAAATTTATTTCTTATTTTTTGTTTAAGCTTTAAACATGGATAATTAATGTGTGCACATTTACGGAATTTTTCGGTAATTTCCGGGATGTAAATCAATCTCAATAATTTTTCACGGTGGTTGCATTAAAAAAAAAAAAATAAAAATTCATTCTAATAAAATAAATAGATAATTTTATTTGTATGAAGATAATAGAAGCAATATTATCACAATTGTAATAACTAATGAAAATATATAAAGAGAAAAAAAAAAAGAATCTCTTTTACGTATATATAATCTTGTAAAAAAAATTTTTTTATATTAACATGATTTTATATTCAGCGTGTATATATTGGTATATAAAAACAGCGCGTGGTATTCGGTGAATACATGTGTAAATATACATATGTATCGCTAATCCAGAATCTTTCGTGACTCAAAGGCATTACCACCCCCTGTATGAATCGTTCGACTTTTGTTATAAAGCCAATATTCATATTTATGTGGATATACATACGTATACCTTCTTCACGCGAATCTATCTAACTATATGTATATGAGATATGTGAACATGTGCGTGCACTTAACTCTCTATCTCTTTTCTTATACAGCCGTGCAACGTGGACGTATAAAATACATACATATGTCTTATCCTTCTACCCTTTATACAGATTGCGGAAGGCAAATGCTGAACGACAACGTGCGCCAGTCCCGAACCTATGCCAAACAACTTCTCGACTGGTTTTCAGTCCTTTATACCATATCTATAATAGTTTTATTTCATTTTCTTGCTCTTTTCATCGCTCATTTCCATTATTGGTCTCTCTCAATCTTTCTCTATTCGTTGCACCTTTTCTATCTCATCGTGTTCTGTGTTGATATACACACGCAATGCAATTTCCGCGTTCCTAAGGGAAGAGAGAATACAACGGGACATGTGTAATGCGACTTCTGGATCTGGGCTATATGTATACATATATGTATCTTTATGTATACACATTTATGTATTACATATACGATGAAATGCGATTTACATTCGCGTGTGTCGCGTGAGACCGTGTCCGTTCACGTGCCCCTTTGGTCTATCTTTCTTTGGTCATTATTATTTCTACTCATCACGATATATCTTCATTAACAAAAGCAAAATGAAATAAATAAATAAATGGAATAAGTAAATAACTATTTTTTTAATTTATTTCCACGGCTATAATAAACAATTTATCCATTCATGTATATATATATATAGTTCATTTATTTTTAAATTAATATAACGAATGTAAATGAAAGAAAAAAAAATTTGTTTTTGTATTTCATTCAATTTTAGTTTTTTTTAATAATTAGTTTAGAGGAAGATATAATTTATTTTTCATCAATGTCTGCAAGTATAATGTTTAATATTATTATTAATATAACTCATCGATTTTATAATGCTATTATTATCATTGTATAGCTGCGTATATATGTATATATTTAAATTACCAATATAACTAGTATTTGCTGGAACAAGAACGTCGACGAGACTGTATACTTATAAAATTTCAATTACCATTAGCAATATTGAATTTAGAGAAGATATATTTTGACAGTAATATCACAGACGCATGATTGAAATAGCCATAGACGTGGTCATAACATTTATGTATAGATCATACATGAAATATTATATTTATATATAGAAGTATATAAATAATGTATGATGTTGAATATAGATCAAATATTGCATTAAAATATTCAATCAATTTTCGTTCAGATATGTATTCAAGGTGAAAGTCCAGTGCTCCCTCTATTATAAATTTTTTTCTCTTTAATTTAAGAGTCAAATTATTTTTAATAAATGAGAAAAGTTATCGAAAATCTCTTTGGTTTTATACATTTTCTTATACATATAAGTAGTAAATCTTTTTATTGTTGGACAATTTGTATACACTTTGTCATCGGATATAATTTATATAGGTGAATGTCGTGACGAATATAGTGAACAGCTGAGAAAGAGAAAGAGGTGAATAAGTAGATAAGAGACAAAGTAAAATTATATGTCAGACAGCAAGGGGATCTATTTCGTCTCGTGGCAGTAATTTTGTACAAATCCACGTGTCATAGACACTTTTATTTCTTTTTTCCTTTTATTTTATATCATATCACATACTCTCCTCTCCTCAGATGAATATAAACCTACATATGCAGGTATAGATTTTAAATTTCTTTATTCATTTTTTTTATTGACACTCTGGTCGTTGATGTAAATAATAATTATATCAACCGTTTTGTCGGCGGTCAGTTTCCTCATACATATTTACATGGGGAAAAACATTACATTGTATATAACCCGTGATATAAAACATTATCATCATCATCATCATCATCATTATAATCATTTTTATCATTCTTTTTTTTTTTTTTTTTACTTCATCTCTTTTCTCTTGCACGTTCGTTCTCATTTTTTGTTTCCATCTCCGGACGTGATTCAATCTCATTCCAGAACGATTAAATATATAGACGTACACATATAGATGTGAATAAACTTGTAAATACATTTGTATACGTAGTAGAATGTTATTTACTTGATACGTATTATTCAACGACAGTACGAACACGTGTTTTGTCTTTTTGAAATCAGATAATTTAATAATTGCATTGGCGAGCGAATGAAGAAGAAAAAAAAAAATTAAAAATGATTGACACTATTAATATATTTATCACAAATTCGTATAAATAATATTCAATATTTTTTTTTTCCATGACCTTGACCAAGTAATACCGCACACGATTTCATATTTCATACGAGACATATTTCGACCCTGAACACTGCTCAACAGTTAATAGAATGGGTACACATAAATGTATGTGTATTTATAACCATCGAGAAAAAAAAATTGATAAAAAAAAAAAAAAAAGAAAAGGAATCACGAGCTTTGACCAGCTATTGATTTTACCTTGGGAGAAAAAACAAGATGAATGACCCACGAGGCCAATGCATTAACTGCAAAAGTAAATGAATATATATATACATATATATATCTAACTTGAAAACTTTAAAGAACAAGCAAAAAAGATATAAAGATGTAAGTGGGGGTGTAAGAACGAAATCTCGGGGCAAGGGAATGATAGGAAAAAGAAGGTCGTGCGGCCGGCCTGATAATCTTTAATTTATTTTAATGACGCCAAGGCGTGACTCGGCCGCAGTATAGCGCACATATAGAACCCGGCCGCGCGCGCGGCCGATATACATATACATATATATGTATATGAAGTGAGAAAGAGAGAATGGGGCATAGCCTCAGGAGAATGCCGACGTCGTCGTGGACGCCACCGCGTGTTGTCGGAGGTCAGGTTCACCGCGCGCGTATTTGCAGTGTACACAACCACTAAAGCCAATCCGTGTGACAAAATTTACATATATGTATATATGTATATAAATAAATATTAAAATTATTATTATTTTTTTTCCATTCATTAATTTGTTTTCTGATTACATTTATCAATATATATTTTTATAAATTTATTATGATATGTATACGTTATTGAGAACAATGAAATCAATTTATCATTATTATTATTAAATAATAATAAAATAATAATAATTATTATTATAATATATTTATAAAATATATATAAATATATATATATATGTGTGTATGTATGTGTACATATAAATGACTGTTAAGATCGGTCGAGGGCGGCCCTCACGGTCGCGATAGGTTGCACACATTTATGCACGCGTGTGTGTATATACATATAAGTAAAGAGAGAGAGAGAGAGAAAGAGAGAGAAAGAAATTTCTCTATACATCAGTGAGATACGACGGTCAAAAGAAAAAGAAAGAGAGGACGATAGGGTGGGAGGATGAGAGAGGAGCGAACGAGCGCGTTGGATGCTGCTTGATGTAGCTTGCATATATGTATGTTTTATGTCAGCGTGCATTCTGCATTTTGCGCAGTTGCCACGTCCACCCGCTTTCTTTCCCTCTTTCTCTTTTATTCATTCTTTTTCTTCTTCCTACACTTCTTTCGTTGCTTTTTTTTTTTTTTACGTTTTGAATTCGCCTCCTTCTTTCTTCTTTCCCTCCCTCTCTTATCTCATCTTTTTTTTTTTTTTTTTTCATCTCACTTTATTCTTTCCTCTCGCTCTCTCTCTCTCTCTCCCTCGATACGTATATTCATATATTTATAAGTACACATACATATGTACGTACCCTGCCTACACTCTTGACATCTCTCGCGGGAATATAGAGTCATTGAACTCGAAAAAAAGATGGCCGTGCGGGAGAGAAAATGAAAAAAAAAAAAAAAAAATGAATATAAACGAGTATAACAAAACGACGCCACTGCATGTATATTCGTGCCCTGCGTGACCATGCTCTTAAGTAACCAAAAAAAGAAAAAAAAAATAATATGCTATAGTGATTCTTTTTTTTTTTATATCGAAAATTAATTTTTATATGTTAATTTCATTGTATAATTTAATTTGGCTTTTTTTTTTTTCGTGTCAGGATAATGAAAAAAGTTTATAAAAAAAATTAATTTTGGGACATGAATTTTTTTTTTTGACAAGAAATGAAAATAAAAAACGAGATTGTATATATATACATATATTATGGGTGTGTGTTGTTCGGGTCGTCGCGCGTCAGACTTTGAGAGCGAGCCACGAGGCCGTACGTGCGCCGCGGTGATTCAGCCGGCAAGTTGGAGTAGGTCGTGACTCTTCGTCGTCGTTTCATTCGCGCCGTCGCATTCGCAATTATCAAATATATATATCCATGTATAACATTCACATTTAGATATCCCTAAAATCTTCATTCTTTTTTCTTTTTATTAATTATATACACTGCGAATGTCAATGTTAATCCATTCATGTGTGAAAATCACAAAAATGTTAAACTAATTGTACGAATAACGAGTAAATATATTTTTTTTTTCAACCTTGAAAGAATATTGAAGCTCGATTGAGAAGTATGTATAGTTAATGATAATATATAATGAAAGGGAGGAGTGAATATACATATATATATATATATACCAAGGGAATAAAAAAATAAAGACAAAAAATTGGTGGGGTCAGGTTTTGATTTTGAGTTTTTCATTCGTGCTCGAAGGAGCACGTCGTCCTCGTTCCGGAATCTCCCAATGGCGGAACATAACTCGACACAATATATTATACATACGTACTTATATACCTATATAAATATACATATATTCAGTAATAAGAAGGACAAAAGTGGCGCATATTCTATTTTTAAACAATAAAATTTAACCCAATTTTCTCGCGGACAAAAAAAAAAATATATATAAATAATACGAAAAAAAAAGCAAAATAGTAAAAAAAAAAGAATTTGAAACAATAATATTTCTCTTACCTGAAAATACGATTATAAAATAATATTCGGTGGGTAGTTTTATTCCTATACTGGACACGACGATATTATTAATCTTCGCCAGTACTATATTCAGACAATAAAAAAAATAATCACAAATGATATGGCACACTGTTCAATTCCATTGTTCACGTACGAAAAAAAAAAAAAAAAAAATATAAATGATAAATAAAACAAAAAAATTGGAATTAAAAAAAAATCGTAAATGAAAAATCTAAACTAAAATGATTTCACCATAGAATATAAAAAAATATATACATGCATAAATATATATGTATATGCATATAAATTATGAGCAAATATATAAACTGAGTACACGCGACATTATTCGGCAATAGATAATTTTCACAAATATGTAAAACTCACAAATGTGTCGTTCGCATCTGCGACGCCAACGCGAGCGTCGCGACGCTCGGCGGCGTCTGTCATGGAACTGTCAACTGCCCACTTCGTGACCCTAACCTCTTGTTGAGCCCGTATCTGTTAATATATTATATTGACAATATAAAACGACTTCTATTCACGTTCAAAAAAATAAATAAATTGCGTTATACACGCAAAAACGTAATACGAAAATAAAAAATTCGAAAATGTAAACACACTACAACCAGTTGTGCGCACACACACACACTTGTAATCCTTTTTTCTTACACGCACTTTTCTATACTTATTTGAAAATATTCAGTAGCACAAGAAAAGAAAAAAGAGAAAAAAAAAACATGTAATGAATGTAAACACAAGTCGAGTTGTGCGACAGTGAATTGAAAAATGCACGCGTAATAATATATAAAATTCAAACTCATGTGATTGGCACGCGCGCGCGCGCTAACTCGGAAAAGTCCCGGGAGTTTTTACGAACTGCACTGGGCGCGCGCGTCCCTCCCGCCCGCGTGGTCGACTCGTTGCTGTCGTCGCTTGTTCAGACGCGCGCGCACACACTACTCGCGTATATCGTATTCTATTTGTTTTCTCTCTCACTCTCTCTCTTTCACCGACGTTCCCTCTCCTCTTTTTATTCTCTTTGTCGCTATTATTCACTCTCTTTCTTTCTTTCTCTCCCTTCCTCTTTTTTATTTACTTTATTATCTCTGTTACTCTTGTGTGCAAAAGTTTAACGAAAAATATTTTGCGCGCAGGGACAAAAAGAATAGAAAGAAGTAACAGTTGAAAGAGAAAAACAAATGTATATATATATACATATGTTAGAGAAAGAGGAAGTGGAGAAAGAAGAAGCGCGCGCGAATGGAGAGAGTGTATGTATGTGTGTGTGTATTGGGGGCCAATGCGTGCGCACCTTACTTCGTTAAAGAGTCTTTGCCGTATAAAATGCTGGGGCGCCGTGGCGGCGGCGCGAGTGTGCGCCCGAGAGGAACCGCTCGAGCGTCCTCGTGCGTCATTGGATAGTGAATTAGGAGTGGGGTCACTGGCGCGAAGGTTGAAGGAGGCGCTCAACGATCAAAAGAATATGAGAGAGAGAAAGAAATATGTATAAAGAGAATCCAGAAAAACATAAGAAAAAAAAAAAATGATTAAGAGCGAAAGAGAAAAAAATATACATTGGAGTATGGTAAAAGAATAAAGAATAATTGGCAGTGGGAGGGGAAAAAAAGAATTTTTATTCACAGGAATGGGGATGAGTGTGAGTATAGAAGAGGGGATAAGAATGAGATTTGATTTATTTGGGACCAATTGAAAAGGTCGAGGTGAGGTAGGAGAAAGTGTCACCTTGAAGCTTTTATGAATAGAGAAATGCGGGTGGACGCTCTAGTTTCAGGCTTTGATAAATTGTTTCAGATATAGTGGGGGAAGCGTGACCAATGAAACGCACAGGATTAGGGTCCCATAAGAGTGGGAGGTGGGGCCTAAACTACAAGCGCGGAATTAATATAGAGAAATACTAGAGAAGATGAGAGAGGGAGTTTGTATTTATATATGCAAGGATCATTTATATACATTTCTTTTCCTTTTTTCAATCATTTTTTTTTTTTTTTATTTTAATATTCACTATATGCACATCTATAGTTTCTTTATTATATACGTTCACAATATTATATGCATGGCGAGACTTTTTCTGAATTGCGTTCACAAACCTTCATCCGAGCGATTCACCCACGCGCGTTTATAAAATAATAATGACGTTAATAATTTGTTATTGACAAAATTAATGTGTAATCCATTATTTATTGTTATATCTATATTTGCAATTCATTTTGATTTTATTATTGTATTTGCATATTTAAATGTGTGAGTGCATATGATACAAGACGTCGACATTGGCTTCTGTCTCACATACTCTTGTTTCGTGACCTAGATTCCGAATCGACGCTATTTTTTCTCATTGCACTTTTTTTTTTTTTTTTTCATCTTCCTCACTCTTTATGTGTATATATATATATACATATATATAAGTACACGTCCCCCTCCTCTCTATTTTAATACTACACGCAGATATGTATAGCGTCATACCTTCTTTTTATTGGTATATCCCTCTCTTCTTTACGTTAATCCTCCTCCCTCTCTTTTACATTATGTCTATATATATGTATTGTTCCCCTTGCATCTTGTGTCATTCTTCGCAGTTTCTCACTCTGCATTTTGCTGTCTCTGACTTCTCTTCCTAACTGCCTCAATATATACATATATGTAGTGAATCACTCCCTCGCACTCTCGTTCGTACTCACTTTCTCTCTACTCTTATACTCTGCCCCTCTTTCTTTCTTGCTTAGTTTCAAGACCTGACCTACGACTACGTTTTTACTATACTGATGTCATTTTAACCCAGAAAAAAAAAAATATTTTTTATTATCTTCTCCAACGCATTTCTCTTACAAATCTTCTAATAATAATATCACAATGTACTAATAAAAAATGATTATTCAACTCGTCATATAATTTTTATTATATAATTATCCATCTGCAATAATTTAAATTAAATTTTAATTGATTATTAATTATTTTTTATCATCACCATATTGATGAAAATTTTTTGCATTAAAAAACAAACAAATTATTATGAAAAAAAAAAAAAAATAATAACATACGTCTGTAACATCATGGGATCGTGAGCGTTATAAACTTTGAATTATCTTTTTGCATCTGTCTCGACGATTTCTTTCTCACTTTTTCTGTAGCTTTCTTATTCGCTCTTTCTTCGCGGTTGTCTGTCGCGCTGCATATACAGTGACGATACAGCAATGAAACGACGACCGGGAGAAATAAAAGAGCAGGGCAATTGCATATACAAGATGAGAGCAACTGAGATCGAGAAAGAGAGATTTGAGGGGAGTTACAGCAAGGATGGTGAGGGAGGGATCATGGCGATATATACACAGACCAGAAGGGGCCCCCCCGCTGAAGTATACCCGCGCGCTGCAAAACTCTGCAGTTTTGTTATTTCATTTTCCAAACTTATATTTAGAAGGGCAACGATCTTTTGCCAGGCTCACACAACGTTTGCAGCAACGACAAAAGACGGAGAAAGAACGATCAGGGGAGAAGAGAGGGAACAGTTGATGCTGATCTCAGTGGTCAAGTCACTGTGTAGCATACAATATTACAATGATGATATGAAAAAGAAGAGCATGTGTATATATATTTATGCTCAGTGATATGTGATGTTTAAGTTATTTGATTCGAGTGGGTAATATGCCGGTTAGAAAATGCGCAAAGTATTTTTAGATATAAAAAATTTTCTAAATTTAAGATAATATCGTAATACATATTTAAAAATTAGATTCATTTAAATATTCAATTATTTCATCGCCCATTGAATATAATTAATTCTTAGTAATTTATACTTAAAATTTAATATCAATTAATTACTCTACTGAAATATTGTGAAATATATTTTAGTTAAACAAATAAATAATCATCATTATTGTATTTTAATAGAATATTATAGAGAAAAGAATTAATATTTCTCGCAGTTCTCTATAATAATTACCAGCTATTTAAATAATTTAATAGCCTATATTCAGTGTAATAATAGTCACGAGTAATCGTTTGAATTAATGATTGGAAGCAAAATGCGCGCGAAGCCGTATATTGCCGCCACAAAGTATCCAAAGTAACCGGTCTATACGTATACTCGAACGTTGGCCACCATAGAAACGGTATACACACACGCACAAGTATTATTTCATCTCTGTCTATTACATATCAATATGTATATATGTATGGATCTATCGGGTTGCTGTATCAATTCTCTGTCCCGCTCTCTATCTCCCTTGTTCTCCCTCTTACACGTTGCGTTACATTCATTGCGTTCTCTGTTACACACAAACGTTTGTAGAGAATCCGCTTGGGTAGAGCTAAAGCCACAGCGCGCGTGGTTTCACCGTGACCTACCCCATCAGGAACACCGCGAGCATGTATGTTCGCCCACACGCCCGCGTTTCGCAACAGACCAAAAAGAAATAGAGGAAAAAGAAGAAGAAGAAGAAGAAGAAGAAGAAGAAGAAGAAGAAGAAGATGAAACAGAGTTTATTCTTTGTGTTGTGCGTGCACGGCTGCATATACTGTCCCTTTTTTTTTTTTTATCGTTCGTTGACTCCGACAGTGCGATCGTCGCCCCGACTTTTGCCTCCATGATAAGATTGCAACGACGAGAAAGAATGTATGTGTGTATCTATACATGAATATATAACTGGAAGAGGGAGAGAAATAAAAAGAATTGGTGTTGAATTATGATGAGAGACTAAAAATAAAAGCTTGACTGAGGTTATGGTTGATTTAATACATATTAATGTTGGAATTTTTCATTCCAAGAAAAAAAAAAAATGAAAAAGTGTATGTAAACGTTTATAGTATAGCAAAGTGGAGCAGAAATAATAAATTCTAAAGTTTTCATTTATTTTATTATATCAATATAAGTTTACTATATGTAAATCTTCTTACACATCACTATATATTTATAATATTTATTTTTAGTTCAAGAGAGAAAAAAAAATTGAAGAAGGCGTGATAAGTCAATGCATAATGATATATAGATAAATATATATATTGAGAGAGAAAATTTTAAGTCGACTATATTACGCTTATATTGAGGGAATAAAATGGTTTTTGATCATGCGATCACGAAAACAGTATAAAATTAATAAAAATTAGAAGAAATAGTTGAAATTAGAATCGCACAGTTAATATTATACACATGGACGGAAGAATAAGTATATGAAGTAGAAAGAGGGATTGATAAGACATTATAATTTTATTTCGAATTTGTTATAGTCCCAAGACACGAAACTTTGGCTAATACAGATGAAAAAAAAAAAAAAAAAAAAAAAACTCAATATTCAATTGAGACAAAGAGTGAAACTGACGAGTTCACTACTTACATATAAATATAAAACGTTTGTATACACATTTACATATGCGTTAGACTATATTGTGAAACAAAGAGATTGAAATAGCCGTTATTTAAATCGTAGATTCATTGGGATTGTCAAGAATGATGATAAAAAAAAATTTAAGATGAGTAAAAAAGAAAAAGTGAAATTGACGAGAGAAGGGGATTTTGGCAACGTGAGAATTTATTCTTCAATCTCCTCACACTCTTTATCTCTCATATACTCTCTCACTTGTGAAGGGCATTGAGACAATGCGATATACCTACACATGCCTATATCCTATTTGCATTGTTCATTTCAACCCCTTTGAACACTTTCCTTGTATCAAAACAAAAAAAAAAAATTAAAAAAATTTTCTTCCTATCCAAATTCCGGTTTTCATTCTCTCTATAAATTTCATGTATACATATCCACCTTTGCAGCTGTCACATGGATATATTTATAATGCTGCGAAGTAGTTGGCATAGAGCTGGTAAATGACAGCGACGTTAAAATTCATCTTCATCCCCCCTTTATATCCCTTTACCGCCAAAAAACCGTAAGTTTGTCGTTCGGAAAAGTAAAAAAGAACTATATGTATATATATCTACAGGAGAGAAGTAAAAAAAAAAAAAAAAAAAAATCATTTGGAACCCATAAAGCGACCGACGCGGAAACGAGAGGGATAAAAAGGGGTGTAGAGTCGGGTGGAATGATGAAAATACTGTGGGGAGGTTGGAGGTGACGATATAATTGGATTTTAATTCACGCCAGTGCGGGCGCACTATGAAGGGGGTGTTAAAAAAAATTTGTACATATGTATATACATTCTTTTCATTCATTTCTCTCGACTCTTGATTTTTTTTTTTTTTAAATTTTTTTTTTGTACAAACTCGTACCAAAGTATGGATAGTGAGTATTTTGATATCACTATGAAACATGTATATACACAATATGTATGTTTTTAATTCTCATTTCAATTCTAAGGGTTGAAATAATGTCAAAAGTTGAGCATTATTATTATTGTTAGACAATCAATGTATATTTAATTCCCCCTAAAATTTTTTTACAAGTTAAATAATAATTGTAATTTTTTTTTTTTATGAAACTAGAGGGGTGTGCTAGAACATCATTCTTTAATAATTGTAGGCGGAGAATATTGTCGACCATTTTCTATTGATTTCCTCAGTATCCAATTGGAACCCCCCTACAATATTGTTAGCTCTTTCTTTCCCATCTCGTTTATATGAATTTTTGTCAACCTCCCTATATATATCGACAGGGGGGTGGTGATCTTGAAGCACTGCTGGTCCATGAAAAGGAGGGTGTGAATATGTATTGGTTCCACCCCGTAAGATTCTTTATATGCTGTTTCTCATTTTATTTTTCGCTTCAAACTAACGAGGGGAAAAAAAAAAAGAGAGAAAAATATGCATGTTTTTATGGATAGACCACGTAGTAAGGGGGATATTTTTACTAATTCTTACGTTCGTCTGTATCGTACCAACTGAAAAAGCCTTCTCGTCTTTTCCATTACGATGCAAACGAGAACATATTCATCATACACCATTCACGTCGAGTGAGGATGTGAGCTACCCCCGTAAAGTAAAATCTATTCATAAATATATATTCAGTGAGGGATGATTTTCGACGATGAATTTTTTTACCTAACCACAATGGAAAAATTGAAATAAACACGTTTTACTAAAAAATAAAATATTAAAAAAATAATAATTGAGATATAAAGAAGAATATATATGTATGCATATAATGGATAAAAATGAGAAGTGAATGTTTTAATTAAATCTCTGCGGAAGCGAAGAAACTTTTCTCACTGGTGTTGCTCTATCTAACTGTATAAAATGCAATACAGTATAGCCTACACGTTTTTGCGATTTTCTAGAAAAGTTTCTTCTCTCTTTCATAGCAGTGCGAGTTACCTCGCGCGCGACGTGCTCACTTCTAACGGACGCGTATATAAACCTTCTCAAACATATACATTTGTATAAATATATATAGGCATCCAGAAGAAAGTAAGTGAACTAAAGAGCGAACACTTTTTCACCCTCATCCTCGAGTTAGAGTAAAAAACAAACCAAATAGGAAAAAAAAAAAAAATGAATACAACCGCAAAAACAAAAGAACGTGGGCTACTTAACGAAACAAATTGTTGCTTCGTTGTCAGTGAAGAGAATTTAAAAGTTTTCCACGAGTTTTCCAGTTCTCTCACTTTTCTTCCCTTTCTCTGCCTATAGTTACGCCACCCCCTACAGCTCTTGACTAGAATTTTTTTCTCGTATATTTGTCGGCATTTTCTTCGAGACCACCTACAGCCCCTTTTCGGTCGGTCCACTTCTTCACTCTGTCACTATCATCCCTCACGGCCCTCATCTCTTATCATCAACTAGCCCCTTCCGGACGTTCCTCTCACGAACGTCCTCGTGCCATCTAACACAATTCATTGCTCGTTAGCGCCGCTTTCTTTCGAATAGCATTTTCCAACTGACGAGTAGATAGGTGGAAAGAAGAAGGGATGCAAGAGGATAGGGGACTATCCACTTGGAGAAATATTCGTAGAGTGCCACTCTCATACTCCCTTCCGAGGCATAGTGTCTTACTACCTGGTCAACCTTCTTCAGACTTTATCCACTTTCTCAGTAATTTTCTTCCACTCTTGTAACATTTCCAATTTTACTGCAGAAAACTTTCTCAAATTATTTTTTCATTTTATTTTTAATACATTTTTTTTCTCTTTGCACTTTATAATATTTTTTGTCCTCGTTTTTCTCTGCTTGTCGCTTTAATTATTTTTTTTAATACCAATTGTGGAAATTTCCCGCAATTAGTTTAATTATGGCGTTGAGTAAAGTATTTTTGTTAATTACAAAATTTATTGAGTAATTTTATTAATTTTCATTGGATTTGAATATTGAATTAGTCATTTGGTGGGATGTTCTTATTTATATATTAAAAAAAATCGCTTGAGCCACTATAATCAATATTTTCACTTAAATATATCGAATATTGAATCCCTCAATTACTTATCAGTTAATTTAATTATAAAAAATAATACTTATTGAAAGATTTCAACAATAATTAACAAATAAACAAGAATGCATTATTTATATAAACCTTAGTGAAATATGTATGTGTAATAATATACAAGCATGCACAAATGCAATGAATGAATTGCAGCAAAACAATAAATAAATAAATTTATAAGTGACTAATCCATCAACTACCACTAACAAAAAAATTTAATATATATTTCATTAAATATTTAATATTAATATACAACAATAATGAATATAGAAAAATGAGTAAAAGTATGAAAGACGAAAAGTGAAATAAATAAAAGAAAAAATGTGAATTTTGAAGATTAAGCAAAAATGTGAAAATATAATTTTCTTTTTAAATTGAAGAGTAATTTATTTGTGTATGTTTGTGTGTGGTTTGAGTGTTTAACTCACTCGCTGTAGAGTAGACCAGCATTCCTCAAGGGTGCGCTCGTTGATGTTGGCCATTCCTCCACCCCCGCCGGCTCCTCCGAGACCAGCCGCAGAGGCACGAGACTGTGTGTATATACGTTCCAATTTCGGGAGGGGCAAGCAATAGAAAGCATATACAGATATATATTCATACATACGTACATACATACATAAATACATACATATATATGTATACATTCGTACATTATATTAGTTAGCACATAAACCCAAAATTTGTCTTTGATGCAAAGAGACCCATAGACCAAAGACCCAAACATTTGAACCCTTAACATAGCTACAAATTAATAATAGGTTAATTTCTATACGTATCTCTATATATTATACACCTGTGCCCTACTCAACAAACTATCGAATTACCCTCATTTATATTACATAGGAAGCATTCCCACCGACCACCCTGAGTATTCATTTGTTTACGATCCGCAATAACGATTAGTTAGCAATAAAATCGTCTTTACTCACTCAAGATTGTTGTTTCTAAACAAAAATGCGAATTCACATTATGAAATAATCATTACTGACATCAATTTGTTATTTATGAAAATATAATAATATAAAAAAATAAGATAATAATTGTGCGTTAGTGTTTTTCTGTGTGATCATTGTATATCTATAACATGTGATGATATGTGTGTAATGTGAATGTTTTTATTATCTGTATTGTGCAGGTCAAGAACCTCAAGAGGAGGACATATCGTTCTGCATTCAAGCATTACGGCAATGTATATTGGTGTGCGTATTACTCTTGTCTGTTGGTCTCAACTAATTGCTTTGTCTCTCGCTGCATTTAATTTTCTATTTGTGTTTTTTAAAGATATTCAAATGTGCGATGTGAATAAAATGAAAAAATGGATAGTCATTATTGAAAACAAAATTGATTTTTAATGATTTAGATGCATTTTTGTTTAGTTCAATCACGTGGTAGTCGAGAGGATATTATTCATCGTTAAGACAAATTCAAAATACTGATTGAGATGAATTTTATATTGATGGAATCCGTATTTTAGAAATCTGATAGAACTTTCATAAATTGATACGAACTATAAGTATTAAATTTTTCGAAGCATATTCTTCAAACTCTTCTATTCTTTCCTAAATAATTTAATGAGTACATTTTGGAAAATCTCACCTGAAGCTCGTTGACCAATTTTTCGGTGAGTGTTGCGTCATGTGAATCTTGGCTACCCGTACCCGGACTTAGCATAGAATTTTGTGAATTCTGTTGTTGATTACCCGGAACATTTATCCCAGCCAAACCTCCATTCTGCACCATGTTACCAGCCATAGTGAGCGCTTGTTGTTGCAAATTTTGACTAAGATTTTGTGCTTGCTGCTGTAAAGTTTGTTGATTCAACGTTTGGCCCAAATTTTGTGATAAATTTTGTGCCTGTTGTTGCAATGATTGACTCAAATTTTGTGCCTGATTTTGTATATTTTGCTGCAAACTTTGATTCGCCTGACTTAAATTTTGTGGCTGGTTCAACAATTGCTGCTGCGGCGATAAATTTGGTGTAAGGCTCTGTGCAAGATTATGTTGCAATGTCTGGCCAAGATTTTGCTGCATATTTTGGGTAAGTGCCTGCGTTAGGGCCTGACCAAGATTTTGATTGAGTGCTTGTGCCGCTTGAACGGCCTGCACTGTTAATGAAGGACTTGATGCTTGTGACATAGTTTGTTGTGCTTGTGCTAAACTATGTAAGCTTTGTGCCATTGTCGAACTTATGGCGTTCTGATGATCACCTTGCGGCGATGGTGTCGTGGGCGCCGATGGTGTTTGATGCTGCCCTCCTTGAGAATTCTGTTGGCTCATTGCCATTGCATGTTGCTGCTGTTGTTGCTGTTGATGTTGCTGCATTTGGGATGCGTTGGATCCTAAATTTGGATTTGGTGCCACGGCCCCATTATTTGGTTGCGTTTGTTGCTGGGTTTGTTGTCCCAGTGGACTGTGTAATGTTGTTTGTTGATTATGCTGCTGTTGCTGTTGCTGTTGTTGCTGCTGCTGCTGCTGCTGTTGTTGTTGTGCCTGAACCTGCTGTTGTGTTTGCTGGTGATGCTGTTGCGCATTTTGTAATGGACTGTGTTGCAATCCTGGCGATTGTTGAGGCGGTACTCGCTGAGGTTGTTGCCAATAATCTGACATTTTAAATACATGCTGACGTAATGCATGAAGATTTGCCGCCGCAGCAGACACAGCTGAAGCTTGGACCTCCATTGGCTCGGGATCCGGCTCAAGGTCCGGTTCCGGTGAGCTCGGGTCCTCGTCCTCCTCCTCGTCTTCTCTCTCCGTGATGTCCTCGTCTTCTTCTTGTAATCTTCTAACTTCTTCCACTGCTGCTGCTGCCGCCGCCGCAACAGCTTGATGATTCGTTGACGTAATATTTGCTTCTACCCTTCCAACATCAACACCACCAGTAGCAATACCTGGTCCACCGCCACCTATCCCACCCCCCGAATCTCCAGAGTGATGATGATTTGATAGATGGTGATGATGATGCTGATGATGTGGATGACGCTGCGATTGTTGTTCCGGACTTGTTTGGACCTGGTGCTGCTGCTGATGGTGATGCTGCTGCTCCAGGCCAACAAAATCCGGCTGGGCTTGCGTCTGTGCGCGCAGGTCCAGGGCCGCCGTCGCGTCCGAAATCTTGAGGCCTTCGCGCGAAGCCCGGGCTACCCCCTTCCGGCGCAGCTTGCCCGCTTTTTGGCACACCTACCGGTAAGTAGCACCAGCTCGAAGACAATGTTTAATGCAATTGATGCTGATACGTATTCTCACTGGATTCTCCACGGTGATTTGTTTTCGTATTTACTTTTACGTTAAAGTATGATTACTATCGTTTTTTGACGATTATAAAGGCACGACGTCAGTTATCTAACGTCGTCCACTTCAGTTTCTTCCTGGACTTGATAAGTATTACCTTGCTCATCAAACCAAAACTTGTACAATTTGTTTGATTTAAAATCACGCCTTCACACTATTTTATCCGTGGTCTATGTATTTATTTTAGTACAATTATTTATGTCCGATGATTATTGACTGTCTATTTCGATAATCTGTTGATGATCTTTTCTTTTTTATCAATTCGTCTAATGTCTCAATGTATCTTGTTGTATGTGTATGATGTATGTGTATATTTGTGCTTGAAATGTCAATGTGCTAATTATGCGCGTGGATGCTCCTTCGGCGTGAGGAACAGCCTATTTTTCTCTTCTATCTACTTAATGTCTATTTTCGTAAAATTAAGTTTTCAGGTTAAATTCAGGATTGCCCAGCCCGGACGGTGTGAACGAGACAGAGGTCCACGGACACGACTCGCTCGAAGGATTTATATGGTGTTTTACTAGTTATTATTTAACTTTAAAAAACGCTCTTCTTCTTGAATTAATTATTTCAGGCTAGTTCAATTCACACAAGATGAAGAATTATTCAATCCAATAATTGATGATAAAATCTAGCAACTCGTCCCGTTTTGCCCTGAGTTTTGCCCGTTTTTTAGATTTATTGATGGATATCGTGTATGTGTATGTATGTGTGATTGTATAAGTGATTGAAGGATGACGCACTTGTCTATTATTTAGTTTTTGATGTCACTAACAATGCACGTGCGCACCCCGTTTTTATAATGTATATATTTATAATAATTGAGTGTTGTTTATCGGGACGAGATGAATTTTATGGAATGAAACACTCTTGCCTTCGATAATTCTTCAAATGAATATAAATAATAATGTATAATTTTTAATTATTTTCTTTTGGTTTATTCCTTTGTTGTTCGTTTCATTTATTACTCCTCCAAGTGAGTCGTAAACAAATGTCCATCGACGACTCCTTCTCGAATGAGAAAATGCGACTCTATGCGTTTTTAAAGAGGATTCCTCTAAATCACCTTAAATCATGCCGCTTCACCCTCACTTAAACTTTTTATATTTTTCTTCACCGATATCTCTTAATATTCGTCTTCGACTATGTCTTCACTTAGTCTTTACCCTCATTTGGAATTTAAAACCGCATATTATACTCTTTGATCGATTATAAATTTGCTTGCTGTTTGTTTTATTTTTTATTATCGTTTAAGAGTTTATTTTTCGTTTAATTAATATTGCACTTAGGTACACTCGTTTTTTGAACACACTGAAATATATATGTATATGCGGCTCACTCTTTTCTTCTTTACACTCTCATTCTCTTGCTCCTTCTCAATCTCTTTTCCTCTTTCTCTTGCTTTTCTTCTTATTGGTTTTTTATTCATTCATTTTTTTTTTGTTTGGGAAGAGACCGAGATTTTTTTTCTATTTTAATATACAATTTTTTCCAGTATACTTTTGTTTGTCTATGTTTCCGAATTATCTTTCAATATCAACGTAAATTTTCCATTTTCTTTTTTCTCCGATTATTTTTCAATTTTTGTCTCGATACCTACACCTCGTGTCTTCCTCACAAAAAAAAAAAAAATATTCACAGCAAACAAACAAATTCGAAATTTTTCTTTTGAGCTATTTCACTTTGTCCCTACAATTTTACACTTTGCTATGTTCTATCTCTTCCGCTTTTTCTGTTGCTACTTCTGCTGTTGCTGCTACTTCTTTCTCTTCACTCTTCACTTGAGCTTTTTAACTTGTGACAACTCTTTCAAGTCTTCCACCATTCACAACCACTACCACAACCACCACCACCACCCACCCTCCCTTCCTCTCTTGCCCTTTTCTTTTTTTTTTCTCGCTCGTTATCTTCGTCTCCAAACAAATTTCTTCACTTTTATTTTAATTCACTCTTCACTCTTTTTTATTTTTTCCTCTCTTTTCCTCGTCTTTATCTGCTTCTTCCGCTTTGTCCAGTCTTCCTCTCCTGCGCGGGAATCTCTCGCTGCAATGCGTCTCCCGCTCGAAGCTGAAAACACACGCACAAAAAAAAAATACATTAATAATTATAATCATTTAATTCTATTTAATTCGACTTGCAAATATTTTCTATTTTAATAAGCATGCCTTGAAGTTGATACTTTCAAAGGGGATGATTCAAAAAACAGAATAAATATTAATAGGGGTTTCAGAATTTTTTTCAAATAGTTCACGCCCGATTCCAAAAAAAATTTTTCAAATATTCAAATAACAAACATGATTTCACTTTTCCAAGTATAACACTTCAGAATTTTTATCACCAAGAAAAAAATTGGAATGATCAATTTGATTTGATACATTATAATAACTTTTTGTCGTCATTCTAGTTCATTCATGTTCACTTTTTGATTTAATTTTTTATTTTTCCGTCGGTAATGTTGAAATTTCATATTTTAATATAAGTCATTGAATTATTTTCTCCGACAAAATTAAGTTTATAAAGTGAGAAAACATATTATTTCTTTGCCGTCGCACCACGACATGTCACGTCAAAGAACGGGATATCGCACGGCGAAAAAAAAAATTCACGAACAAAAGTGAATGTATGGTTGGTGTGGTTTCAAATTAAAAAAGAACCAGAAAAAAAAAAGAATCGACGTAAATCATATAGAGTACTACTGACAACAACGAGAAGGGTAGAATACATAGCATTCACTTCTCTTCCTACATATCTTGTCCCTTTTATTTTTATTCTTTTATTTTTTTTTTACTTCCACATTTAACAAACTGGAATAGATATGAATCGCGAATGAGGAAAAAATAATTGAGAGTGAGAACAAATGATAAAAAAAAAAAAAGAAAATACGTAAAGAGTAAAAAAATATATGTAAAAGTTTTGTAACAAGCTCAAGCTAACTTTCAGCAACGTTTATATGACATTTGATTGTGTTATATAAAATCAGTTCTGGAAAAAAATATCTGACAGTTTTATATTTACTTCTGTATGCATGTATATTGTATGTATGTAAATCAAGTTTGGTGTCATCATTGATAGAAAAATCAGTAAAAATTTAATTACTGAAAATATTTACAATTTTCAATTTTAGACTGAATAATAAAAAAATATTAACGTGTATTTTTACAATAAATCACGAGGTTCAAAAATTGATGTCATTCATTCATGAATTCAATTCTTAATATTCTCACATGACATCAATTGTCATGATATTCTCAACACAATTTCTATCACAATGACTACGGTAATAATGACAGGTCATTGTGATGATTGATAATTTAATGAATATTCAATTTCTTCATGCATTTATTAATTTTTCAACAAACATATTTTTTTATATCCTTTCGTAATTATAAATATTTACAAAATTTTTTCGTTCATGAAACATTATGGTATTTTATGACTATTATGACAATGATGATTGTGTGAACATGTGGAGGTACATGAGAACTTTGATGAAAATTATGACTGATATGAGTTCAACAAACGACAACAAATAACGACGGTGAGATAACATATAGTATCAATATCAATTCAAAGATTGTAGACATTGCATATTGAATGTGGGCCATTAATGATAAAATGAATTTCAAATTTTGAAATGTAGAAAAAAAAATATTGGGAATTTAAAGGAAAAATCAACTGAAACGAATTTTCTCTGTTTTCACCGTTATCACAAAAACACGCACGTTTCGATCTCCCTCCCTTAGCCGCACAAACATTCACATACTCAGTTTTACTCTATATTATTTCAGTATGATCCAGAGTGTTGAGCGGATGGTGATTGGATGAATCCAGGTATGGAGGGGAATTCAGATAGAAAAATAGCGTAGAAAAAAAAAAATCATCTACATGTGACCTTACACTAGATAAGATGTAAAGTAGTATTTTATCAATCCAGAACGTAGTATTTGATCAACATCCATCAGATGACCATCGTTTCACTATCACATTCACTATGAAAAATAAATAAATAAATAAATAAATAAAATAGTAACAAAATTCACTAAAGTCCATTGAATGACTAGTTCCAATTCCGAAATATTTTTCGGCATGGAATTTTAAACTTTTGCACACTGTGGACCGATTTACTTTATCATTTAATTATCTTATTATTTTACATCACCTCATATTTGAAATAAATATTATATAACTTTGTTTAATTTATCATTTATATTTAATAATTATTATTGAATATACACGTCATGGAGATGTGGTAATGGATGAAACAAATTGTCTACAACTTGAATGATATCTTGAACGCATAAGATATATATATATATACATGCATATATATATACACATATACATACATGTATATGTTTCCGTATGTAAATATACATATATTCTATATATCTATATTCATATTCCACGCGCCCGCGGCGTCTTTTCCTCTTCCGCACGTAAGTATAAACGAGTCCTTGACGGAGGAGGAACCGAACTGACTCGGTAGTGCGGCTCACGAGAAATGTTAAGTCCTTCGTCGTGGCCGGGTGGTGGCGCGCGTCTCAGACCGCGTGCGTCTGACTAAAAGCCACCCCCCTGATATGCCTTAAAGAACACGAACGTCGAGGTAGGGGCGTTGTCTTAGGTGGTGCGCGGTCGCGAAATTTCTGGCGCTATATTCCCCTTTGCGCCACCACCACTATCACCATCACCACCACCACCTCCATCTCCACTACTACGATCAACTTCTCCACGACGTCGTCGTCTACGTCGTCGTCGTCGTCTTCGTCTTTTTCTCGCGTCTTTGCTCATTACCATTGGTAATATGTCTTTTTATTGTTACCACTTGTTATATATGAAGAAAATTATTTTTTCGATTAATACCAAGTGCAGCATCAGCTGCTCATATTAGTAATCACTCAGCGATTATATTACAGAATAGAAAATATCTTGGTAAATGAGAAATAAGAATTTTAAGGTAAGATAATTTGCGCGAGCGAGAAAGGATCGGTCAAAATTCAGCCCGAGCCGTATACGAAAAACTGAACTTCTGTCCAGTATTCAGACAGGAGTTTTACACCACCCTCTCTATACGTAAAACCACCGTCCGTTTCTCCTTCAACTTTTCATCCCCCTTTCCCTTTCTCTCAAACCGCCCCCACTACTAAATGCTCCGTATTCCTTTTCTCTCCCCACTGCTAGTGAACAAACGACGCGCGCGCCATCTCAATGATGCGACGCCGGAACGCTTAGAGAACGAGCTTGAGTCGTCGGCGACGTTGTCCTCCCCTCTACTTAATGCTCCTTTCAACCTGCGTAGGTGGAGAGTGGGGTAGTTTTTCGTAGCAAGGTGGAGCGGGATGGTTTGTGAGATTTTAAGGGAGAGTATAAGCATTAGATACGTCGTCAGGGGAACTAATAGACTTCAGGGATATGGTAAGAAAAAAAAAATAAGAGGGGAGTATTTCAAATGAGAAAACTCAACTATATATATATATATTATACATACATATAGAAAATGGTATTTGATTCAAAAGAACTGACCAAAAAATTGGAATATAAATTCACCTTTTTCGCACGCATTAACTTCCTCTTAGCCTTGAAAATATCACCAATGCTTTTTGTGATTTTTTTTTTTTCTTTTTCAGGATTTCACCATATGTAAGACACACTTTCCATTTCAGCATTATCCATATTTCTTGACGGACCCGAGTCCGCGTGTATGTGCACGACACGATAGTTAACTACCGACTGCTACAAAAAAAAATACAGAATGAAAGAAGTAGGGGTCCTTTGTTTGTTCGAATGGGGGGGTGGTATAAATTGCCAAAGATATATATATATACATGTAATGAGGATAATAATAAAAATAATAATAAAAATAAAAAAAAAAAGTGATGAAGTAGGAGGGAGCCGGACACAAAACTTGAAAAGAAAGCGGGTGGTGCAATGGGTGAGAGTGCGAGGGGACGTCGACACCACCATTTTTATAGTGCGTGCTCCGTATGCCAATACATGCATGACTAACTGCTGTTATATAAGGGGAGGTGACTTGAGAGGGCGAGAATTTTTATTATATTTTTTCTTTCTCCTTTCAAACCACCCACCAAATGCCACCGCCCTTTATTGTCAACGCTTCACTACACAAAAACGCGTTATTGGAACAAATCAAAATAAAAAATTAATCGAAATAAATCGGCAACTAAATATCCGATTTGTCTGCCTAAATATATTTAATGGCAAACGGGGTAAATTAAGAAGTGGATTAGCTTTAGTATTTTGATGGTCATTCAGATGTCTTTAATTCAAGCATGATCTCACATGCAATCAAATACATTTCTTAATCCTCTTTCGATACTCGCGTGTGTCCCATTTTATATTATTCTAAAGTATGATCTGTTTAAACTCTTCAGTTGCGTCTAACGTGGCGCACGTCATCCCCCACCATATAACACTTTGCTGGACAACGTATTCACCCTCACTACCCCGATTCTGAAACAAAACGTCTCTCCCCACTACGCTCAAACCCTTCCACATCTAATCTTCCCCTTCATGCTTTTGCTTTATCTCGTTTTGACTTTTGTCGATATTTCTCCATCGCTATTTTTCTTCTAGCTTTTTTTCATCCCTCTCTTGTGTTTTCAAGTCCTCCTTATGCTTGGACATTTTACCCCACTCATACATCAAATCTTCACCTACTCCTATCTCGTTATTTTTCGTTTCTTTTTTTTTTTTTATAATCATTTTCATCCTCTATTCCACGTGTTTGGCATGTGCATGACATTATTGAGACGTCATTCGATAATGTTTCTTATTAGTTCTTTTTATAGATAAATTGTGTCATTTATTTACTCTTGAAATATTATGAAGAATCATAAAGTTATGTAAAATACAGGTATATTTAATAATTAGTGATAAGGTCAACTCCCTGTAAAGATTAAGTGATTCAGTAGGAGGGTGCAAAGTTGCGGCTTGGAAAAAAATTGGCCAATGAACTGCGACGAGGGAAAAAAATATTCAACCCACTACATTTACCACGAGACGGCGCATTATAATTTCTCTTTTACCTATGATAAAAAAAAATATATGTGTAAATTTTTTTTATTTGAACAAATTATCGGACTCTGAATAAACAAATTCACGTTATAGTTGGTGATTGATCATGATGATTAAGCAAGGTGATATGCATTCAGCCACTTTTTTGGACATCATTCATAATATTCTTTTGTATTTTATTTTATTTTTTCAGAATCATGATGAAGTAGGAGGAAGTATATTTAGCCACATCCGGTCAGCAGGAATCCCGCAGAGAGAAAGCATAATATGTACGTATTATACATGTACAAGTTTGTGGGACCGAAGTAAGTACATGTACTATATATATATATATATATATACGTTGTAAGACCCCGCTTTAAATTACAAATGAGCGTCGAACGTTTATACACATTGCAATAGGGACACTTGAAGCATATAAAAAACAGGTGAGAATCGGACCAGCCGGATAGTGGGTGGCGTTTTTTCTTTTCCCTTTTCTTTTTTATTTTTTTATGAGATACCAATCCACCAATTGCCCCACTACTTGATCAGTGATCACGATCGGCAGCTGGGACCAATGTGATGCGATGCAAGCCTTATCGAAATACACAACTACGTAAATATACATAACTAAATGTGTACATACTCCTTGCACAAAATTTAAAGGCCAAAGTCACAGGCGGTTTTCAAGTGTATAGTCAGACGCGTATTGTGGATGAGTATATGTATAAAAGAGGGGTCAGTTCGGGCCTGTGGTTTTTGGGCTGGTGCGGTGAGGCTGTCTGAGATCGTAGTTGAAGATTATTAAATACAAAACATAATACGAAACAAGAACATTCGATGGATAATAAGGAAGACATTTATCTTTTGAAAAACATTTAACTCTATATTAAATGCGGTCCTTTTGATATTTTTTTCTTTTTTTTAAACGCTTAACTAACTTCAAATCGCTAATGCAAATAGTTGACTCAAAGGGTTATAGTTATTTTGAACATATACATATATGTATATATATATATATATATATATATATAATATATATATTATGGAACTTGTTATCATTTGCTTGAATCAGTTATACTGGCAACCATCCGTGAGTAATTTGAATATGTAAAATAAATTTCAGCCATATTGTTGGAATTTTTAATAATAAAATTGTAAAAAAAAAAAAAAATCTAAACGAGTTGGCTTTTAATATATGATTGAACGAACGCTGAACGTGCGAAGCTGCCTTGTGAATTCTCCCAACCCCTCATTTGCTTTCAAAAGCTACCCCAGGGTGAGGTGACGTCTGGTGGTAGTATCCAGAACTATATAACTCCGAACATACATCTCTACATAAAAAAGCGAGCTCTACAAAAATTCGGGAAAATTATTTTCAATCTAAAATATCAAAAACAAATCAATTATTTTTCACTATTCTACATGAAAATTTAAATTTGAATTTATTGAATTATTTGACTCGTTAATAAAATATAATGACCGGTGTTCAGTATTCCGAAAATTTATTTGCAGATGATACAGATACCATTTCCTATTGGAAAATTATAAAATTTCATTGATATTTTCATGCATACATATATCTATCTAGATATATTATATATATTTATTAATAAATAAATATTATATCCGTACAATATAAATATGTAGATGTGTATCTAAAGTCAAATGATTTTGAGAGTGAGGGGGATTGACAAAGTGAGCGAGAGAAAAAAGATAAAACCTTCTGGCCGGATAGTAGGATGAAATGAGCGACGCGTCCGGCATATTACGCAATGAAAGAAACAAATGAAGCTTAATAGAAAAACTGCCCGAGTTAGAAAAAGCCTCGTAGTACAGACGCAATAAAAAGCTAAAGACTCTTTATTATTATTATTTTAAATCATTGAATTTATCTGAATATTTTCAATTTATTACAAGGTACATATAATTTAGATTGTCTGTATCATCAAGACTATCATGGAAAACGTTTTATAACAAAGCAAAAATTTACAAATATTAATTAATTAATTAATTCACGCATGTAAATAAATGTTCTTTCCTTTTTTTCTTTCCTTTCAATCAGTAGATTCTTCTGTATTATTTTTTTTTTTTCATATGAATCAAATATTGAAGATAATACATCACAATTTTTACTGAACTGTACTTATATTCTGTACACTATGCTGTGTCAATAGAAGCCAATCTGAGTACGTATGCACATATACAGTGAGTGAGACAGATAAATTGAAATAGAGAGAAAGATAGATATGCTACATTGCTGCACCGAGTGCGTGATGCAATTGTATGATACATATATATATGTATAGATAACTATGATATAGTAATTTCAACATTCTCTTTGCTCTCAAAACAAAAGACGCAAAACGACTAATATATATATATATATGTATGTATGTGTACTGTGTCGTCTGTAGAAAAAGGAAATATGAAGAAAGGGTCGAGGATGAACATACGAAAGACCAGATTTACGTGGACACTTTTTAATTTTTATGAGGTCATATGTGCAAAAACTTTGTAGAATTAATTCACAAAATGAATTTTCTATGAGATAATAATAATTATTAAAAAAAAAAAAAATTGTTTTTTTTTCCCTTTTTTAAGTGTAATATTAAGGAAGTTGTTATAAATATTGCACTGACTCACATAAATATTTTAATCCTATTTTTCAATTGATATACCAAGAAAATTATTAAATGATTAAGATAGAGTTTTATTTATTGAAGTACATGTATGTATTTGTGCATGTGAATATGCCTATAAGTGTAGATATTGTAGGTTGGGTTTCACTGTTTTATTAGAGATAAAATAATCGGAAAGTGCATTTGAACGATGCGAAAGAGTTTTATCAAAGTTTGACGTCAATGAATAAAAAAACATGGTTGCCTTTGTATATAACTCGTAAACTTGCGTTTATTCGTTTGAGTGCGAGTGTATATTATATTCATAAGTGTGAATATAGAGGTTATTTGGAACTATAGTGTATGACATTCATACATATATTTTTATTTTATATTTTTGCCTTCATTGTGCTGATAAGATAATATTTGCGTCCATGACCAAGGTGAAATGCACCAAGAGTAAGAAAAAGATAATGCAACTGCCGTCATTTATATTGCTCACATGGAAAATTCAATTGAAATTTAATGCGTATGTAGCAAAATTCTATTGTATTCTGTGTATACAATTTATCATCACTAAATTACAAATTTTAATCCGCATACTGGAAAAGTAGTCTCATTTAATGATGAATAAAAAGACATTACACATGATTGAAGTTATTGAATGCTAGAGATTATTCTCATGGTGTATATGATGCCAATTCATAATGATGACATTGATAATAATGGGACCAAAGTGATTATGAGAATTAAATGGATATTGAATATATTGATGAATTAACATTTTGTTCTTTCAATCTGCCTCTTGCGTACAGATGCAATCATACAAATAATTAGATAATATATTGAATAATAATAAACGAATAAAAAAAAAAACCTGCATCACCATAATACAGTATTTAGATTTAATTTGCTCTCTCCTGATGATTATTATTGTACATATATATATCGATATAAATACTGAGGCCTCAATCCCGTATGTAAATAATTCAATTACAAGCCTTTTACTATTTGATCAGTTGAATATTCCCGATTCAATGACTGCTCAAACATTTACATATAATGTTTTTTGAAATTCGCTGATGCCAACATGAATTTTCAAACTCTATTTTCAGTGCCTGGAAATTTTATTTTATTTTTCTTTCATTTATTTATTTATTTATTTTTCTTTTCATCAGAATCATCGATTGATTATCGAGGTACCCTGTTTTCCTCCACCACCATCACCTCGCTCGAATTGCAATTCTCCCGGGGGCTCGAACGAATAAAGCGAGAACGCGTATGAACATTGGTGCAAGAGAGGAAGTGAGAGATGGAGAGAGACGAAGAATGGTGGCTCCACTGCAAAATCATTGAACGAGTATGTAGCGTCACAAACAGGGTTGACAAAGAGGTAGGAGGCAAGGGGGTAGGTGAGGGCAGTAGCAGAACTGGTGGTAGTGGATGATGACGAGGTGGAAGTAGAAAGAGGTGACTGTTAGTTAATTGTATTTTTTTTTTTTTCCTAAATTCCAGATCTTTTTACAAACTCGAAATAATCATTGACGCACTCTCTTCATCAATTATCCCCCCACCGCATAGATTATCATAAAACAACAACATGCATTCTTGTGTGGATAGGCATATATAATTATATATGTAGTCGAGGTGGAACGCAAAATTTGCTGGCCCCAACTAGTAGGAATAGTAGTAGAAATAGTCGTGGTAGTAGTAAACAAACATATAGGAGTGCCTAGCAGTATACCAGTGTTGGTAATATGTTGATGACACGTATATATGTTATACACATGGACGTGAACAGAACTGTGTTGGGTATGTGAATGTGTTCAACACGTGGGGTAATATCTAAAGGCTGCGATAGTTTAAACGTTGCTTCTGTTGGTGGTAGTGTAGTGGGTACCACCACAAGTAGAAGCAGCAGCAACGTTGGCGGCATCCTATTGGCCCCTTCCAACCATGCATTGGTCCGGTCCGGGGGTGGTCTCATTGCAGTCATCGATTCAGACAGTCATTGGCTGACTCGGTCCAGCCGCCATTTTGAATGACTCTGGGATCAATACGCGGGGTGTGGAAAGAAAAAAAATACCATTTTAACGTTGTTCCCCCCCGCTACTCTCGCCAGATTGTACACTCACAAGTCCCGCTACCCTCGCACCTACCCTACACTTTGGATCGTCATTTACTACCCTTCCTGGGTTACCATCATGCACAATCTACACTCACTCGTTCAAGCCCTATTCTATCATAGCCTGTGCATACACTATCTATGTGGGCGGGTATGCGTGTGTGTATTCAGAGTATATAGTTGCAGACCCCGGGATACATGGCGGAAATCATCGAAAAAATTCTCAACGATCAGCCGCGCCGTTTCCATCCCCTCGTTTTCCCCGGTTACTATAGCATACACAATCATCCCCCATTTTGCCGATGCAACGTATATCTTCCCGGGCGGACTATGCAGACTGCTTGGTTTGTATGGTCCTCGGTTTTCCCCGTGCATTTCTGATCGTTTTATATAATTTCAGAGAATTTTGTTTCTATGGTCAATTTCTATTCATTAAATATACATGTATATATTCGTAATGAGCGAGTTATAATTCATCGGAAAAACTGATAAACTATCTCTTTATGAAAATAAAAAATTAAAAATTCACATTTAGTTCAAAAAAAGATTTTATGTAATTTAAAATAATGTCAATTTTTGGAACGTTTGATATAGAGAATATTTTTATATACAATGTTTCGTAGATATATTTAAATTCTATTCAAAATGGAAATGTTGGTTCGTTAGGGGAGATGAATCACCACGCTAAAATTGATGATTTTCATCCTGAGAAAATTTATAACTTCCTGTCGGTTGCAAATCAATATATTATGAAATGAATACAATGGAAAAAAATAAAATATGAAAACGTTGGGATGATTAAATTGTAACAATTCCTCGGGGTTTTTTTTTGTCTGTGGGAAACTATGACCGGGTGATGATCCGAGTATTTCGAGGATTGATAAAAAAAAATAAGTTTCGAGGTGGAAAGTTCAGTGATTTGAAATAACCAGTTGGTATAGAGATATCAATGTAAATTGATATCTTTATGGTATATCTCTATATCGAAAAAAAAAAATAGAAATAGAAAAAAACTAATGGACAAAATTGAATTGAACCGATTGCACGTGATTATATTGCAAATGGTTTATCTTTTTCACACTTCGATTCTTTTATGAAATATCAAATTGATACATTTTTCCACAAACACGCAGTTGGATTGAATAGCGTTGGTAAATTCTTTTTTCATTTGATTGATCTTTCACGCAGTATGTAATATACATAAATATAGATATAACAATATTTTTGAATACATAAAATACATGCCATGCAAATTTTTTATCTAAAAGTACTTGGTTTTTGTGTTGAATAATTTTTAATATACTCACGTTTTGAACCGAACTAATTGAAATAAGGACATAAGGCTCTCTTGGTAGCAACGACTTTTAGATCACATTTTTATTTTATAAAGAATTTTATCGTTTTTTTTTTTCATAATTATTTATTTGTTTTTTTTTAATTTATCCTTGAGTTACGTTTTTTTTTGTTTCTTTTTGTATTTTAAATTTACTTTTAAAATCTAAAGTTCTCAAAACTTGTTAAAAATATACTTTTTAGTTCATTTGTTTATAATTTAATTTGTCTAAACAGTTACGCTTTTTGTTTTAACGTTTTTTTTTTTGTGTGTGTTTGTTTATGTTTTAATTTTTTATTTTATGTTTATCCTCCCTTTGTTTTCTTGATGGTAATATCTCTTCTAAGGCAATTTACTTCAAATTTTGTTTCCGCTTAAATAAATTTTTTCTATCATAACATCTTCTCGTTTTACTTCTTCATTTTTTTGGTTTTTTTTTTTCTAAATTTTTTCTTTTTTTTTCTGGTTCTCGTCACTTGTGTTTAATTTTTGTTTTTTCTATCTTTTTTTTTTTTGGATTTTCTTTTTTTTTCTCTTAATTTCTGACTTCGTCGTTTCAAATTTTGATAAATCAAATATCCGTGTGTCCAAAATAAGGATGGATTTTTAATTTTGATTTGTTTAAATGTTTTCGCAGCGAAAAAAATGAATTATTGGAGTTTATTCAGACTTGGTTTTTTTTTTTCTACTATTTTCTTTGTATTATTCTGTTCATTTACACAGACATGAATTCAGTGCAATTTTATGAATGCAAATATGTATTTGTTAGTGTATGTGTGGTTTATTTATTTTACGAACGGTGAAATTAATTTTTTAATGAAATAATTACTATTACAACACATAACAACACAGTGCGACGCGTCTGAAACAGAAAAATAATAAATCGATGTATATCAATTGAATATTTTGCCAATTTAAATTTTAATGGTGATATGGAGGATCTCAAAAGAAGTTGAATAAAGAAAAAATTTAAACTACCAAGCTACCTGACCCTATTCGGAAACCAACAGAAGTGCCTATTCCCTTTTCTGAAATCAACAAAAGAGAACGAAACAAAAAAGAAAAAAAACGAATAAAATAAAATCAAAAATGTATTGTTGGCATACAAATAATTGGAAAATATCCAGCCACGTTTGGTCCACTCTAAACAGCGCCCCCTCATGAAAAATCAATGACCAACGCGCCGAGTCATCAAGTCATCGTCCATGACGCGATGGCGTCGTTGTATCCGCCATTTTCCTAAACGTTACTCAAAATTTTCTGTATTCTCAAATAATTCAAAATTATCCCGCGCGTGAAAAAACAACAACCCTCAATGTATAAAAATATATACATATACATAAGAATGCCCAGGTCACGTGTCTCAGCAGCCCAATGAACGAATGAGCGTCTTTACTTTGTCTCCCACTACTATCACATCGTCAACCCTTCTTTCTCTAGCTTCCTTTATCTCCCCCTCGCGTTACGCTGAACCCTCATATAACTATTAGCCTCGGTCTCTCTTTCTCTTCTTCGTTCCCTGAGCTTATATACTTCTTGGCGCGCAAGTGATAAGACGACGCAACGTTGCCGCGTTGTCTTCACCATCTCCCTCTCTGCCTTTAACGTCACCACCCCTACCTTTTGCCCTTCCTTTACGACTTGCTTTCCTGACTTTTCTCGTTCTCACCACGTGCGCGTTTCATCGCAGTATTATCGTAAACGTCGTTGTGCACTTGTTAAATACACACTCTTCAAAAACAAATACATATCTAAACTAAAACTAACTGATCCTTTATTAAACTCAAAAAATCATCGCCTATATAATTCCGAAAATGCAATTGAGATCCTCCAATTCACAATTATAACAATATTAACACGTTAACAAATTAAAAAACACCCGAATACAAAATATAAAAAAAAAAAAAAATTTTTTTTTCCGACAAACATATAGTAAAAAACACAATACAATTTTTTTATTTATAAAAACGCGAAATTACGCCTAACCTTTGATAGAGGCATTGCGAGCATCCCCGTGTCTGAGTAGCAACTGCGCCGTGGCCCCGTGTCGGGCGCCCCCACCTCACCTCTCACCACCTCACCTAAACCATCGCCCAAACTCTATATTCACACACATGTACACACATTCATATACACACCTCCCCCAATTTGAACCCCCCCGGGAACCCCTCTCAAATGGATCACGAGGGAGGGACAGCGATAGCCAGTGGCTACCTCGCACTCTCCCCGCGTTCTCGTCCAAACATTTCGCTCTCATGCGTTTGGTTTCTCTCTTACTTGCTCTCTATTCTACTATACCATGATCTTTATCTCTCTCAGTACATAGCTGTACATGTATAGTCATTGAATACATATATATACATACATACATACATACATACATACATACATACAATCATCCCTCTTGTCGTTCGCACCAACCTTCCTATCGTCCACATGAACATTCGGTGAGTGGACGTGGCTTTCATGGAAGGGAGGCGGAGCGGGATGCAACTACCCTATATAGTCAATATACAGTCATTGCATGGAGGCTTTAACACGCGTCGTTGATGCACCATCACGCACTCTCTTACTGCGCTGTTGTTAGTATTATTGCGCGCGCAATTTAGTATATGTCTACGTACGTGCATGTATGCATAGATTGGAAGATAGAGAGATAGAGAGAGAGAGAGCTGAGAGAGTGAGGAAGGATAAATACAGGCTTATACGTTATATACGATCCAGATGCAATGAGCATCGTTATAGTGAGTGTAAGGATGGAGGAGAGCATTTCGAATCCTGACGTTAACCACAGTGCCACACTAGCGCCTCCTGGATTTGTGCAAGGGTGGCGTGCCAATATAACCTCAATGGGAAATTCGGCCCTATGAAATTCCTTACAACCTATCTGATTCTTATTTTGCATTGATACACTATGTCTGTGTGTACTATCAATCTGGCGTGTCTATATACATGTAGTATGACGCTTCATCCACTCTTCGTTTATATATGTAGAGCTGCTATGTACGGATAACGTGATATTTAGACGAGCGTCAAGACATTTGAATACTCATCGGACAATTTAATTTTTCGATTCAATATAAAATTAAGTTTATTTTTATATTTTATGATTTTTTTTTTTTATTTTTTTTTTTCCATTTTTTGTGTGAGTTATTTGGAATGATTTTTAGCTTTTCACTTTTTCATATGGGGTTAGAACATATTTTTAAAAATTCGCTATTGACAATAATCGTTGGTAGATTTTTTTTATCTCCTTTTATTCCCTATACAGTTTGGAAATACGAATATAGAAGACAATATCCTAGGTCTATTGTTAATGTACCATGTGGAATACATACCCAGTACTATGTACCAATGGAAAAAGTCTTATTAGAGTTTCAGCTTTAGTTCCATAGGTTTTGAAGCGGCATCAAAGCCAATTTTAGGCCTAGACACGTTGTCCATTGTCCGAATCTAAATAGAATAATTATTGTAACTTTTTTTTTCCGTTTTTTGACGTGAACCTGGCCTAGGCCAGTTGTACTCAACTGAAGAACTATTCATTAAATTCATTCAGAATATTTTTACAATATCTACAGAATGATTAGCATGTTTAAAGTATTCAAAAATTCATTTTTACGGTTTCAAATGTCTAAAAGTTATTTTATTAAAATTTTAATTATCATATTTCAAAAACGTTCAGTGATTTAAAATGTCCTGCATGATATCAAATATAATACCTGTCCTGAACCTCTCGCCATTTAATTACCACAAGCTGTTTTCTCTCCTCAGTAATTGTATCAATTGTCTTAGGGGTACCATCACCCTATTACATGACCGTTATACATAACAATATATGGCCTCTGTCGCTTATGCTACACCCTAAAAGGTCTTCTTATTCTATCACTATCTCCCTATATTCCATCGTCGTCATCATCATCATCACCACCACCACCACTACCATTACCACTACCATCATATAGAACATCATCGTCATCATCATCAACGTTGCCTCTGAATTGTCACAATCGACCATGTAATCCTCCTCTTTGCCATTATACTTCATCCATATCTCAAATATTAAAGTACAGAAAATATTCTAAACCGGATACAATATTTGACCTGGATTATTTTTTTGTCATCCTTTATTTTTTTTCTTAAATTCTTTTTGGATTGTCGTGTCGACTGTAAAGCGTTATTTCTACCTGAAATAAAAGGTGAAGGAGATGAAATGATACATCCTCACTTTAGCAAGAAATGAGGACAATGAATAATTTACATACCCAAGACATCCTTTATTATTTTCCAAAACATTTTTTTTTTTTCCTTTCATTTAAACCATTGAAATATTAATAGAAAAATTATTTCTATTTATTATACATGAATGATGTTTCATTTCTCATGTGCATGATCCAACAACTGGTTCTCGAACGATTAAAAGACAATATAATTATAAATATACATATATATACATAGATTGGGGTTTACATTTTCTTCCCTCCTCTTTTTCTCTCGTCTCTGGAGGGGGATGATCATAATAATGAGCGGCCAGGTTGACCATCGGGTTCATACCCATGCATGTATGGATGTATGGGTCTATGGGGTACAGAGAAGATATGTAAAACAATTGGGAGCGAGAAGAGATGCATCGTTTTTTGCTCCGACAGCTGCAGCCAGGTGTTATATATGTACATATATATGTATATATCTGTATATAATACATTGAGGTCTGCGTGGACCCAACGGTGGACACACACATAGAGGTGAGGATTCAAAAAAAAAAAAATGTTCTCCATACTCCATGTGTGTTCCCATTGTTCATTGGAATGGACATATGTATATATAATCACGTATTTTTCTATGACCCAACGACCGTGAACCTTTAATCTTTTGAATAAAAAATTTTTTGTTTTTTTTTTTTTTCTTTCATCATAACAAAATTCATTATTTTGCTTCACTAATTTTTAAATAGATATGTGTGCTCGGGATATTATATTAATAATTTCTAAGCTTTGAATGAAATTTAAATATAAAAAGTGAACGCATATTGCAAATGAAATTCAATGTTCGGATAGAAATATGAAAATAGAAAAAATGATTAGTTAATTTAATTTTTTTCTCTTTTTTGTGGTAATTAATTTTTTATTGCACTTGGAGGTTGGCTTTCAATAAAAGGGTTGAAGGCGAAGACTTTTGGCGCGGAAGAAGTGGATACTACATAGTTAATTCTTGGCTAGTCGCCTAATGATCCGAGGTGGTAAAGACAACACCAGAGTATGAGCGCAAGAGACGGACAGAAAGAAATATTGAAACAAAAAAAACAAAAAAAACAGCAAGAAAGGAAGAATGAAACAAAAAGTTAAGGAAGGAAGAATAGAACGTGAGAGACAGATTAAGGTTGTGCGCTCTCTGGTCTGCTGGGTAATTAGTAAAAACAATAGGATCTGCTTTCTCATCAGCACCAGTAGGACATTGCGCAGGAACAAATTTGTGAAATGGCCGCGCCTATATCAAGTGTGAGTGGGTTGAGAAAGATTTCTAAAGGATGATATAATCTAAATGAGAAAGTAATCCTGCACCTTATGAACTAAACCAATCACTCTTTCAAATCATTTTATTCTTTTTAAAAATTTTTTCTCTAATCCTATGAATTCAATAAATGACTATAATATTTATAAAATAGTATTCGATTTAAAATTATTTGGTCAATCGACAGACAAATATAAAATATCAATATTTTGTATTGCCAGAAAAATGTCGAGAAATTTTTAAGAATGATATTTATTCCTTTGTCATTGCTAATTAATCAATGTTTATAACTAGACAATTTCATAAATGGCGCTAGATAATGATGTTAATGATGATGATGATGATAATGATAATACTTATATAAACCCTAGTGGCGTTCTACCATTCATCCTCCCCTACCCGTCATCAAAATGTCTCTTTGGTCATCTAGCTCAACTCCAACGTATCACGCGCGGGTCTTCATAGATGTACATAGCCATCATCCGACTAACCTAATCACCCGAGTGTGCTTGGAAACAACGCACTACGAATCGACGTATATATTTATCGATCGCTATGAGCGCCCACACAGTATCACGACCCGTAAAAAATATATCATGTTATTATTAAGATAAAATGTATACATTTAGTGAAATACTATTCAAGTAAAATTTAATAAAATTAATTGAAGAAAAAAAAGTTTGACAAATTAAGTTTTGGTTTGAAAAAGTTTTTCTTTCACCGCAGATAAATGAGATGTTGGAGAAAATAAAATAAAAATTTAATCGAATGATAACAGAAAATTATTGCTGTACTTGTAAAAAACTTTTACTTTCAATGTCTGATTTTATATTTTATTTCTTCGTTGGTTGGTTTATTTTATTTTCTTTTTTGCTTTTTTTTTTTTTTTTTACTTTTATATTAAGGGGGCAATTTGCGACCAATTCAAACGTGAACAACCCTCTCATTATATTGTGGTTGAAATAATTCAGTGAAGACTTTGTCTGAGTTACGAACATCCCATTTTTGATTCATAATAATCATTATTATGCACAACAGTCTTTTAATAATATTATAATTTTTTTTAATCATACAGAGCTTTTATATATTTCATGAAAATTATTTTTCAATGAAAGTGACACAGATCTCACGTTCCAAATTGCTCAATTATTCTTCTGCATAGTAATACTTGTAATATAAATATTTTTGTTTTATAGTAATATTATAATTATTTATTTTTCATTTTCTACTGATTCTTCAAAACCATGGGAAAAAAATGCGCATATATATGTAAAGAAAAATAAAAATTACATGTTGTATTTGAAAGGGCCATTTGGTATTTTTGTTTTTTTATTTTTCCTTATTCACAATGGTGGCAGGTAAAGTAGAATAATTTGCAGGTTTGCACATTGTGCTTCAAACTTTCTTTTGCAGTTCGTCTTTTTGATAGATGTGTTCACCTCATTCTTAAATCCCGATATTAACTGAGAATGAAGAAAAAATTACGTACATAAAACAGACGTTACATATGTCGAAAAAAGAGTAATCCTCTATCACACTCCCACTATTTTTTTTTTCTTCCTTTTTGCACATATATACTTATCCCTATAGACTGTTTTATTCGATTCTGGGGCATCCGTGCGAGGCATACGGAAAACCCAACTGGGCACACAGCTGCTCAATATACCGCCATGCTAACTACTGTGTTGTGATTATATGCTGGCTTAATCCAAGATATATGTATATATTTATGACAGAAGTTGCAAAAAACATATATACGTTGTGATTTTATTCACAAGGTAAATTTGAAGGTTGTTTTTTCATTTATCTTTCTTTCATTTCCCCCCTTCAATTCAATATCATTTTGGTTCGATAAATAATTATACTTGAAATAAAATACAAAGTTAATGTATTACCGAATATATATTTCTTTCGTGAACAAAAAAAAGAAAATTATATAATTAATTTAAAATAATTTTTCAAAGTCTTCAGGTATATCCTTGTCTTATCTATTTCCTACGAAGCTATTTTTTTTTTCTTGGTTATCCCCACCACGTGCCCCATTTATCCATCCGGAAATAATAATGAAATTTTCGTTGTCATCGTCGTCGTCGTCGTCGTCGCTGGACGGAAGAAAAGTTTTAAGAGTGTAAAAGTAAGGACAAAGAAACTCGCGTAAAGGGGGCTAGTGTAGAAATGGTTACTGGGTGTATATGATGGTGGTGGTGGCGTGGGAGGGGATTGATTATAGTCCCAGGGATGAGATTTAAGAGGATAATAAATCAAGTCTTTACACCGCGACAAACTCAAGAGTAACCACTCGCGAGAGTTAAAAATTCAATGAACAAGAGTAACATAAAAAGTATAATATTTTTTTTTTACTTTATATTTTATCTCTTTATAAATGTAATAATTATTTCTAAATTTATTTATTCATTTATTTATAAATATATATTATTGTTATAAATATAATGAATAATTTTATTGCTCGTTATATTAATAACTCGGTGTTTAATTGAAAGTAAATTTTGTATATTTTTAATTAAGAAAATTTAAGATCGAACATGGCCCGATCAAATCGTCACTTTAAATATATTTGTCTCATTTTCTCTTTTTTATCCGCCACTCACTTTTCCTTGCTGGTCCATCGCCGTCCACCTATCAAGTACTGCGCGTCAACGTTATTCCTACCGTCCTCTCTCTCTCTATTTCTCTCGCTTACATTCTCATTGTTGGCGGAAGCCGCTGCTCAAACAGTTTTATAATTGATTTCATTTTCATTTATTTCAGTCTCGCCTCACAACGAAGACACTGCGCCAATGCGCCCTTACTCCATCCTTCTTCTCTCACGCCTACTGTCTTCTCTTCAACCCTCACTCATACTGTATACCTCCTCTATACAGTTTACCCACCCGCACACCCAAGCGCCTTTTCTACAATCAATTTAATGTTTTAATTAAGAGAGTATCCGTGAAAAATTATATTTTAATCGGATCGTTGTAGCTCTGGCGTCGTTCATTCATTCTCTCTTTTCTCATTTCTCATTTTTTTTTTTTTTGCTTTTCCATATTCATATCATTATATACATACATATATAATGCTCCAATAAATTAAAATTACACACCAATACAATATTGATGAGTGATTGAATTTTATTCAATTATAATTTTTTTTTTTTTGATGAAATTTAATTTTTTTTTTTTCTTCACGAATTATTTAGTATAATGGTTATGTGAAAATAAATTTATATACACGCTTACAATGAACGCGACGATCTAAAAAATCCACCATTTTGAATATTACGCTATTCTAGAGCGTTACGCAATATATAGAAGTAGCGATTTATATTTGGCGTGTGGCGCACTCCACTCTTTCTCTATTTTCCTTCTTGTGTTTATATATGTAAGTATGTGTATTCAAAAATTATGTACGTGTGTGTGTGTGTGTATACCCTGATGTTTTTATACTATCAAAGATTGCGTTGCGATGCATTAATACGAAATGGTAATGGAAGTTGGGCGTGGATCCCACTCATATATGTAGTCATTAAAAGATTGTAATAGTTTGCACGATAGAATCGCCATTTTGACATTTTATCTCTCACTTAAAAATTGTTGGAAAAAAAAAGAAAGAATGAAAATAACCCTCGAATATAAATGAAGAAATATTTTCATGTAATTCTATTATTAGTATCAATTGTCAAATTAATTGATAAGGAAATAAGTTTTTACATATTTAAAATGATATTAAAATAATTGTGCTTGAATTTCATCGCTTTATTTCTCTATTATTTTTTTCTTATGACGCAAAAGTTTCCCCGAATGAAAATCTATTCTCGTGCCTTATGCAATACCTTTAGAAACTTATTTAGAAATCATGTTTGTAAAATACAGATATATGCACACGTATGTTTAAGTATATTTGAAAAAAAAGCGTGAAAAGAAACTAAGCAAAAATGTTTGTTTTAACACTAGCTTTATACGAAAAGTGTGCACAAGGTTTTTATCGAAAGATGTACAGTGATTTTGCAGACGGTAATTTATATATTTAATGCAATGCAAAACCTTGAAATTAATTAATAAAATTGAAATTTATAAGTACAATATTTTTTTTTTATTCCATTCAAATTATAAAATGAAAAATATCATCATTCGTTATTTTTGTTTGTCTTTGATTTATCTTTTTTTTTTTTTCTTCTACCCGTGAATTTTATTTTAACAATAAAATACTCGGGGGAAATATTGTTAGTTTCTTTTAGCCTTATCTTTATACCCATTTGCAAATCTCCAAATGCTCCTAATGGACGAGAAAAGAATTTTAGTTGGGGTAAAAAATGTATATCAAAATATATATGTATATATATATATGTATAGCCCTAGGGGTGGGTGGTAGGGTGATAGGGTCGATGAATATAGTACATGAAGGTTGTGTGAATTAAAATTTGGAAATATTAGTGAGCTCACAAAGTTTTTGGCCGACGTATATTCCCCTGAGGTGGAAAATGAAGAAAGCAAACAAAGATGGAACTCAAAAAAAAAAAAAAAAATATACATATATATAAGGATATTTGGAGCGGGTGAAAGAAGGGATTGTAACCCCCATTTCTGGCATTTTCAATATACAACCACTTTCGTTATACAGAGACGCTACGTATTTTTCACCCTCCATTTTTACGCCATGCCGTCCTCCTTCTTTTTCGCTCTTACTGTGCAACCCTTCGAGTTTGCCACCCACACCCCCTTTACCTCTGACACGAAACCTTTTCATTCTTGCAACCCTTCCCGTGACACAACTCTTCGATTGTTTTGATCAATAACGCAGATTGGTCTCGTTCAAATTGTTTATATAAGACAAAAAAAAAAATGATTGTTAAGAAATTCTTTCTTTTTCAATCAATCGTGTATTTCCCTTTTTTTTTTTTTATTATTTTTTTATTATCTCAAACAATATTTATTTTCTCGAACTCTATATACATAATTGAGTTCAATAATTCACTATTTTTAATTGAATTATCAATTGAAATTAAATTGCTATCTACAATTGTGAAAAAATATTTGAAAAAAAAATATAATAAAATAAAATTTTAGCAAATGGCATTGTAAAAAATATGACAAAATATTTATTTTCACTATCATATTCTTCTGTTATGCATGCACTTATTATACCAAACATTTTATATGGCACCATTCGCTGCGGTCGCCCAAGTAATTATTTTTCTTGTGCTCCCTTCAAATTTTCTACCCCAATATTTCACTACCTCCCTTATTCTTCACAATATATTTTTCTTCTTAACGAGACAGAAAAAGAGAATAAAAGTGAGAAAAATTCTGAAGGTTCAGTTCTTCTCTAAGACATTCACCCCTTTACATCCCCCATTATCAAACCCTCTTTTTTTATATATCTCCAAAGCGAAGAAAGAACCTGAGCTGACTATATACATATATATATGAGAAAGGGTTGGCAAAGATAGATTGAAGGCACTCAAGGGGTTAAATAATTTTTTGTTCTCTTTAGTTGGAAAAAAAACAAAAATAAACCTGAAAACAAATGTAAATACCTGTGAAAATAAAAGAAATCAACGAAATTAGAGCTTTTGAATGAAGTATGTATACAATTTTAAGTCCTCTGCAATTCACCCCCTCTTTGTGTACGCGCCTTTGACCAGCCGACGCCTGTTTGCGATTAATTATTCGAAAGCGCGAGAGGATATTGGGCGGACAGAGTAGAAAAGAGAGGAAAATGGGTGGGTGAACAAGAGGACGAGGGAAACAAGAGAAAGAGAAAAACAGAGAGGAAATTTATATATTGGTAGGTATAGTGGTGGTGACGGTGGACTTGTTAAGGGTTGAGATCAAATCTCGGCGCAACCAATCGTGTCCTGCACGTCAAACATTGATCAAAGTATATAGATATAAATAGATATACATACATGATCAACAAATAGCAAATAAAAATAAAAGGATTGATTGTTAAACGCACGTAAAATACTTAGTGTACTTTATCTATTGTATTACATACACACAAACATATTTATAAACATACTGAGGAAAATATAAATAAATAAAAAAATTCTGATATTTCATGATTGATAATTAAATTCATTAATTTAATAATTTCATTAGTATGAAAAAAAATATTTGTTTAATCATCAAACAAAAATATATAAGCTTATAATTTTATACACGTGTAAACAGATTTTTCCATCTCATTTATAATGGAGTATATACATTTTTAAATTTGCTTACCGTTCATCGATTTATTATCCATTATGTGAACATTTCAACGTAAATAAAAAAACTATTACATGTTTCGCGCACCTGTATCACAATGAATCAAAAATAAAATGTATAACAATAATTGCAGAAAATTTGAAATAATCTAAAGCAAATAAAATCATCGAATAAACATAATTAATAAAATTAAAAACAAAATATGAAAAATTATTAATCGGACATTTTGATAAAAATGGAAGATTTATTTAATTTTTATAAACGACTATATTTAAATAGAAAATGATATTGGATTAATTTTGTATGTAGTCATCTTGGTACATCGCGAACTCAACGAAAACTGACCCTGTGCATATTTTTCCGAGGTAACATAAGGCCTGAATGAGTCCGAAAATATATACATTACAAAATGGAAGAGCAAGCAAAGGGATGTATAAGAGGGGAGCAGTTGAAACAAAAAAAAAAAATTAAGAAAAAAAATAAAGGGTCAAATGAATTTGTGCGACTAGAAAAATTCAGATTTTCGCTATTATTATTTTGAATTTTTTTTCCTGCCATGTTTTTCTTTTATTTACACCTTGGAAATGTCCGCCATTGATTTAGTCTAGGTCGTTTACCCTTCAATGCAATGTGCAAGGGGTTGCTACTGCAATAGGGAGAAAAACATAGAGACAGGAGTGAGTGAAGAGAGAAAGGGGAATTAATTCGAGGGATGCATCGTGCGTGTATGTTGTAAGGGGACGCAAAAGTTCTTGGCCGCAATGAGGGGTCAGCAGCCGTCTCTTCGTCAGGTTGGCGACACATCACCATCCCTTATAAATTTTATACACACTATACATGCATAACTGTATCCGTATATAAACATGAATGGAGGGACCATTGAACTTGGGGTGTCAACTGAAATTTTTAACAATTTTTTTTTTGTTTTATTTAATTTTTTTGGTGTATATACTTCTCGAAAGATTTTCGGTTAAACAACAGGGGAAAGATTGAGATGCAAGACACGTTCCCATGGTGGTTAAGTATACACACAATATGTAACGTGGAGGGTGCGGATACACTCATTGGCAGATGTTGTAACGCACGAAAATGTCTATCAACACTATTACAATATATTAGTTATTTTATTTTATTTTATTTTATTTTTATAAATCAGTCAATGATATATATATATATATATATATATATATATATATATGTTTTTATCAGTGACAATCAAATTGAAAATGTACAAGCAAAATAAATTATAGAAACAATTTTATTTTATTTTTGTTTAGGTTACATAAATAAAAAAAAAAAGAAAAATATTCAATATTTTTATTATTTTTCTATAAAGCAAAAGCATTGGAAATATATTTTTTAATAAATAATCATTCACTCAATAGCATTAATTAGAAATGGAAAAGCCTCTAATAATAAAATTTTACAACACAATAAATTTATTAACTAATTTTTTTACCTTTATGTTTTAAACAAAGTTTATTTTTTCTCTATTCTCTCTCACACACAATCACGTTAATAAAATACTCTTTACGCACTTCCTCATCACTACAATACTCTACACCGCACAAACGTATACGTAATATACATATGTGTATGTTAAACGAATGAACTCGACAATTGGATAATTAAAAAAAAAAAAAAAAATAATATTCTATAAGAAAAATAATTGAGAGGTAAATAATAAAAAGTAGTATCGTCTTGGAGACGATAAATGACAAGAGGGTGGTTGTGGACGCCAGCGCCTCACAGTTGCTTCACCTGCAACAGCCCTCATTGAGTCTCACTTCCTCCGTATCCTCCTGTTCGTCGCGTCGTATATATACTTATATATATATATGTATATCACGTTTATATACCGCTTACTTCCTCAATTTATTTATTCTCATTCTACTACTTCTTATTTTCTCTTCAGACTCCTATTATTTTTCATTTTACCATTATCTTTTTGCTATTCATTTATTTCAATGAGACTTTTCTCAATCACCGCGTAATATCGAGACAATTTAATATTAATGTAATTTATTACATTAAAAAATAAACACACTGTATTATATTTTATCACTCACGTTACTGGTTTAATTACCTTCATATATGTATTCACTGTTTAATTATTATTAACGTCAATTTCAGTATTCGTTACTATTAATATTGTTATTATATATTCGGAATAGGAAACGTTGATTGTGTTTCTCACTCTTCTCCCTTTCCCTTTGTTCTCTCTTTCTCTCCTTCTCTTTTACACAGAGATTATATGTATTTACGTATGTAGAAATACGCTTCATTTCACCAATAGATTCATTACAAAACTTTCAAAATTAATGTCCGAAAATTTTTATTTTAATTTTTCAATTCATCGTATTATATATAAATTTCTGATATATGTTAATTGTTTTATTCTATTAAATATCACGTACATGATCGTCACTTCATAATTGTTTGATTCTCTTGTTTCTTTAATAATTGAATAACATAACAAACAGTAATGACACAATTCTCTCAAATGCCTGCAACTGAACAAAAACTGTTTACACATTACAATAATATATTCTCTATTTAAAAATTTTTTTTTCTTAAATTATTAAAACAATTTGTATTTTATTTCATGTACACATTTATATCTACATGTCTTCATTTTATTTTCATATTTTTTATTCTATAATCAAATCGTAAAGTATTTCATAGCCGATGCACTATAAAAAAAAAAACTGTTTTCATAATTATTAATAAAATAATATATTAAAATTGGGAAATGATGTAATTTTTTTACGATTACATATTTTTGCTTTTCAGTTTGCTTTATCAACAATAAAATTGCGCGACCACTCAAACATTCACACATTCTATACGTATATATTTATATTTATTTGAATACATATATACATTATGTGTATATACAAACACAAAATTTGCGCGCGTCTCTGCCGCACGAGTCGAGATATTTATGCGATTTATTGCGGCGCGACTTAGAAATGCATCTAATGCGGTGCACGCTGCATAGAATGTATGCACCTTGGCGTTGAGGAGGTGGATGGATAAAGAGCGAAAGAGAGAGAGAGAGAGAGAGTTATATATAAAAAGTGAGAAAGATCAAGAACGAGGAGCGACCAAAGAGGTGGAGATGAGGGAGTGAGAAAAGGGGAGTAGACTGTTCCGTAGTAAATATATGTTATATACGAATGAGAATTACACAGATGAGACATAAGACAGAGATGAAAGAGAATTTTCTCTGTATTATACATACATTTAATATACATGTATTTATATTGCTATAAACGAATAGTAATAAAGCCCATGCGCATGTGCAAAAATGTGTATATGAAAAATTTTTCACAATTTTATTATTTCACTAGTGTCAAAATAAACATCGTCAGTGTAATTTTCAACATATTTTTTTTTTTTATAATAATTGGAAATTTATTTTTCTCATTTTTTTTTTTAAATTGCAAAAAATTAAAAAAAAAATATTTTTCAATATTTTTTAATATTTATTATTTATCAATATATTTTTTTTTTTTTACTTATAGTGATTCCACAATTTATATCTATATCGGGTATATATTTACCGATGATATACATATATAATATCACTCTCTTGACGTCCTCACTCGAGTGCTGCGTACTTCACATGTATGCATTATATGTTGAAGAGCATATTACAGTCGTATGCACACGACATTGTCATATATACATGTATGGGATGCAGCTGAGTGGAGAAGAGAGAAGTATTAAAAAGTGAACTATGCTTGTATACACGTTTGAAAAGAGAGAGAGGATGCCAGCGACAAAGTTCGAGTGAGAGATTTTGGCATCAACTATGTATATATTGTATACGTATGGATGCGCAATGAGATAGTATTCACATGCCGGTGGCCAGAGGCGGTCTAAAAATCATGAAGCTTCTCTTCTACACGAGAGAGTACCACAAATACATATACTAATATATATTGTATGTATTTACAAACAGGATATATATGTATATTATATGAAATATAACAGAATTATTTGAATTATTTTTGTTAGAAATTTTTTTAATTAATTAAAAAATTTTTTGATGCAATATTTAATATGTAAACAACATTGGAAATATTTAATTTTTAATATTTATTTAAATATTTACTGAGAATTATTTTTTAAGTACAGCTTTTTCTTTTTGTTTTCTATACTTGGGAGTAGTTGTACATTGCAAAACCTTTTATATTCTTTATAGGTACTATGTCAGCATGAAATTCAAGAAAACTGTGTGTGAAGACGGGGGGTAGAGGAGGAGTAAGTACAAGAGATTGAGCTGAACACATGCACCTTCAGCCCCACTACTTTTTCCACTTTGTATACGTCGCGATTTTTTCACACTTGATGAAAGTTACTTGCACGATATTCTATTTTAAACTTTTTCTCTCTTTCTTTTTTTCATTTTTTGTCCCCCTCCATTTTCTTCTTCTTCTTCTTCTTCGTCTCCTTTATATTTACTATATAGTTTCTCCTACTTTTCCTTTTCCTCCACTCATTCTTTTTCTTTTTCTTCATCTTTTTCTCTTAAGCGCAATGGCTTTCTTGCATTATATTGCATCAGAAATAGCTCACCACATTTCCTGCTGTACGATATTTAAATATAAAAAAAATAAAATTCTATCATGTTTTTCCATTTCTTTATTATTTTTTTAAATTCATCAATTTTGGATTGAATAAAAAATAAAAAAGATACAAAAGTTTTAAGTCATTTAACGTTATAGTGACAGGTATAAATGGGGGTTGGAACGGGGATGAATATAACCGTGCTAAAATAAGCCACTAATGGATTCCGTGAACGGGATAACCGTGTGCACATTCGCCAAGCGAATATATACCATCCCCTTTCTTTTACATATATATATATATATATACATATGGTAAATCCAGTCCGGGGGTCCCACGGTGTTTTTTATTTTTTTTCCATCCTTCGTGGGGAGAAAAAAGGCGAGTGAGTGAGGGTGGGGACTGCCACTGGACTGCTCTGCTGATGGTATTGCTACTGTACTATTTCTACTGGCAGTGGGCGAATGAAGGGAAAATTGGTGGAGGGGTTTTTTCACTGCTTGAGGGCGGGGAGCGTTGCATATACAGGGGATGAAAAAAGGTGGCGAGTATATGTATAGTATACCATTTTACGCGCTTTTGTTTTCCTCTATTTTCCGGTTTTTCACCGGACAACGAAAACCCAAGAGCCAAATACGCGACGCAACAAGTTGCAGATTATAAAAATCACTCGGCATCATACATATATACATACATTCTGTGATATTATATATATTCATCCCCTTAGTTCATGGTATGAGTGTAGATAAAATGGAAAAAAAAATTATCCTAATTACGGAGTGAAATAAAAAAAATTTTTTTTTTCATTTTTAAAAATATTTTTCAGTAATTATTTTTGGTATTGCTGATATACAGGGATATCTTTTTTTTCTCATTTGCTATTCAATGTATTTGCAGTGCGTTTGCATATGTTATAGTCAAATCGAGGAATTTTGATGAAATTTTCGAGTTCTTCAATGACGTCCGAGGAATTTTCGATTGAAACTGATGATGATTAAATTCCATCCTTTCCCCGCCCCATACCAAACTCTCGTTATATGGCTTTTACTGATAATTTGATCAATGCTAAATATTTTATACATATTCATGTGTTATCATCATATATGAGGATTAAATATATTAATAAAAATAAAATTAAATAAAGCAAAAAATTTTTGATTTGAAATATACAAAGTATTAAAATAAAATCTCGGAAAAATCATTGTGTATGACTATGAGAACATTCATATAAAGCGAACATGGAAGAATTCGTTGAGGAGGGAAGAAGTACGAGAGTAGTATTTTGGCACGACCTGCCACAAAACACCGGGGCAAAAAAAAAAAAGAAACCAAGAACGAATGAATAGCAGCAGCAATACTATGACACATACACATTTTAACTTTATATAAAAATATACACAGACGAATTTGCTATACCGAGATACACACGAAGTTAAGTCACGGAAGAGGGTTTTGCGGTTTGCGATTTCTAGAACGCCTAAAAATAAGCCTCGAATACATTTACATTCGGTTATATGTATATATGTATATGTCAAAATGGTGAGCGTCGAGGAAAAATAAAATGGTAGCGTTCGTATACCGTATAGTAAAAGCGAAACTGAAGAAAAACGAAGAAAAATATCTAAAATTGGCGGAGACGCTTTTATACTATACTTTCATACCAATATATATATAGTCTTCGTAGTGGTTACACAAAATCCATTACAAAATTTGAATAATTTACATTAAATAAATTGAATTAATTTTCAACAAAATACTACAAAAATTTTTTTTTTTTAAATACAATGATTCATAAATATTTTATATCATATATTTTATTAAATATAAACACGAGTATGTGTATACAAGTATCCATGTATATTTGTATATATATATTGAAGCGTGATATATGCCAAAAAATATGATGGTCATTATGGGGATGATGATGAGATATAATTTATGCAATTGATTGCATCATTTGTTTATGAGGTCATTTCGCGGTTTAACGTTGAATTATTTTAACGTATATGTAAAAAAAAAATTGTATGGCAAGAGATGTGAGAAGGGTTATAGAGGGGAGTTGAATAGGGAGGAATAACGAGGGGGCTCTGCACGCACATATGCATATGTATATGATAAAGGAGGTTGTGACGCGAAGACGTAAGTAAGAGAAGGAAAAATGCGCATACGGAAATCACGACCTTGATGAGAATAACTTCTCCTGCTGACCATATATTCACTCACTGAATTTGCATTGCACAAAGTAAAAATTATTTTTGCGAAAGTTATTCAATACAAATCATTATTAGAATAAAGGTAAATGAATTAATGAAATGACATTAGTTTTTTCAAACATTAGAAATCTATGAAATTAATTATGTCTATAGTTATACAAATATATAATTACGGAAATGAATTTAATTATGTGACTATACATTATTTTTATAACAAAAATCCATTTCTGATATGTATACTTATGTACTTATGTATTTATGTTTATGTATTGTTAAAAAATGATTTGCTACAGGTGCTATAAAGAAAGAAAAAAAAAGTGGAATAAAATATAGATTCGTGGACAAAAAGGGTGGTTGATCGCATATGATTTTACATTTTATTTCCACCCGGAAGTCGTTGTTTGGCAAATTTATGAACGCTGTCGACAATGTGGGTGGTCGACAACAAAGAAGCAAAGAATAACGCCGAGAGGGCAGAAGTAAGAGGAGAGAAAGGGAGAGAAGCACATGAGTGCGGGTGAATAAATGTTAGGTGGAAGGAATGATAAATTTTTTATAGTTTTTTTATTTAATTTCAACTAGGTTTCGCGCTTACCGACGTTCATTAATGGAGTGGTTATACACCGACAGATGAATGGAATATTTGTCCGCCAACAGATGCCAGCATTGGTTCATGTCCATTTAACTTTAACATTGCGTTCTGTTTTATCACGTGCCAATTTCCGAATTAATTTATTATTTTCCACTTTAATGAATTTATTTATAAATTAAAAACAAATGCGAATTCAATATTTTATATATACTGAATGACATTAATGCACATGTTGATGTACCTGCTGCCCCTTAAATAATTTTTATTCACCCCTCAGAGATCATGTGCTAATCCAACTAAGAAAAAAAAAAACATTGTATAAAAAAAAAACAATGTGGGGTAAAAATCGAGGGGATAAGTCACGGAGCAACCTGACACTACTAAATGCTAGAAAAAATCATGGGCACAACTGCGGTAATGGGGTGACTAGGGTACGGCGAGGGGTGTAATATTTTTTTACTTGCACTCAAACGGAAAAAAAAAATATGACCCCAGTTATTTTTTTCTCTTGACTGTAGCAAGTGGAAAGGGTTGAATTTTTTTTTTTTTATCCTTTTCAAGGCCTGTGAGAAATGCAAATCATATAAAATAAAAAACTAATAAATATACATCTTTATTTATGGGGTAATAAAATAAACACTAATAGAAAAAATACAAAAATAAAGATGGTGGGACTTTAAATCTCTCGCGCGTTTACCGGCTCATGCGGGCATGTGGGCGGTGCGGGCGACGTGTTTATTTTTTAATTAAGGTCCTCCTCTCTTTGGCCGTCCAAGTATATACTTATATATTATACTGTCCGTCGGTAGGATTAAAAAAGGTCCCTGGGAGTTATTAAGCTAATAATGTGTCCCGCGTACCGGGCGCGTGCATCCATATGATGAAGACGAGCGCAAAAACAAGTATAAAAAACACCGAAAAAAGAAAAGGAAAAATTTGCGGCAATATGAAAAAGGGGTCTGTATATTATATAGTAAAGTTGATATAATAAAGAAATAGAATGTGAAAGGTGTTGAGGGAAAAAAAAAAAGTGGTTTACCACGCGACATTTTAACCCCAAACGGCCGTCTCCGGTTTGCGTATCTTCATCATAAAATAAATAGAAATTTTTTTATATAAAAGTACATATACAAAACAAAAGCAGACGATCAACAACATTACATTATATCCTCTTAAATTTTATCATTATGCTATTATTATTTTACGCCAAAGCATGGCTTCGGCATTATCTGATAAATATATAGATGAAATTAAAACAAAAAAAAAAAAATTTAAAAAGAAGAAGAAGAAAAGGCATCCGAGCACAGTGAACGAATGGCAAAAATAATATATGCAAAGAAGATGAAAGGCATGCGGGGGAGAGTCTAGGAGAAAATAAAAAGGCAGATATCGGAGAGGGAAAAGACAAAAGAAGGAAGGGATAGAACAAAGAATGGCGGTGAAGCTTGGGTTTGCTTATGGTGGAAGGTAAATGGGGAAAAGAGCGAGAAAGTAGTGAGGCAAAGGAAAAGGTCCGTGTGCACTCATGTTTTCCCTCTCTCTTTTCACCCTCGCTCAATTTCTCCAGCGATGAATATACATACATACATACATACATACATACATATAAATGTATATATATATATTTTACTTCCTGTTCTTTCTCTTATTCTTGTTGTCTCTTTCTCACTTTTATACGATCTCGCACACTGCCCCTCTCCAAAAACTCTTTCTATCTTTCTCTCTCTCTCTTTCTCTCTTTGCCTCTAGTTCTTCGTCTCTTGCCTCGGCCGTCATCTCCGGGGCGATTTTCCGCGGCACCTAAGAGAAGGGGCCAATGAGACGCTGGGCGTCGGTATTGATCCGAGGCGTCGTCCAGGAGACGCCCGCTCCAAGACGCCCGGCTTTGGTGCCCGGCAAGCACTGGAGAGCAAAGTCCTAACGAAACAGAGAATGAAGAAGAAGATAAATATTTTATATAAAAACGAAAAATATGGAGAAAAAAAAAATATTCAAAGTGATTTATCTATTTGTATTTATATATTATTTATATGTATAAGTTGTAAAAACATGCAAATTATTTAATGAATTTTGGACATTGATGACGTTATGATATTTATCATTAATATTAACGTATTCAAAATAATGCTAATTATGGGTAAAAAAAAAAAAAAAATTAAACAAAAATTGAAAATTTATAGAAAATAAATTCAATTGTAAGGAACTTGATTCTGAATTATTTTAATTTAAACATAGATCAATTTATGAATGAAATATCTCAATAGAAAAACATATGAATAATTTTACGTGAATTACTATTGATAAAAATAATATATAAATATAAAATATAAATGAAAAAATACAAAAATTATCGAGAATGAGGATAGTATATACATAGAGAATTGCCAGTGATATTTTAAGAAAATTTTAGCGTTTAAGGCGCATGCGTTCATTTATTTTCTGTATCCATGTATACATCTATGTATATAAAAAGAGGGTGCAACGTGAATTGAGAACGTAGTTGGTGGCGATGGGTGGGTTGAAAGGAGAGGGTTTTATATGTGGGAAGAAGGTGGGAGGACCGCGTGCGGCTCCTTTTATTTTCCTTCAATTTCCTTCCTTTCAGGTTCCCCATCAGCCTTTCCATTAATATTAAAACGGGCGCGCCTGGCCTCTCGCGAGGGCTGTTTCAAAGCTGTGCGAGCACAGCGCGCAATAGTAGGTGGGGGTTGATAAGAGGGATTGTAAATGGGGGTTTGTGTGATGGTACGGCTGGTGAAGGTGGTTGGTGGACTTGAACACTGAGGAGGAGAAAGAGAAGAAGAGAGAGCTTTTTAGCGGAAGAAGATGCCGAGCGTAAGGGGTGTTTTTGGCTCGTTTTTCACTGTGATCTTCTTGAGTTACCAATTTCCACTAGCACACAACGACGGGGCTATAGTATATCTATAATTATATAAGATGGTGACTCTTATTTTATTGTCCTGATAAATATATTGTGATTATAGAAAAAAAAAAATAACAATTTTATTTCTGAAAAATTAAATATGAAATAAAATATCAAATAATTCCGAATAGTAAATGTAGATTTTAATATAAAATGTTTTGTTTAATTATTCAATCAAAATTAAAATTAACATGTGTGCTTGTTTAAATAAATATTACACTTCATGATAGAATATAAAAACCTTGTGGGAAATGTTGAATTCTCTGGTTGGCAATTGACGATTAAACTTTTGGCTCATTCTTACGACTCTCATGGCGCCCTTCGTTCAACAAAATAACCCCTGAGGGTCGACCAACGGTCAGCATGCAAAAACCCTCTCTTTCTTGATGGCGCTTGATACATCAAATATAAAATCGTACATACACACATAATATATTCGAGTTTAAAATCGTGATGATGCCCAGCTTTGCGAAACCGGTTTTTTCAAACGTCCGGGAATGATTTTTCTTTAGCGAATTTTTATCCTGCAGGGCAAAATGTAAAGGGTGTCCTGACCGAGAAACCCGTTCGACCGGTCAGCAGCTACGTTGTCCAGGTGGTCACTTCGTGATGGTCACCCTAGTTTAAGTTACTTCGTGTACACATGATCGTTTTCATTCTCTTGCAATTCAAAATGCTTGTGAACCCCTTTTATAAACGAAATTTTTTCTGAATGCAATAAACGTGTTCCGGCATCCAAAATATCAGATTAAACATATATATTTACAATTTATTTCATTTAAAAATACAGTTGCTGTACAGTTGGAATAAATTATTAAGAATATAATGAAACAGATAAGATGTTGGAAATGCAGATTTATATTATATTTATACATATAACTATATAAGTATCCTATTTTATATACACACATATATATACAATAAAGGGGTTAGTTCTCTTACGTATTGCATTTTCCAAGATTTGCCGAAGGAACATCCGTCTTAGTATCTGCCTCAGGGAATATATATAGGGCGGTGAAATATAACCTTGGATCTGCACACGGGAAAGATAAATGAATCTAACCCCCTATCATCCTCTTGTACACTTTTCTCTTTGTCTCGATTTCGCGCAACTTGAAAATGCCATCCCCTTTACACTTGCTGCTCTTCCTCCATGTCTTATTGAACTATCGCAAAGGAAACCATGAATATTAATTTTCATTAAAACTAACAAATCGTTCACTTTTTTTGCCCCCATCCCCATTTTACCAATTAAATAATGTTTTTGTGATTTATAAATATACATTTATCACGGCTATCCATAAGATATCGCATTCTTTATTCTATATATATATAGTCTACACATTTCTAACGTGCATATATTATTTTAGTTGGATATACATCTTGACCCATAACACATTCTTGTACTTGTATACGTTTACCATGTCCTCGTTATTTCCAAAAGAGTTGATACATACGACGTCATCATTTCTTCCCGTATTCTTCATTTATACCAGACATATAAATACACACATACGTCTTTAGCTATGTGTCATTGTGTTGTCGTCTATCGCTCTGTTGTCGTTGTCATTTCTCTTTCTTCATCGTCTTTAACTTGGCGCCATGTGCCTCTTTCCTACACCTTACTTTCTCACCCACTGCCACCCTCATCCATTCTCTTGCCCACTATTACCACCCCCCCACTTACCATCAACCCACCGATAAGCATCGTTTTGCATATACGATCGCCATTTTGCGCGGGCATAATTTAAATTTCGTTCCATTGTTTTGTCGCTCTTCTTATATGCACGCTCCACCCTTCCTCCCCCAACTACGTCGCCCCCTTCTCATTCTTTGTCGCTAATGTTATACCCCACCCACCTTCTACTGGTATCGCCGTCCCCCTCCTACCGCTAAACTATATATATACACGCTTCGTTTTATATAAACTCCCCTTCGACTCGCGTTACCACTACCTCATACTCTACAATATCTATATCCATATATATCTATATGTATATATATAAGCATACACAGAACCCCTTGATACTTGCCGCCCTTTACCCGCGAACGCCCGCACACCGTTCTATATACATATATTGCACGTCTCGCGCGGCCATTTGCATGAAATTAGAATCAGAATTTTCTTGCTGGAAAATTGGCCCACGTTGTGTATATACGTGTATATATGAATATAACTAAACATTTGTGCGCAAGCGTGTTTATGTGTTAGGGAGGGTGTCTTAATGCCGAAGGGGGTTAAAATTTTATACACCTCCTGTAAGTCGCCCTCTTTGCCTGCACAGTTTTTAGGTAGGAAATTGTGGAGAGTCTTTAAAGAGTTACTGAACTGAGAAATTTTAATTAAATTTATAAAGAAAATGATGAAAAAAATATTTAAACATTTTTTTTTTTTTCATCTTGTTTATTATATTCAAGAGATTGAAAGCAATGTAATTGAATAAAAATGTTGATAATATTAAAGAGCTTGTGATATATTGTTGTATGTATATGTTTGAAGGAGTATTTTGAAACGTGAAGAAAGAGCACGTGAGGACTTATAGTATTTAGTGAGTATGACGTGCGGTTTTGCGTAGCCATTAAAACAAAACGACAAAGTATATACATCATATTATAAATATATATATGAAGGAGACATGTGAGTCCATATTCATCGCGGTACTCTTTGTACATATATGTATATATACATATGCTCTTGCTGCAGAGGGATTCCCTTTACTCATTCTCTTTCCCACTACTCTTGCTCGTCCGCTTGCTTTCACTCTCTTGCCTGTAGACCAGCAACAATAGAACGAAATAAATAGCTCGTCTTTTGTCTTTTGTTTCTTGGCTCTATTGTTGTACAGAATGTAGATAAGAATACAAGAGAGACTCACCGCGCCGCTATGTTTACGACTGGGTGAGGTCTTTTACTCCCACTCTTTCTCTTCTGGCGTAGTCCTCATCATCACCATTTCTTTTAATAAAATATCTTACATTTTATTATTCACCCTTTATCCCAATTTTCATCAAATTCATCAGAGTATTTTAGTTATTAATATCCACACTTTATTTTAAAAATAAATATTTTTTATTCAATTCATCTCTGAATAATCGTTAATTTATAATTGGCAAAATTATTCTTTATATTTGTATTCTCCTCCAATATATCCACATATATTTATATAAATGTATTTGGATAATTTATTTTTAATTTATTTACAGGTATTCGCAGCCAAATTTTATTATAATAATACAATTAAAATAACAATTATAATGCATGTATAAGTATAAATCTCTGTCCGACGCATTTCGCTCTGAATTCACACAGTAACTTTAGAATATATATCTAGATGTATATAATTGTACATAAAGGGATATTCTGCATGATGTGCGGCGGCTGAATGGCTTTCGGCATATGTATATGTATACGTCAGAAGCCAAGGCAACGTGCAATGCACATGAAACCGTTTTACTTGTATTATAAATACGTAGGTATATATACTAGTATTCCTTTTACCTTTGGTACAAATACAATTGCATTAATATATACATATATATATATATATGAATAAATTCCTTGTGGAACCCCTTTATTTTATTTTTTCGCGACTGGACATCGGGCAAGCAAATCCAAAAGGGATACTAGCGGCAACCAAACCTAATTTCAAAAACGGTAAACTGGTTTGTCCAGTTCGCGCTCCTTTATATTTTGTCCGGTCGCGCGTTCTTCTATATGTATATATATATATATATATCTATACAAGGTATAGGTACATGTGCAACTATACTCTCTTACAACCATTCTTGTGTATATTATTATGCGAGGGTCCGTTATATATACGCGAAAAGGGAGGACGCCCGCGTTGATTCTGAAACGATGGGCCCGTCGTCATTGTCCCCCACTCCTCGGTCATCTATAGAGTGTTGGGCCCACACGAGCAGTGAGAGTGAACGGTCATTTTTCGCAAACGGATCAGTCAGTGTCTGGTGGTACAAACGTACAATGCCATTCAACACTCGTTAAATTTTTCATTTATTTCATAATTCTTTTATTTACAAAAATTATATTTTTATTATTTTTTTTTTTTTTGCTGTGAAAATAATTTTATTAAGATTAATTTGTGGATATCGTGAGTTGCTTTAATGCACGTTTTAATTGCGACAATTATTCATATTGATGGATAATATAGAGAGAAGATTAAAATGAATGTATTTGAATTTGATTACCGGTGATTTTTCAATATGTTTCATTAAAGTACCACGTGAATGCGTGATGGGCATAAAAGCGAGTCAGTGGTTGGATGCGGATGTATGTTAAAGAGGAGTTGGATGTAGATATAGAGATTGTGTATAGAGATGAAAAGGGAGAGAGAAGATGGTCCTGGTGGAGAGAGGTGAAGTATCGCCCTCATACTTTACCCTGTGGTTTGAAGGCGTCTTAGAAGGTAAATGCAGAGTAGAAGTGCGAGTTGGAATTTTCCTCAGCAGCCTCAAGGCTCTAGTAAGAACGTACATGAGTGGAGAAAATAAAAGACGATGAGAAATAGAGAGAATGTAAAAGAGGAAGAGAGTTCAATAGATGGGTATAGTATTATAGATGTATGTACATGTACACTATGTCTATAGAGACGTCTCAGTTGTGAAGGGGTGGTGGCGTTTCTTACGCAAATAAAGAGTGGTAATTGAGGGAGTGAATGGTGGTTTGGAAAATAGTATGGGATGAATATATGAGAAGATGTGAAATTGATAGCAACCTTGAAATTCAGATTAGACAAATTTATATTGCTAAGGTTTGGAAAATCACATTTATTTCAAATTTTTCAAACTCTCTTATCTGTCAAGTTACTTTGTTCTGGATTTTTCTGACCCTTTCCATCAATGGGTTTTCTATTCTGCTTTATAGATTTTGTATTTTTTGCCTCGTGCCCAGATATTCCCTCGAGTATCCTTCGTGTAATAATATTGTGACATGTATTATTCATTAGTTTGTCAATCAAATTTTATACATTTATAAAATCTTTTAATTTTCATTAAGTAGAAAATTCAAATCTTAAATATTCCTTTGTCGTTTTTTTTTTTTTTTTCATTCGAATAACCCTTTGTGCCATGTAGCCTTCATAAATATTATACAAAATACATGTTTATTAATTCTGATTGACATGGTCGCGTGTGTTATATTAAATAAGTAAAAGAAACAAATTATTTGAGCGAATTAAATTTCTATCAGACTATTGAATAAGCAGTAATACAGTTATACATATTATAAAGAGCATACATATACGGGACTATATTTATGTGCTCGAGATCTCTAATTTCGTAATTCTACTAAAAATTTATTTTTCGCAATCTGTCTTATATTGCGTCGATCTATAAGAGGGTGCTGGTGTTTCACATTCATGTATAAAGATGATTCAAATCCTCTCTGTCGGTGAATAATGACAGTGTACGTAAATAAATCGTAAGAGGTTGGTGATGAAGGGGGGTCATTCGACTATCTGAGCAACATCAGAAATTATAAATCATAAAGACATCAATCAATTTTCACGAACATATGTATTTATTATTTTCAAGGCCTTGCGTGACCACATCATGTCAACATCTGCATCGAGTTTTAGATTTTTTTTCATTATTTCATATTTAATATAATGTATTTTTCGTGATTTTTACATTTTAACAAAGCCTTTCCGGAATATATCCTCACATTTATATTTTAATATAGCTGTATATGTAACTCTATTGTAACGATACACGGGGGAGGCATTGTAGGCGGGTTTGGAAGAAATATACAGCTGGTTGGGTGGAATATATACGAAGAAAGGGAGGAACGCATCATATATATAAATATGCTAGGGGGGTGGAAAGTGAAACAGAAATAGTCAGATAGATATAGAGAGAAATTTACCCTTGCTTCCTTTCGATATCACGTGACGCTTCTCTCACCGTAAATAAGTCACGATAGAAATGGTCGACAATTTTCTTATGGGGGCGTTTATACATTTCCTCGCTAAAGAGTATCGTTCACAGACAGCAACATTAACGACGCGACCACGCTCACGACAATGACAATGAGAAGGAGGTAACAATGATTGTGGTGGTGTATATAGTGCAAGCCGCATAAAATATACTTACACACTTATTCACCAGTAAAGATACTCTGTGGTCATCTTATACTCCACCGTATGCGAATACGTATCATTCAAAGCAACAAAGTATTCAGAAATACTTGACGTAGACACATCATTACTGCTACGCTCAATAATTCACAATATGACAATTGATTATTTTATTTTATTGAAAAAAATTATTAAATAAAAATTTGTCTTGTCTCTATTTATTTTTCTTATTTTTAATTGATATTACAAATAATTCCAATGATAATATAAATAATAATAATATTATTATCAATAGGAATAATAGTGATAATAATGATTTGTGTGTAGCGTCGTCGTGAAGAAATATTTAATGAAATTCTCGGAATCCTCAGTGCGTAGGTGAAAGGGTGTAAGGTAGAAGAGGCCATGTGCGTTAGAATCTTGTTCAGATGCGAAAAGACATCAGCTAGGGAGTTGAATTCAGGATATATGTATATATGTATATAATAGTTGTATAACTGTATATATATGTAAAAAGCCTCGAGACAAGTCCGCATCTCGGCTTTTCATTTTGCGTTATTCGAGGGATGGTTTTAATGATTTTTGGGGGGTTGCCAGGAATAAACGAAAGAGAAGAAGACAAAGAGAGGTATATATATATATATGTATATAGGTATATAAAGTTGTGAGAAAGGGGTTGCAAATTTTTAAGCCCTTATTTTTCATCCTCACGCACGATATAAGGGTGAGCGGGAAAGAAATAAGGGTTGTGTAGGCGGGTTTGCGCGGTGGTGGACTTTGAAGGAGGGAGGAAAGGGGGGGATATATATACATGGTAAATATATATATATGTATGGATTCATTTCCCTTCAAGTATAGGAGAAAAGATGGCCGGCAAAATGGAGGGTTCTTCCATTATACTTACCCGAAGAAGCTCATCAACCCTTCCAATTATTCTACTAATAAAACTAAAAATGAGAAATGAGAATAAAAGATGTAATTAAATTTTCAGCATTATAAAAAAAAATTTTTTTTTTTTTTTTTTCAAATTACGCTTTTATTAATTGAATAAAAATTCATCATTTGTATATTATTATTTTATAAATTGATAAACAAGATATTTGATAATTTGTAAATTATGCTGATTTTAAATTTCAATTTTTTTTTTTCATTTCAATAACAATTTTAAAAGTTATATTTTGCATAGAACACAGAGCGCGAGAAAACGGGTGAGAAAAGGTGGGTGGTTTATTATCATCAAAATGGTACAAAGATAATAAAGGAAGAAGTAGAAGGCGTATGAGTATCCAGATAACCGGTCTCAGTATGTATATAGTATACTACGACTAACAGACACAAGCATAGAAATACATACATATATAAATAACGCAGCCATTCTGAAAAGCTAAAACTCACTCCCCATTTTCAGCTGCCTCTCCTCGTGACGACGACGACGACGACGACGACGACGACGATGAGAGTCACGCGATTTTCCTTCTCGCGCACCCATCATCAGTTTGTGAATCGGAGAACAAACGCGACCAGAGAAAAAGAGAGAGAAGAAATAGAAGAGAGAAAGTGCGAGAAAGAGTCGCCTTCATTAGCAAACTTTCATTTAAAATTTTCGGAGCTCTAAGCCAGTACGGATACCTCGTCATTGCTAATTCTCTCTTTCTCTCTATTTCTCTTGGCTTCTCTCTTCTTCTTTTTACTCTCTACTCCATCTCCCAGACCAACATTCTCACATTATGTATATATATGTCTATATATATGTACATAAGTTCATAACATATACATGCCAAGAGCAAAAACAAACGTTCCACCCTCAACTCGATTTCAACTTTTGAAATATAATTAATTTTTCGAGACCGTTCAACACACCAACATTGTAAATATATACATACATATATATTGTATATATGTAGGTATAATATTTGTTGCTATTGGACACCATATATCCGTCAACTCGATGAGTATAGGTATACATAAATGGATGTAAACATATTCTCTTTCTCCATCAGGTATCAATCTTTCTTTACACGGGTGTATATTTAATGAAAGTTTTGGGATTAATATAGTTTTTTTTTTTTTTGCATCAATTTATGGTTTAAAAATCACCTCACTATTCAATTAAAAGTAAATATGTATCAGAAAGTTTGCAATTAATTTTATGAGCTGGAAAAAAAAATCAAGATTCACTTTTCGTGATGTAGTTATAGAATAATTTACGTAGATTAAAAATTTTTTTAATATCATATTAATTTATTTCAGGATTATTTTTATATGTAAAAAAGATGACACTTGGTGGCATGGTGTTTTACACGTGACCGTTATCTCAACGGTTAAAACTCCGGACACGACCTTTGCATGCGCATATGCGCATCCCAACTTCTCTATTCACCCCCAATGCAGGGTGGAGGTTGCATGAAATAAATAGTAACGGAATCTCTGTGGGTGGTCTCGCGACTTCTCGCGCTCAACTATGTCCTAAGATCCCATAAACCAAAAATAACGAGACACTCTGAGTAACATGTATATCTATATGCACCTATATATGTATATGTATTCACATAGGGGTAAGATTTTATCTCAGACGAAGTAACTTTACCTCTTTGTACATAAATTTAATGGGAATAATCTTTAAAATGTCGAAAATTTTCTCAATTTTATAACTCTTTTGAAGTAAGAGAATAAATTTTTTTTTTCTTATAATTTAAAATGACAGGGGTGCAAGTATAAAATTCACAGATTGATCAGCGGAATTTTATTATTTATTGAATCATGTTGGATTGACGTCTCAATAGTTTTCATTATCAGCGGGTGGAAATGAAAATGTAGATGGGTGCACGCTAAAATTTTGTATTAACAGATTTATAAGAAAATCAAATTATCTATCAACCGTCGGTCGATATGCAAGTATAATATATAAAGAGTGTGGGGGTTAGTCTCTGAAAATTGAAAGACGATTAACAAAGTGTGAGAGGAAGATACATTCTAGTATAATAATAATAATTTTGATAGTTTGATTTGACTTTATATTCGAAAACTCATTACTTGCGTCCACCTTCTCTAATCTTCTCATTCAACCCTTATAACGTAATATTTCTTGGTTATAGAGAATGATTTTATGAAAGCATCACGGTAGTGAAGAACGACGCCAACGCATCTGATTATCTATTGTCGTTATAAATGTATGTGTACGTATGTATATATACATATTTTCAACCCTTACGTCAACTATTAACCTGACTCGCGTTTGCCGTTTCGTGAATTTTCTGGCGTTCGCCGAAGTGCCCGCTTAATATTTTACAGGGATGAAATAATGTTAAAGTGAAGATTTCGTTAAAATTTCATACAAAGAAGAGGTTGGTAGAAGATAGTCGAAATAATTTCGGGGTGATTATATAGACGAGACGTCCACGTATACGTTGATGGAAAATTATATTCTCTTACCAAAGTATAATTTTCATTTCCGATTAATTCTAGTATGTTTATATATTTATTTCATTTTATTTTATACGCTCAAAAAAAATTGAATAGAAAAATGAATGAAATGTAAATCAGAATTAAAATTTTTTTGTCTTTCAAAACTCACAGCGATGGTTCCATTGATATTGTCAAATTAATTCCCGAGAGACATCGAACACTGGGCGATATAAAATCACAAGATATGGCGCAGAGGGGTTGAATTTTAGCAGAAAGACGAGGGTGAAAAATAAACGAACAAAATAAAAAATATGGCCGTTATATTATACATACAAATATACGTATATATTCAGAGTTGGTACAGACGCATCAAAACGAGAGGTAAATTCGAGTCGAGTAAAGTTTTAAATGATTTTCGTCGAAGTTGCCTAGTCGCGAGTTGGTTTATTAGGAAAAGTCAATTTGAGCAAAAGAGAAAGAGAGAAAGAGCAATAGAGAATGAAAGAGAGAGAGAGAGAGAGAGAGAAGTAAGGGGATGAAATTGGTTGAGGAAAGAAAAGGGGAAGAGAAAACTATACATATATGTATAATTCGGACGTGGACGTAGTCAAAATTACTGACATTCGAATTAGGAACGATATAGAAGTGAAATTATAGTACACTGTAATTGTATATAGGTGTATGTATATGTTTGACATGAAGTACGCTGTTGGATTTTTCTACTTAAATATATATGTACACATATATAAACTCTTAATATGTCGAAATATACCTTTTTTGTTTTGTGAAAAAAATAAATTAAATACAATATAAAATGATTATAATGAAAATTTTGATGAAAGGAATTTCGTAACGTATCTGAGGGTTTTTACAATTAATTACACATCTATAGAAGACAAATTCAAATAATAAATAAATATATTTAATGGTTTCTCAATTCTATTTATAACGTCTTATTTTCGACAAGTGAAAATCTTACGTAAATTGCGAATACTGTGGTGATAAATGAGACTATAAAGGAGAGAAAAAATAAATAAAACGAAAGAATATAAGTAGAAATGGACAATACGAGACAGACGTACAAAATTCTGGTTATTACATAGTCAAAACAGGAGTTAGCAGAGGATGTACCTCACACTGAGTTTTTAAATCTCCATTCAAAGAGATATATTCAGGAAAAAAGTGTAAAATATAAAATTGAAAAAAAGAAAAATATTATTAATTATAAATATATACCAATAAATTTGTGTATAAATATTGTCTTTTCCTTGTGAGATGGGGTGGTGTGGGTTCCTCTGAATCAATAAGAACTGTTTCCCCCCTGATCCACCTCATCCCCTTCGGGCGTCTATCTACATAGGCATTACCTCACGCCTGTACTACCCAACTTCCAGTCTCGCTTCTCAGTTTTCTCCCCTTTTTCCTTTTATTACCCGGGGGGGAGTAGAATGAGAGGGAGTCACTGGATATAGCGGGTTGAGAGGGGTTGCACGGGCAAAGAAGGGGTGGTCTCCGGCCGGTTGCTGCTACTGCTGCTGATGTTACTACTGCCTCTCACGAGAGGTGGGAGCGGCCATCTTTATTTCTCTCCTCCTACCACGTACTCCTTTTGCCTCTCGGCTATTCCTCCCGACCTCCATCCGTCTTGCCACGACGCTCTATCGCCTCCCGTCCGTTACTACTACTACTACTACTACTACTACTTCTATTACTACTACTACCATCATCTTATCCACCTATTCACCCAACTCGTCTTTTGCACTATCTGTCCCTCCTTTCTCCCGTACTTCTTCTTATTTCTCAATGCATCATGCAGACCTGAGGACTTTTCAAAGACTTTGTCTCAGGTTGAAAATTAAGTCTGCAAGAAGGTTTATTCCGATAACAAGTTTAATTATTTAAAAATATTTAAGAAAAAAAAAATGTAATAAATCTTTCTGGAAAATGTAATTTATATTTTATTTAGTAATCTGATATCATCTTCGATTTTAATAATTTTTATTCTTAAATATTGAAAATGAAAATGCAATAATGCTTTGAAAAATTTTTATATGCATTGGATAATAATAAAATATAATAGCTATTTTTCTATGTTTTCCTTAAGATTTTCGTAGCATATCATTAAATATATATTTAATGGATATCTATGTACATTATATATAGATGTATGTATACATGTGTCCAAGAGGTGAGGTAGAGATCGGCATCGTTGAAGGTATACGATCTTGTGGCCTTCATATGTTTGCGGAAGCAAGTTCACTCGCTTCCTATATCCATACTGGTGGGATAATGTTGAATCCTACACGGTCGAAATGAACTAAGTAAAGTTGGTTTCAACACACGCGCACACTTACATTCATCCCAGTGGATACATATACGTGTGTAGATATAATATATGCATACATATGAATGCAAAACTATCAATGGTGATTCATAAAACCATTTCTTGAGTACATATTGATCAATGGTTATGTGTAAAAGAGAAGAGGAAATAAAAAAAAAAAAAGTATTTGGATGGAATAAAAAATTTCTATCCTCATGATTGAGATGAATAAAAGAGTGATAGTGCCAATATAGCACTGAGGAGAGCTTGACATTGAGAAGAAGGGGATGCAAAGAGAAGAGAGCAAGTTAGAGATTGACGAGAGAATGTGATAGTGTTAGATTCAGTTGCCAGCAATGTTGCCGGATCAATTTTGGTGGACCACAGACACAAACTGTTTTAGTGGACTCAATCGAGTGTTTCTATCGCTATTCCATTCAATTTCCATTTTCTCTTATATGTAAAATAATAAAATAGGTTACACTTACTCCAGCAATATGGTTTATATACTAACATGATTCTTTGTGTCATTTTCATTATTTCTTTTCACACTTTCTCATACTATTCCATATTTTTTTTATGCACACTATATTCTCATCTCCGATTGCGGCAGCTCTCTTGTTGCAACGAACTGCATCTCAGCTCACTATCATCCATTTCAATTTCAACCGCCCGACCACTCTCTCACCACTTTCATCATTCTTCCCCCGACACACTTGCCTACCGTTTGTAACATTCATAACTCCAATTTCAAGTCGTCTTGAATTTCACATTAAAATTATGATGATGTAAAATGAATACCGCGATATACTTGTTTGATTTAAAAAAATAATAAAGAGAAAAATATATTAATAACAAAGAATTCACGAATGAATATTAATAATAATACACATAAGTGGTTGATGTACGTTCATAATCAGACGAGAAAAATCATTGGTTTGGAAAATGTTAAGGTGCTCATGAGGTAATTAGGCATCAGTTTATTTTCATCCGTGGCAAATAAAGCTCGTGTGCTCTGGTCTTGTGGCGTGTGTATATGGGTGATGTGAACAAACGGCACAATACATGGGAGATGGTTTGTTCGTCTTTAATTAAGCATTTTATACTCTCTAATTTTGAATGTAAAAACTGTTTTATTTTTTATTTATTTATTTTTTATTCCACCTTTGGAAAATGAAATTAAATTGTATGTCATTACGAAATATTAATAATATTTAATAGATATATTTAAGTAATTAGAGACGCAACTGTTGCAAAATTCTTCAATTGTATGCGCTATATATGTGAGTGTGTATATTTTGCCACCCTTTGGCTGCCTTATCGACAGCCTTTACATGACCTCGACGCCAAGAGCTTTCTCACACAGTGTGTTGCCTTGACGGTTTACTATATCGATTTTGTAATTAGCAGTAAAATGATTTCTTCAATATCCTTCTAGTTTGTGTTGGGATGAGGGGTATAGTTAGAGAAAGGAATTAAGAGTAAAATAACGGATAGCTGAGCCAACAAGAAAACACCAGGTGGTGAAAAACAGTAATAATTTATCACTTTTTTTTCATCGATTATGTCTTGAAAATATAATATTATTATTTTTTTTTTTTTATGTTTTATTGTGGCATAATTTTTCATTATATATCACAATTGTGTATTGATGATGAAGATTTTTACTGTGAAAGACAATTGCCATCACTGCTCCTCCAAACCCGACTGTACATTTCACCCTTTTAAACCCATGAAAGTCTCTTTCTCTTTTCTTCTCTGTCTTTGCTTTTCCGGACGCAAGCTAAGTTCAAGGAGTTTCGCGCCGGCGTCTCTGAATTCCAATTAAAATTTTCTTCTCTAAAAACAGAAGAGCCCTGGAGGATGAATGGATGAAACGAAGTGGGTGGAACCCACCAGTGGGGTAGTTTCGTTGGGATATAGAGAGGGTGAGCTCAGCATTCTCCGCGGACGCCTTGTATATAGTCTCACGTAAAAGACAGAGAGAGAACGTAATTAAAGTAGGGGGCGGAACATCAACCTACCACCACACTTATTCTTGATACGGAAAATATTAGGGGGTAGCTTTCTACCACCCGTCCGCTTATATTCAAGATATCCTTCAGGAAAACGGGGAAATATTATTCTGCCTTGTTGTCGTAATCTTTACTCTATTCACATATTATTTCTTCATATTTCTTCAATCAGTTCTAATTAATATTTCACATATTTTATATTATGATGTGAATTTTTACTTAATAATTAAAAAAAGAATTGTCATTTTTCTTTCTTTAATTATTTTACAGGTTTTTTTTTCTTACTTATAGATATTGCCATTTCGTAAAAAAAATATACATGGAAAAATTATACTTGTATAATTATACAAGACGACATAAAAGATTGACAAGAATTCTTCAGAGATGTCGAGAGAAGTGAAGATAAGGCGGCAGTTGTAGAATGTTGGAAAGTACAGAAACAAAGTCTGAGACGTCTTTTCTTCGCGCTCTTCTCTTCCATGGGATCGATATCCTGTTGCAAAAGGTGTTTGCGTCCGTGTGTTCGGCTCTTGGAAATCACGTTTTAGTATGCGTGTTTCAGAGAGAGAAAGAAAGAGCAAGAAAGTGTTCAAAGTGCAAGTTTATGCAAGGGTAAGAGGGACGAAGGACGAAAACAGAATAAAGAAGGGTAGTATAACGCAAGCATCAAGAACGAGTGAGAACGTACAGGTCTGCGCCCTCCGGGGGTTCATATTTAAATATCCCCTTTTCTAATTTTACCCCTTTTCATCCACCCCCTCATAATGTCCTCCTCGTCATCGTCTCACACTCACTCTTTACTACGACGACAACGACGACGACGAACACGATGAAAACGACGACGGTGGCGGCGACTCTTTCAACTCCCTCCTTTTTCCGCACTATACTGTTATTCTCCATCCCCCTTCAGCCACACCAGCGCTTCGCTGGCCGCCATCATGAAAATATTAAGAACTCTGGAAAATGGCCGCCTCCCATTTTATGGCTAAGGAAAATTTCATTTCTCACTATCGCGCACTTTTCCTCTTTCTCTTTATCTTTGATTATTTCACCATCTTTTCTCGCTATTTTATCCACTCACCCGCTCTTTAGATTACTTTAGAGCACACACTCGGTGAAGTACTACTCTTTGATTTACTAAATTTCAGACCAGTTGGTAAATTATATCCTTGGATGGATAACAAATATCAATTTTTACCATTTTCAAAATCAAGAAAATGAACAAAAAAAAAATACTCGTCATACGTGGCTATTATATGTATGAAGAATGTTTATTCAACCTAATATTATAATATATTATGTTATTGGTAATTTTATAAAATAATAATATTTTTGAATATCCAATAAAATCATACAATCCCATTCATGAAGGTATGGAATGGTGTTATCCAATTCACGTCAAACATTTCCTCCCAACTTCACTACTACATGTATGTAGAGACAGATGAAAGTAAAAGTTGTGTTTTGAGACACTCCTTCTGCACATGCACGATATACAGCGACAGTGTGTTTATAGGGTAACACGCGCGACACTAAAATGATTCTGGGGGATGAAAATTTGTCCTACATTCGGTGTTCAACTACCCTCTTTGGCGTTCACGCGTGTGGAAAATATAGATGTGTATATGTAAACTCGTAGATTGTTGCGTGTGTGAACTATCTTGCACACCGCTGGATTATCTGTATATGGAGGGATGTATGTCGGTACAACCAAGACTTACCTCGTGACACATTCAGCCCCTATACCGGTAAATTCTTGAGTAATATATTTACATGTGTGTTTGAGATGTTACTGATGTGACTAACAATATATATTGTTTTTACTAAATCATAAATATTCAATAATAATGCAATAAATAAAATTTATTTTTTGAAAAATATAATTATTCTATGAATTAAGTTGGGTTGTGAACTAAAATAATAATTATTATAGGATGCAATGTGTATAGCACTTTCCAAGGTAATACGTCTTCGTCAGCGGCCACCATCTTAGGTCGAAACCGGGCGCAAGGAGTGTTAGTTGGGTAACGAGGGGGTAAGCGGGTTGAAATAAGGCTGAGGGTGAGCATGAAACGATTAAGAAAATGAAGATGGATACTACGGGATAAAAGCGACTGGATGGTATAGGGTCCTTGCCGATGGTAAAAGAGAGAGTGAGAAAGTGAACGACGTAAAAGTGGGAGAAAGAGGTGGTAAAATATATGTATGTATAGAAAGAGGGTGGTAACGGGGTGATCAGCAAGAAATAGCTTAGAAGAGCGTTTGATCGGGTGGAAGATTCTCGACACGTCGGTTTAATCATTTGGAATCATTCGCGAAATACCCTCATTAATTTCATCCCCTGCATTTACCATCTCTCCGCACATATACCATTTATCGATGCTTCCTACTCAAGTAACGACTCCCCGTTAGATGAGTTGAATTTACATTCGATGACATTTGTATTATGAAATTCCTTTGAAACAGTAATTTTCTATAGAAATTTTAAAATCAATTATGGGTATAATTTAGGCTATTGTTTATTATTTTTTTCTTTCATCAAATACAAAGTGACGTTTAATGGTAAAAAGGTTAGAATCATTTGGTATTATATAGTATGAAGATAAAAAAAATTTATTATTGAAAATATTTGTGGCTGACATGGTTGCAATAGTGTGTGAGTGGTGAAAATATGGTTGCTTGCCATTCATCTTTTTATGAGCACTTAAATGGGAGGGAGTAGGAAGTAGTCATAGCAACCCCGTTGCCACATGGATATCACGGGCAATCGTAAAATTAAGTAATGTGAAGATAAGAAAATATCATCTTGCAAAATCCTCATTCCGCAATTCTCCTTCTCCACTTTTCTAACTTGCAAAACCACCCCATCTTTCAACTTCCCATTGCCTTCTTGCAACGGCGTCACGAACTATTTCGTTGGCCCCGGGCGGTTACCCCCGTTGATGGTACCACTGGTAGACCTGGTAAAGTGCTTGGTGGTTCGCGAGTTGCTAGAGGTTGGTTACAAGAAGAGGAGTAGATGGCGGACCAACGGTGGTAAAGACGTAAGAAGGGTGGGAAAAATGGGCAAAGTTCCTTGCTCGATCTTCTCCTTATAAATTGGATGAATATCTATACCAAACACTTGTGCGTTACTGATGATGCCAAAATTTTCAGATAAACGAAAATGTTTTTGTCTCCATCACCATTCACCACCATCTACACACGATTTATTTTCAGCGTCACTTCAACTGCATTGCCATTTCTTTAGAGCTCATCTATTTGAATTTCACCTTTAGGTGACTACAACCATTTTTCACAATGATTCCAACTCTTTACAACCCTTTTGAAACATACCTCAAGTTACGCCACCCCGATTCCATTACCCTTTTGTATGACACAAAATAAATTACCAGTATTAGTGAGACTCAAGTTATACGGTACGTTGTAAACATAGTGATCTGATTGCTTGATAATTACTTTATTAATTAAATTTACTGCATAAATACTTTTTATATATTCTTATTTTTACTTAGTCATTCTTATGAAGATAACTTTTCCAACTTTCCTAAATGGATACACGTGTGCATTCAGTGTAGCATTAGACCGATATAACTATGGCATTCTCTTCCACGTACGACATTAATGTTTTTGTCGGCGGTTTGTGGCGTAGTAGTAAACAAGTGATACACCCTCTCTCGAGTGTTCACTCTGCTTCATCCCCTATGTGTGTATGCTACCATACCGGCGAGTGCGCCTCCTTCACTCTGCAACCGAGGGATGCATCTCCACTCTGAATATACTCGTCCGTTTTGCTCTATACCGCATGCTCTTCAGAGTAACCTCTCATTCCACCTACTCCATGCTACGCGCACGTCAACCCTCCCTCAGTATAGGCACTCTATACACCATAACACCGTTACTCATTCTCTTCTCCCTATGTTCTGTTTAATGTAATCGTTTGTACTGACAAAGCAAGAAAATAAAAATTTAATAAATTTACTCTTCAAAGTAAACACGCTACTATAAATGAAAGTGATATTTTTTAGGGGGTTGTATAAATAACACTATTTTTAGAGTATTTCATACATTGCGTTACTTAATTAAAAAAAAAAAAAAAGAGAATATAGTAATATTTTTGCATGAAAATTTAATTAAAAATTAGGAAAATTTTCAAAAAAAAAAAAAAAATGCACAGCTATCGCTTATCGGGCAACATAGCAAATGAGTTCACTCGACCAGCACTATGAGCGTATTCTAAAAAGTTTTATGGGCCAAATTTGTAAAGTTTTGGAAATAACATTCAAGTATATGTATATGACTATTGAAAGAGGGAGGTTGAAGAGAGGTGGAAGACGGTTGGCCCCGCGGAGTTTAGGGTGGTAGTTGGTGGAACCGTAAATTTTCGTAACGCGAGTTAAAGGCCGCGGGCGAGTACTCACTCCATCTGTCTCCTTCTCTTTCTCTCTTCTTCAGTTTGCCCACCATACCTCATTTCGTTCTTCATCTACCCGCTTTAGACCCCAGCTCAACTCTTGCCTGGTATCTTTCTACCATCTTCTATCAATAATTCGTGAGAATGGCGGAGGCAAAACTTCGCATTCGATCCAACCCCAAGATTATTCTTCCCTTATAACTCGATTTTAACTGAGGATGTTGGTGGGAGGTTAAAATTTTCATCAACCCCCTGCGCAGAAGCTAAGGTTTTTTTTTTCATTTAATTTTATTTTTTTTTCTATTTTCATGCTAAATTACAAAACCCAGTCTCGTGGGTTGATGTCTAGTCACCAAACCACCCTTCCACAAACCAGAGTAAAAACTACCCGCTCTCTTCCATTTTGGTGTGTGCACACAGTGAGCGGACGTAGTATGCAGATTCGTAAAATAAATGCCTGAAAGTTTCACTATAACTCTACGCGCACGAAATCTCCAACTCGTCCTCTTTCTCTCTCTTACAACCCTCTGGGCCACTCCCTCGTGCCACTATCCCCTTCACCACGTCGCGACGTCTTCTATGGCTACTATCTCGTCGTCGTAGTCGTCGCCGTCGTCGGCGTTCTCACTATATCGCCTCGACGACGACGTCAACGAGCTCGCCAGGGAGTCACCGCGCGTATTATTCAGTGCTTCCGCGTTGGGTTTGTATATAAAATAGCTGGCCGGGGGGTTGCAAACTGTCGGAAAAACTGTCAGACAAAATGGCGACAACTGAAATTTCAGTATATTTTGAGAATTCATTAAAAACAAACGTTTAAATATTTTTTTTCTTTTTTGTTTCAATTTTCGACAAAGTCAAATTACGAGATGAAATAATAATTAATATCAACACTCAAACATAAGCAAATGTAGATAATTGAATAAATTCTTTTGTTTATTATAACACAAAGTAATTTAAGGGAAAAACTATATGTCGTCGACCCGAATAAACCACAAGAACGGTGAAAAAAAAAACTGATGGATATAAAAAGAACGAAATTTCTCGCATATAAACACTTGTTAGCTTTTTTCCCCTGTGTATATTGTATTTTCAGATCGTATATTTTTTTTTTTCTCAATAAACGTTGCCAATAAAAATAACGAGCACACCAACTTCCCCCCTTCACCACCTTCAACCTCTCATCTCACTTGCTCTCGCATTTTGGCATCCCACGGTTTGGCTGTGAAAACCACAAGCCACCGCCAACACAAGAGTATCGCTCTCTCTATATATATATTCAAGCACGCTTCATGTATCCTTTTCCGCAACCCTTTTAAACCTCAGCCGGGACAGAGTGGAATGGAAAATTAAAGAATTCGGTATTCGATTTCATCCCTTGGTGAAGCAATTAAATTGTGGAATTAAACGGTTATGGTTTATTTCAATTTTTTGCCTTTTTCAATATAATTTTTTCATACATATGCGTGTATATGTTTTGCATCTACTTTTTATACGACAAAATTAATTAAATATAATAATTTGTTATTTAATTTAACCACATCGATTTAAAAGTGAAAATTACTATTTTCCTTCTACCATTAAAAGTAAAATTATATATATAATTTCGTTAGAATTTAAAAAATAAATTTCCAGCGATGGGTAAAAAATTTTTAAAATAAAATAAAAGACACAGTGATTGTATTTATTCGCACACGTCGACACATAAGTAATATCCGCACGTGTGTATGTATGTATGCACATATATTTGTACATATTTGCACGCGCTTCTAGAATGGTTAGAAGAGAAGGGTCGCAGTGTTAATCCATTGAGATTAAGATAAACCCTAAAAATGTTCTAGCTAAGTTGCTAACTTTGCCTAAATGCAAGACGAAAGCTTAAAATCTGAGAATCTGTAACCGCTGTGGCATCCTTGAAAATGGCTTCGTATATTCCTTATTTTCCCTTCGCTTTCTGTTTTGAAATGGTAATTTTTACGAGCACCGCAGCGTTAGCTCAAAAAATATTTATCTACACGAATAAAAAAATTATAAAATTCATTTGAAAAATATTGTATAAAAAAAATGTTTTTTTTTTGTGATAGGGGTGACGTTCGCTGAGGCCTCCCAACCCCCTCAGGAACGATGTATATATATAAATCTATAAATATCTCCGAAAGTGGAACGTGCATCGTGGTCATCCGATTGCAATTAAATTAAAGGCAATACGTCGCCGAGACGCCTTCACTACTTGCCAGAATTGATTATATACATTCAAAGACATCTACTTCCTTCCTCTTTACGCATGAAAATAATAAATGAATCAAACATTTTATATAAATAAAATAACGCTGTAAATAAATTTATTTTCTATAAAAAAAAATAATCCTAAAAAGTGTAGATTATTTATTTCTTTTCCTACAAATGAAAAAATGTTTCCTACAAATTTATGGATATTATTTACATATAAATATATGTACATATATTGTGTGAATGTATGGGTGTGTATGTATATAGGAAATTGAACACTTGAGGGATGACAAACTGGCGAAAATGGAGAATAAACGCAAGGACGTTTTTGTTACGTAAGTGTGTGTATACATATAGACGCCTCATTTTGAGAGGGTCGAGACATATGTTGAAACTACGAAGTAAAAAATTGCCACCGACCCTATATACATCGCGGAACGAGTAATAAAGTAATTTTATGAAGTGGTCGTGAACGTCCGGTCGTACGTCGTCGGATAGAATGGCGAAGGGGGTGTAAAAGAGCCAGTATTCATGTGTATGTGTATATATGTCTAACGCACAGAAGGTCCAAGTGAAAAATTGCTGGCTAGTTCGCCGGAATCGCGGCTAACCTACCCTTGAGTGAAAACATATTGGTCATACGCGCGTGCCATCAGAAAAAATGACGAGAAATATATCAGAAACTTTACAAAGTATTCGTTATAATTAAATTGTGTTTTTTTTTTTTTTTTTTTTTTTTGTTGCGTTATAAATGACATTTTTTTATCTTTTATAATAAAAGACAAGTGGACATTGACGACTTATAAATATTATTTGTATCCATTAATGCTATAAATGTCTTTTTCAACCGTGAATTATGTTGGGAAAATTTCTATGGACAAATAAATAAATACAAATAGTTATATAATTTTATTTTTAATATATTATTTTATTTATTCATATGTATATTAAGTTATATTATTATCTATTTTTAGACATATTATTAATAACAAATGGTGAAACAATAACATTATTTTTGCGCGCAATTAAACTTTTATGTAATTTTAGATATAAATATTGGGAAACACAATTAAATATATCTAGAGTTAAGCAGTAATAATAAATTATAAAAAGCAAGGGGGTGAAAAGGATACTCAGCCGCATAGTAACTTTTCCGGCGATTAGATTATGAGTTTGAGCATCTGCAGAATCTCGGACGGGAACAACATTAATATTCGTTAAAAAGCCGAAATACCACCCTCAACTGCGTACATATAAATTTACAGTAAAATATTTTATCTTATTGCAGTGTTCATGAGTTCTTCTAACTCGGCATTTTCTACCATCCGTTATAGGTGTATATAAATATATCTACATATACGTCGGCTAAACTGTCATAGAGATAAGTAAGAGCAGTTTTATATGATTAGATGAAAATAATAACGTGGTCTTTCAAAACTACCACGTAAAATTTACTGTACCAACATTTGTTTCTCGAATAATTCACCCTCAAAAGTACAAGCGACGGTTCAAAGTATTTTAACCCTCCTGGAAATTAGAGTGCATTTATGAATATGCATTTATATCGTTTTTTTTTTTTTAATAAAATAATTTTACTTACTTGACAATGAGCTATTGAAAGTAATAATGAAAAGTTTTATTCAGAGATTTTCGTCCATTCTATTTTAACTCGAATATTTTTATATACAGTATTATTAATATAATTGTTGTATTATGAATTATTTTTCTAAAAGATGAATGAACAATTCAAATCGTTGGATACGTTGCTGAGCATGTAGAGCTGCCTTACGACTATTGTAGTTCTTTATTATGATGTCGGGTGGCGCCACGCATCGAGGTGGTACGCCAAAAAATTTTTGGTTGCTTTATCGGAATCTGTTTTATCAAAAGTACCAAAAGTTAATGAAAAATTTATTAATTATAGAATAAATGTTATAGTGTGTTTATTGTAATTTCATAGTTATTTTTACCAGTTTTTCAGTAATGGAGAGAAATTTTATTTTTATGAAAAATGGTAATTCTAATTTCACTGAAAATAAAATCTCTTCAAGTGCTACATTTTTTTTTCTTTCAAAATATCGTATGATTCTCATGCTTAATAAAGTTCTGCTGTAGGGCTTCATGAGTAACCAATTTTTTACCAGTAGTATAAACTACAATTGTTTCATACTCTCTACGTGACTTTATGTAATTTTTGTTTCACTTTATACAGTGCTGGGTCCACGCTGACTTTATCCTGAACATTAAAGTTTCATAGAAAGTATCCACTTTTTTTTTTCAGGCATTGTATAACTCGTATAACTCAATGACATTTTACGAATTAACGAGCTCACAAATTTTGAACAGCGTACACACGATGTTTATTACAGAAAAAAAAAACCAAAAAACAGATGTATGAGTAAAAAAGAAATGAACACATTTGAAAAATTAGAGAATGGATGTAACAAAAAAGAAACTCGCAACCATAAAAAAAAATGAGATATTAATTACATCCTCACCATTTTTTGCCCTCATACTCCCATTGTGTGGTATTTACATATCAGTATGTGGTAATGTGCACAACCGCTCGAGGAACAAGCTTGGGTGTGAAACAACAAAAAAAAAAAAAAATTAAAACAGGAAGGTAAAAAAAAAAAAAAAACGAGTGAATGAAGTGAATGTGCGAAGCCCACTTGGCCTAAGCGTAGTGTGTGCCCTCGACACTTGTGTGTCCCCGTGGTAAACGATCCAGGCACGCGCCACAGAGATTTGCCCCGAGGGTGAACCTCCTGCGCGAGACCATATACATATACACATAAGTGTGTTTTTTTGTTTTCCTTTTTTTATTTCATCCCCCACCGTTCCCTGTGAATGTCGCCCATCCCCTTTTTTTTCTAACAGGTGGCCACTGTCGAGGGTTTTTTTTTTTTTTTTGCAACACCGCTCAGTTTTTTTTTTATATTGTATACACGGATTTTTTTTCATACCCACACATTCACCACAGGTGAGCTGCTATTATTTCAGCCATTTATACATGACTCGAATGTTTTATTTTTTTAAATCGAAAACAAAAAATTTCATCCCCTTTTACCGTCATTATATATATTGAAAAAAAATAAATAAATCAATCCATAAATGAGTCATAAAATAATGCTCATGTCTATAAAAATAAATAAAAAAATATATAGAAGAGAAAAATAATTAATGTGTTGTGAAAATTGTTTTTATTTATTTATTTATTTAATTTTATTTATTTATTTTTTTTCATTCCTCTAGATTTTTTATATATGATAAATTTATATTGAGAAAGAAGAGGGGGATGGTTAGGGTAGGATAAAATGTAGAAAAAAAAGATAATAATGGCGGAGTGGGAAAAATACGAGAAGTCGAAGCCAAAGGGGGGGGGTTGCGATGAGAGAAATATACACGAGGGTAGGAGTGCACTGATGGCAAGACGTTCAAGGGTGGGGATAAAATGGCAGTTGGCGCCCCTTAACTGCTTCTTACGTACGGCAAATCAATAAAAATACGAAAGAGGCCCCTGCCAAACAAAATATTATTAAAAAAAACCAATAAATTTTTCCCTTTATTCTATCGAATCTCTGGAGAGAACCAAAAATGAGTAATTATTTAAAGTAAATACACCACCAAGCAGTCATTCAATGTCAAAAATGGTTGATAAATTATGAATAATTGGGAATTATAAAATAAAATAATAGGATAAAGTTTACAAATAATATTTTTAATTACTTTATTTATCGATATGCTTTTTTCCTTTGCATTTATTTTCATTACAACCATCTATACTTTTGTAAATTAAACTTTTTCAATACAAATCAAATGTATATATGTATATTGAACACTTTACTTCGACTATAAAATACTCGATCCTAAGTCCGCGCGCGTGCTCGATCCTGCAAATCAACCTGACACGAGCGTTCTTTTGTTCTTTTCTTAAATATTTCTCTTGGAATTTTCGGTCTAACCCTCGCATTTGAACCATCTCCAGTACAAGAGTGAAAGAGAATGAGAAAGGAAGAGGATAGAGTGTATTGCACGTGGAGGGTTGTTGAAGAATGAAAAGATAAAGGAAATGGTAATGAGTAAGAAAAATAAAATTTATAATTTTTTTTTTATGTACTTTATTTAAATTTTTATTTTCCAAAGTCAAAAAAAAATTTATAAATATATAAATGAAAATAATTCAATAAAAAACGCATAATTTTCACATTGACTGAATATTTATTATCACAAGCGATTTCATTTTTCGTTAGTAATTTTTTTTTTTTTTTCATTTTCATTTTCACACAATTAAAAAGTTTTGTAGCTTGAGCGTAACAAAAGAGAGGATAATTTTTAGAAGACAAAGTACTGAGTAGCCAATCGCTATTATTCTGCTCGAGCTTCTTACTTTAACCTTCGTTGTGTATACATGTATATGTATGTATATGTATAAATGCATGTATAGTTAAGGTCCTTCCACTATTGCATGAACGAAGGAAACAAAAGCGAAGAAGCAATAGAGATATAGATATAGAATATAGAAGAAGAGAAAGTATAAGAAAGGGTATAGAAGTGAGAGCGGAAAGTAAAATAGGCAAGGAAAAATTGTCCCCATTGTCTGCGGGCGCCATTTTATCATTCCTTACCGGCAGCCCCTTGGCATATTTCAAATGACAAAAACCAGCCACCAGCGTCGCCACCCCTGTACACACCATGAGTAAGCGCCTCGAGATCTTGCCATAGTATAAGTCCCTCTCTCTCTCGCTCTCTGTTTCAAGTATAGAGACCAAACCCTCTCCTTGGCACAACCACCCCCCTCGAGCCAGTGAACGACGTCTTAAACTTTAATTGCCTTTATTTCGTAGTGTAGAAAAAGTTCCCGCTAACGAATCGACCCGTTCGCGCGACTTGCAGAAGAAACAAAACTTGCAATTATCACGGGAAAAAAAAAAGCGCCAATGAAACAGTTGTTTTGTATCGTAAAATAAATTCTTGATTGGGTGAGAAAAAAAAAAACATTTTTTAGTATAAACTGCAAAATGATTCGTGAGAATAAAATGAATGAGGTAGAAAATCGCAAATGAAATACGATAGTATAATAATAATGATGATCGTAGATTATTATAGTTCAACTGATACATTTATACATATATATATACATATATATATCCTTGGTTATTCTTTACCTCATCCCTTTCTTGTATCAGTTGGCTGTCGATGAGGAAATCAAGCAATAACGATATTAATCGTGACGACGCCGGGAAACCAACGCTTAGTGATCTAGTATATACAGATATAAAATATTTCATGATTGTTAGGAACTGATAAATTTTTATCCTACATTTGGGTATCATTATGTACTCAATTTTTATACTTTTCACGTGAAAAAGTCAGAATTACAGAATTTAATAATCTGCTTCGTAGCTCCCTCAAACTTTTATTCACTTCATCGCGAGTTTTCTGCAATGAATGCAACTTTATATATTTCAATTGATATTGTAATACACATTATTTACCGCTTCTTATAACATACAAAGAAAAATTATTGATAAATATATATTTTTTTCGCCATTAGTATTAAGACGAAAGTAGAAAAAAATTTGATTGCTAATAAGGGTTGAAGTTTGGACTGTTGAAAAGGGTTATACTTTCTTATAGCGTCAAAGGGGGTGTTTCTATGGCGAGAAACACGAGTTTACGGATTCGATCCGTGAGGGTCGTAAAATTTTACCATTCCTCCCTAATCATCCCTTTTTGCCTACCCTTGTTGCACTCACTCTTAAGCAGTCCAATTTCTGGTGTGTATATTTTAGGCATTAGGCGAGAGCCATCGGCCATTTTATCTGTCTTTTATCCTGGGGAATCGTCGACGGTGAGCCCCCGAGGGGGTAGGTGGCATAAGGGGGTGGATAAACGAGAAAGAGAGATGAAGAGCTGTTGGAGTGTAAAAGGGACGGGTTTGGAAAAAAGAGCGAGATGGAGAACAAGAGCTGGGTACGGATAGTGAGGGTTGAGTTGACGTCAGAAAAACCATCCTGCTTTTCTATAGCGTTCTCTCTCTCTTTCTTTCTCTTTCCATCACTCTTTTTTCCCGTTCTATCATCCTATCGCTTCCACCATCCGCGATATATATTTCTTTCTCTTTCATACACCCCTATTTTTCATCCCTTCCTTTATTCCGGCCCACTTAGCAGTAGGGGGATAGAAAGTCTTTCGGAAAAGTCTGTTCCACCAAAATGGTTGGCCGTCCGCGCTATCTTACTCTCGCACTCTCTCACACATTATATGACTTTACAATTTTTATCCCTCTTATGTATATATCATTTCGGTCAGTATTACTCATTCCATAAAAACCTCTTCCCAATTCCGCAATCATTCATCGCTATTGTTCAAAATCTTACGAAATAGAGCAAAAAAAAGCTTAGTAAAAGCATATCAAAGTCTAATATTATATTATTTATTTTGATAATAAAGAATATTCATTTACTAGGTAAATGTTTTACGTATTATTGACATACTAAGAATAATTTAAATAAGTATTATAGTATAATTTTTTTCTCATGTATTTATTGATATTTTACGTATTATAATTTAATTTTACGCGGTAAACTAAATATGATTCAATGTGCAATCAGTGTCGTAACACAATCTTCAAATAAAACATTTAAAGCTGCGCGCAAGAATTACATTCAATATAGATAGAACCAAGTAAAACTTTAAAGCCAATCGCGCTCGACTGACCAAAACTTATTCTCGTTGTGGACTTGGCCCACAACTCACGATATTCTTCTAAATATAATAGCAACAACGGGAGAGTACACAGTTCTTAGTTAATGTACATCCCGTGGAGATGAGCGGCGAGACAAATCTTTCTGCGTCACCTCACTTGAGAGACCGCGAACAACAGAGCCACCACTGCGCATCACAATCTTTCCAAAACTCCAACATATATACATATACAGTTACCTAAAGCTCCTGCTTCACGTCTATTTTTATCGAAAAATCTGTTCAATTCCTGAATTTCTTTGAAAATTCATTTAAAATCTAAGCGTTAAAAATCTTCAAAATATTTATATGCAAATGAATTATCAAAACAATAGCTCATACTATCGAAACATTTTGTAACACTCATATCATTAATATGAACGATCAAATGTGTTTAATAAGCCTAAAATGTGACAGAAAATTCCAAAGAACCTCACTGGAAGCCCACTAAATTGTAGGATCCCTTCAGTACACTGGGCCAGCCGCAACTAGGAATGTCTCGAAGCTTAAACCACAACTATACGTCCGCCAACGGAATTCCTGACTGATGGTCATCCCCACTACCATTCACGGATGTGATGTCCAAGCATAATGTAATTGGTACGTTGTAATAGTGAATGAGGGGACGCTACTATATAAACCGACTATATTCTTTGATCAAGCAACCCAACATCAGTGAGCAAAAATAGAAAAAGTAAAAAAAAATATACTGGAATACAAAACCCGTTTCTAGAAAGTGGACCCTGTGCCGAAAATACGATAGAAGGGTTCAGCGTGCTTGAAGAAGGGTCGCAACGGGCTACTCATTAGCATATTCCCTCCTTCGGATTTTGCTGCTGGATATGTGTGCTTGGTCTACTCTCTACGGAACTGGTCAGGTCGGTTTTTTTCTCTCATATTAGCTTCACCTTTCTGTAGTTTTTTAATTCCCGATGACCAGATGTCCGTTACGATGCTATGAGGTATATGCACATCAGGATATAGGTTAAGAGGGGAATCAACACGTTAGCTATCTCACTTTATACCATCAACCCTTGGCAATACCTTTTTGCCCATTGTTCGTTATGTCCTGCTGGTCTGACCTCGATTACGATGACCTCCCCTCCTCGCCTCGTATTTTGCGCACCCAAAAAATGACCCGGTAAAACTCGCGGAACCGGTTTGGACAACGGATTTTTTTTTTTTCGGACGTATAAACGTTTGCCGAATAGGGGATATTTATTTTTCGGAACAAGGGGTTACAGAAACAGTATACCGATGGTGATGGCAGTTAAATATATGCATTTCATCATCAATAGAAAGTAAAATTCACGAACACAACAAATTTTGTAAGTATTATGAGTATAAAAACATCAAATATGAGTTAACAAAAATTATAATTGCAATTAATAATACTTTATAGGATATATAAAATTAACTGAGATAGTTGAACGTTTTATTATTAAAAAAAAATTCATTATAGATAAACAAATATTTTTTTTTTCTCACAAAACACTCGATATTCTAAATAAAATGCTATACCTATTTTTCTATTCATATTTTATTTGTGAAAAGTCAGTTGTATGAATATCTAGAATATATATCAACATTTTTCAAGAATAATTCAACTTATCATGTCAGGAATAAAATTTTTGCCTGCAACTTCTACTACTGCTGTTGATGATTAGGGTGGTGGTAGTGATTCTGCTACTCCGAGGGCTGAGAAGTCAGTAAAAGGTAAGGGTGGACTAGTAGGAGGACAGCTCCGAGAGAATGGTCGGGTGCAGGGAACGGGACGGCATTAATTACAGTCCTTTATTATAAAAACTGAACTCCCTCTGGCCAAAAGAGAGTAAAATAATAAAAAGAGGCCAGATAAGAAGAAAAAAAAGCGCCCAACTGAAGCATCCGCGCGTCGTGGACCCAGCTCACCCTCCTTATATTCCGTTCACCTCCATCTCCACTCAACTACCCCCTTGTACTGTCTCCCTCTGTTCAATTTAAAATACTTAATCTGTCTTAGTCCTGGCGTTTTCTCTCTCTTCTTTCTCCTTGCTCCCAGGAGGTTGTCAAATACAACTGTTGTCTGGTATATTCGCATTTATTCCAATATACAGAGAAAAAATAGTCATTAATATTGTGAAAATATTCTTTACTATGAGAAATTAAATTCTTCATTGAAAATATAAATTTCAACCACGTTTTAATAGTGAAGACAAATTGTTTTTTTTTTTTTTTATTCTGGATTTGAATTGATTTCACGTATTGGGAGAAATTAAAGTTGAGAACCATTAAAGGAAATAAGAAACTCGGAAAATGGCGAGGATTTTAATTTGCATCCCCCTCCTTCGTTTTACGTGGCCGCCCTTGTCTTTGGTAGAAGCGAAACGGCGCGGGATGGACTGGAGAGAGTTGGTAGGTCTGGCCACTTTCTGCGTTGTAAAAGCTTCAGTGGAGGAGAAAGAAAATGAAAAAGAAAAAGACGGAAAAGAAAGAAGAAGAAATGAGGGTTGGAAATATCATAGCCGCACGCGCAGAACAAAATTACCGATTTGCCAAGAGCTCGCATCTTTATCCCTAGTTTTTTCTCATTTAAATATTTTACTTATTTTCAGACTCTTTTTCTCTGCCATCGCTTTACTTTTTATACTTCATTGACATCAACTCCAGGCTGGCCACTCTTATGCTCCCATTCTCGCCGATTATTCCTTCACTTTATGAGCATATATAACTTTAATATATTCACAATTAAAAAGTTTTATTAAAATAAAGTTAGTAGAAATTTTTTTACTGTGAATCTTTCATACTTATTTCTATTCCCCTTTTTCACAAGCCAATCATCCGTTATGCCTTCAGCAAAAAAGGAGCTAAAAAACAACGTGGTCATGTCCCTTCATTGACGTCGAATCTTTCATCATTCCTTTGACTGAGACCGCGGACGCCCGTTTAGTTGGATTGGGAAATCCTTATACCTTTTTGGTTCTATTTCTTTCACAGTCTTTTCCTGTCAAAAGGAACGCAATATCTTCATATACTGTAAGGATTTATTCACACTAAATTCTTTTTGTGCTATAAATGAAAAAATAAAAATACAACATTTCTTCAATTTTTTTTCTTTAGAAATCAACAAATTTTAAAGTTGAGTTTGATGCATATAAATGATGGTATAAATGGAGAATGATAATGTTTGTGAGAGTCACTCGACGTATAGTCCAGTCAGTCATTCGCCTATTCTCCTTTAACGTCTTATTTTATTTTTCGTCTGCGTATATTTTCATAGTCGTTTTAGTTATTCTCATAACTGCAGTAAACACGCTCCATTCTCTTTAACTTTTTCTGTTGCCCTCGCAAACAAAGTCTGTGTGGAAAGAAAAAAATTCAATCAACAATGCAGCCGGATCAATTTATATTTTATCCACTGCCAACTTTAATACGTGTAATATCTTCAACAATGTATCTTATTTCCAACACGTATAAGTACATATGTTTTAATGTATGTATGGAATGACACGAATAGAAATGATTGACAGACATTATTTCTACAATACTAAGATGAATGCGTCAGTTTTTTTTTTTCTATAAATCGACTCTCAACAAATGGGATCATAAACCACCCGAGTTTTCTCTCTGTATTTAGGTATGTATGTATATCTGTGTGAGTGCTGTACTACTCAACGCCGCACGTCCTCGTCCATAATACTCTGGTTCATTAATTTCTCGCAAAGACAGTGTCATAGTCAGTATCACTGCTGTAGAGAAAGGTCCATTCGGTCCATATAGTCAAGAATGAGAAGAAAACTAAAGGATAGTAACATTGAGTGAAAGAGAAAGAGAATGAAAGAAAGATCGGGTATTTGAATTCAAAAACGACTCAGAGTTCCAACGATAAAGCTCCGACGTCCTTATTGCTAACGTTTCCCAGTGTTTTTTCCCGCTCTTTTTTCATTCCCACCCGTCATTTCAACCTCTTCGACCCACCACTCACCCCAACAAACGGAACAAATGAGAAAGATAGAGAGCTTTACTGAGGTAAGAAATAAAAAAGTAAAAACAAAAGAGAAAAAGAATAAAATGGAAAGAACGAGAACTAGAGCTCGCCACTCGCTCTGCCAAACACCCCCGTCTGCCCTCAGCCGCCTTACTCACCCCTCGAGTTCCACCGAGGCTCAGTCAATAAAGTATTCTAAAAAGCCCGCGCGAATAAGAACCGTCTTACACCCGCCTGTCCCCTCGACTCTCGGCCGACTCCTGCCGCGGTATCCAACCCTCTTTTCCCGGCTACGCGGCATTCAGGGGTGGAAAAAGAGAGCTTGAATGAGTGAGACAGATAAAGAAAGAATGGAGAGGAATAAAGAAAGAAATGTTAAAGAGAGAATGAGACAGAAATTGGGGGAAAAAGGGTGGCAAAATAGGGGTGGCAAAAAACGTCAATAATATCGGCAAGATGGAAGCTGTGAATGTTTAAGGGATGCTTCCAATCTCTCATCACTATCTTTTTTTTTAATATTATACAAAAGAAAAAAAATATTTATGTTTCGTTGAATTCATTTATTATTTAAATCAAGCTATCAAATATTTATTTACTATATTATTCTGTCTATCTTCATTTTTTTATTATATAAATATATGTAGAGAGAAGCTTTTATTTGTTTCTATGATATTGTGCATGGGCCGTCGGATAGTCACAAGTCTGAGAAATATATTTATGCATCCCGGACGCGCAACAACGTTGGCGCGAGAGCGTTCTTGGTCACAAAGGAATTTCAGAAAAGGGTGGCGGAAAAGGGTGGTAGTTGCAGAAAAGTGAATGCCATCCATTGTATATGTATATGTTTTCTAAATATTCATACATCAGCAGTACAGTGGCTATTATTAAATCCCTCTATATAATATATTTAATTTAAACTGAAAATAATTTATATGATATATAAATGTGAAAGATTTGTTATTTAATTATGTTATTTTGATTTTTAATATTCGAGTTTATGGAAACTATATAGATTGATGTGTGTATACCGATGACAATGCTGTCATGACTCCTTTGCTCCTTCTATCATGAATAATTGTATATACCATATATCTACTCACACATCGACGTTTATGAGACAACGTAAACGCTTCTCTGTCTCTGGTGTGCATTTTCTCTCTATATATTCTGTATGAGTCTCTTCATCTGTGTCTCTATCGTGGAAATATAATTACCGCACTTGTGTTTTCCGTTAATTGCCATTATCGACGGGAATTTGGTTATGCTCACATACTGTTGTTTCACATAAATATGTATGCATATATAATATATAAACACATGTACTAAATATAGCATCAATTAATTGGTCAAGGTCAAATATATTTTATATAGATTATTTGTTTTTAACTTATATAGAATGAATTATGAATATTATAGTAGAAGCAATTAATTCTTAACTTGTTATATTAATTTCGCTGCAAAAAAAAGTGAAAATAAAAATAAAATTACTTTTTTTTTTCTTCTTTCTCCGGCGCTCGAATATTACGGGGCGATAGCAGAATATTCCCGTTATATAGAACTTTTCTCCAAATAGAAAGCGCTCCGCTCGTCCGTTCAAGGAGTTAAATAAAAAAAAAATATAAAAAAAGCAAAGAATAAAAAAGAACGACCAGGAAAAAAAGAAAAATGGGTGCGAGAGGAGTTTCCCCGGTAATTGTACGCGCAGCGCGCTCTCAAGTTCTACAGAAAACTTTCTTTTTTTTTTTTTTATCTTATTATTTCATTTTTTTTTTTTCCAAGTTTATTTTCATTAATTTTTTTTTTTTTCAATTCTCTCATAGCCGGAAGAAAATATCTCGAAACACGTTGCCTTCCTTTTGCGCGTACTCAAGTATAGACCTTGCTTCTTTCCTCCGTATTCTCTCACCCTCAGTACTATCGCGAGTGCAAAACCACCTCCTCCTGGTGCTTCCACCCACTTTCTCTCTTTTTGCTCGTTTTTCCTCACCGTCCCATGCCTTCACCCACAACCCCTCAGTATCTTCAAGCTACCTTCCCTCTTCCGCTTCTTCCCGCAAACACAATGGAGCCCGAATCCATCTCGGACAACCATACCAACCCCCTGCACTTTTCCACCTCTTTTCGTCATCCTCTTCATTTTCTTCTTCTTCGTCTTCGTCCCCTCGCATTTTCTTCGTATCTCGGTGAAGCAGCGTTGAGAAATAATTCCATTTTCTTCTGCGAGTACAATTTTGCTTTCAATTTATTTTCCTACCCTGAACCTTTTTTCATCTTCACCATCCCACCAACTCTGACTGTCATCTCTACGATTCGTCATTTTTTCCCGAGTATACCTTTTATTCATAAAGAATATTTCGCTAATTTTTTTATAAGTCTAATACGAATCAACCTTTCATATAAAATCAAGCGCTATTTGATTTCTTAGATGTATCTGTCATTCTTATACGCATTTTTTTTAATATTCACCTAAGAAAAACAGATAAATTATAATGTATGTAAATTATAGTTTTTTTTTTTGTGTTGGTGCGAACGAGTTTGAACAAATGCAAAAGATTATAGACAACAAGAAAGTAAGAAAGGAAATGGAATGCAAATTAAAAAAATAAAAAAAAAAAAAGAACGTACCACGTTGCGGGGAAATAATACTTTTGTTATCTCTCGCTTGCTCCATGGTCTCTCGTCACAACCGCCACACTGATCGAGTTCGCGCGTGCGATAAAGACAATTATATAGGGAAAGACGATAGAGAAAATGGTGGTGATGGTGGTGGGAGTGACGAATTAAAATCCAAACCACCCTCTTTTTGGCAAAAGAGAAAGAGCGAGAGACAGAGAGTGCAGGGTCGCAAGAAAATTCGCAAAGTAATCAGCGAGTGCTAGTCCCTGTTCGGGCATAATTAATCTTAACGTCGGGTCGAAATTTGGGAAAAGAGAAGGGAACGTCAGATCTGTTCTCGATCGCTAAATGCCTATAGTAAGGGATTGAGCAAAAGAAAGAAAATGCCGAGATGAGAGGGTTGCTTTGATTTAAAACAAAGGAAAATAAAATATAAAATAAAGCAGCAAAAAAATTTTTTAAAGATAAAATTTTTCGGTAAAAATTGAACACCGTATTAAATTGAATTGTAAAAACGATCAGTTATAAATCAAAATATAATTCTGTTTCAATTTTGCGCCTAACTCTTAAACAAATATTAAAATATGATGTAGGATAAGATGCAAATAATTGCCTGAAAAACAATTTGATCCATCAAAAAAAAATTAGAAAAAACAGTAATAAAAAACAAGTGTGCAAATGAAGAAAAAAAAAAACCTAGAAAAAACTAACTTGCTGGGACAGTTTTCACCCTCACGGTAGAAATAGTAAAAAAAAAAGTGTAAAAGTTTGTAGGGGTAACCACCATGACCCAGCACTAGTCGGTTCACTGGTCGCTAGGATCTCGTGGGTCTTGTTTAACTAGTGAGAATAAAAAAATTCGAGGGTAAACTACCCTCAAGACCAGTGTGATCCCGGCTGCGCTTTTTTTTTTTTAATCATTTGCACAGTAAACGATGGTAGTGACCTCGCACGTAAGACACGGCAAACTTCTTACAACTAACTTTTTTATCGTGACAAATAAGAAACCGCACGTGGCGCCATCATGCTAAGGGTAGCTCAAGCTTCGTCATTTTTGATCAGCCATTATTATAATGTGGCAGTAGACGTTGGTAACTAAATTCTCAAGATATAAGATTTTACCTTGTGAATTTTATAGATTTTTTTCTTTCATTCCGAAACGAAAGAGTAAAAAATCACATCTCTAAACAAATGAATAAATATTCTCATAAATAAAGTGACTCTGCAAATAGGATCACATATCACTTCATATTATGCTAGTATATAAAGGAAGTTAATCCTACCGAAGCCGCAATCAAATGTATATTACTCCGCATCAAGATAATATTTCAGATAATCCGAAAACTCTCACTCTTATTCGATGCCAGGTGAATCTGTTTCGCTCCACTGATTTTATCCACGTAACTCCACCCTGCAAGCATACACCTAAAATGCACAGACATAACGAACATGTACATGATCACAAAAATATTAAACAGAAATGAAAGAGCCGCCTGGCAAGAAGGAATATAGGGTATGTCAGTTTAAATGCATATACAGCGTTGCTTATACACTTATACATCCACATACTCCCACACATACCTATAAGTATATATATACAACGTTTCTCTTTGCAATTTGCCTGTAGATTGCACCTGCACGCTCTATTACCGTGTGCAAGTTCGTATGGCAGAGTAACCTAACCTCAAACCTTGTACCTCATCCTTCTAGCAATGGAGGCGTCCCTATTATAAGTTGCGAACAAACTTTACTTATACGCCAACGTCGACTGCTTCTCTCGCATGCGCTTATTTCCCAACTCGCAGCTCTCTTCATCCTCTTCGCCTACCATCGTTCAATGTGCGACCTGCCCTTTTCCTTCCCCCTTTTCACTCCTTCCTCAAAACGACCCCCTCATACTGAATACTCAGCGTGACTCTCTTTCTCTCTCTCTTTCTCTTTCACGTTCTCGCGTATTTTTCTCTCACTTACACCGACATAAATATATTTCCCTTCACTTTTGCACAAGTTGCATCATCTCTCGCATATCCTCTGTAGAAAACATCAGCTCTCATACTCCACACCACTATTCTATGCAACTATATATTCATTCCACTGTCGTTCATATTGTAGAAATAAATTTATCAACCATACGGATAAGAAAGCCAATGAGTAATCAATATTACACTGATATATGCTTATGATAATTTACTGTGAGTAGCAAGGTTGTATGTTGTGTCTTAATTCATATGTGTGTTGTAGGAAGTGGTGGAAAATCACAGTGAAAATAAAACAATAATCACGTGGATGCGCCAGGTTGAGAGTTTCGCATTATATTCAGCTATAAGTCATCAGAGGTTGCATAGATGAACAATTTTATACATATGTATGTGTGAACGTTCTGCACAACGGTGAAGCATCACCGTGGCTTGCACTGATCAAAACTTTAAATTGGAAATTTCCAACGTCTATTTATTTATATACAAAATAAAAATTTCATTGTAATGTAAAATAAAAATATCTAAAACCATTTTCTGGAAAATGTCTTTTTAATATCTCATAAAAGCACGGTTGATTATTAATTATTAATATTATTTATTTATATTTAATTTAATTTTAGTTAATTTATGACACATATTGGTGAATTTCATTCGATTGATAGTATATATCGTTGAGTTTATCTCACGCATATCAAATAATCGACGTAATGGAGTCCGAGATAGAGTAACGCGTAAATTCCGAATTCAAATACCCCTTTGCCGCCTCCAAACCATCCCCTGAATAATCGTTCTCATGCCAATCATCAAATTTCGAGGTCAGAAATTCTTGTCCTGTGTAATAACTATAGATACATTAATTATTGCATGTTACTATCATGATTATTGCATAGTGGGGTCGCATTTCTAAATGACATCCCTTCATGCACATATTCCATAATTCCATATGCTTCAAAAGGTATTTAAATAATTTATTACTCCTAAAAATTAAATATACAACACACACACATATTTTTTTTTTTTTTTTTGATGAAATGAATAGTTGGTAGGGGGTAAAGCAATGATGCCTAACGGTGCGTTAAACATTGTTTGAGTTATGTTGGTCATTGCCTAAATTAACCCCCGCGCGGCAAATAGAAGACTTGACCAGTGGTCAGGGATGTGAATGTTAACGGGGATTGAAGAATGACGCGCACAACAGGGGTATGCCAGACTCTTGCCTCTGGCTGTAAGTTTTCGTTCAGATACATGCAGTACACATGGTAATAGTGAGTATAGAATGAGACGAGATGAACTAGCAAAAGGAAAGAGATGCGACGAGTGGGGTGCTACGTATAGTTTGATGATATAATGGTTGCTTTGTCCACGTGTTGGACAAGCAAATCTTATATATCCATACATCCGGCGGTGACCTAATGAGATGGCAAATAATTGTTTATTAATAATCAACTGACGACGCACGCGAGATATTGTTAACAATATAGACATATGTTGGAGCAAATTAATGAAGACTATTATATTTTTCCATTATGAAAAATAATATGAAAAATAATCGGTTTAAAAAAATTAAATATACAGATATATTTGTTACATAGAAATTTTCTATGGATTTAAAAATTTATTCAAAATTGTAAAATAACATACGTGAATATATGAATTAGATTTTATTTATCTATGAAACGAAATCGGAGATTTTTCTCTTCTCTTTTTTTCCATAACAAATAAATCTTTTTTCTCGCTTGGGACATTTGAATGAAAAAATAAATTAAGACCCGATCGAGTTTCTGGGATTTTGGTCTCGCGATTTGCCGCATCTGCCGTTCACTACATTCATATATACATATAGTCAATTGTCCTGTCCCCGAATTATTTGAAAACTGGTCAAACTGGACATTGTGACTCGCGAATAGAACATGCTGTTTCAATGCGCATTCGCGCAACTGCCTTCCGTATATTTATTTCACATAGATATGTAGAAAAATATACTGTGATAAAGCTTGTTGAATATATAAATCATCCCATGTAAATATTTTATTCATCAATAATATTCCGATAAAAAAAAAAAACAAATATAAATTAATAATTTATTTTTATTCACGTTTTTTTAAATAAGATTCTCATTTTAAAACAATGAGTAAATGTGGATTCTGAAGACGAACGTAATGTAAGATGGCATAATAAAATATATTTATTGTACATATATGTACATGTATCCTTTATATCCAGGTCACTCGCGTCCTTTGGATTGACCCAAGAAACAGGTTTGTTTCAGTTTGCGCCACTTCTGTACTCACACAACGCCTTCCACCCTTCTCAATTCTTAATTTTTTTTTTTTTGATCCCGTATTTATATGTTCCCCTCCTTATTACAGCATACGTAGTGTCCATGCACGATTGAACTGACCTCTCGGACATCGATTGTCCATCTTCATCCTTGTGTTATAATGAAAGAAAAGAAAGAAAAAAAAAAACTTGTGCACTTTCTTCCTGCACATATGTATGAACTGGTTTTCTTTCCCACATTCGGGTGAATACCGGGAATATTCATCGTCCAGAAGTTCCACCGGTCACTACTACTGCTAGGGCGACTCTCATTGAGGGAGGGGATAGCAAGTTAAACAGCTTACAACATGTATGTATATATGGGTATATATGTATTTTTTCCTGCCTTGTTTCTTTATTTTGCTGACCAGTTCAGATATATACACAACGAGACAACATCGGGTAGTTCAGTTCAGTATGTGATTTTGCGTTGAATCAGTTGAATATCATACGAAAAATGTCTGTGCGATTGGAAAATATTTTCAAAAAAATTCTATACTCCCTGTTTATAATTAAATAGCTTTCCGTTATTAATGATTTACATGTAACAAGATCAGTAAACTAATTCCGCGAGGGCTTACAGTAATTAGCAAATTTAATTATTATATTCATCATGAAATATATCTTTCAATATCCAAGACTTCAAGATCCAATTATTATTTATGAAACAATGTGTAAAAAAAAAAAAGAAAAAGTTTTTTTACAAGTTATAATTTAAATTATATTACATGAAAATTTTTGGTTATTCAAACAGGTATGTGTTTTTTATTATTTAATAGTTATTTTTTTTTTTTCTATTAAACTAAAAAATGTGTGTATGAATATATGGTATAAAGGCGGTTTTCCCAAGTTTTCTCCCTCTCGAGAGTGGCTTGAGGGCGGAGTCCCGGGTGAGCGGCCATACTGCCACCCCCGTCTTACCATATACTCTATCTTTATCTTTTCCATTTTATTCTATACTCTTTTGTTCTCACTTGCTCTATTTCGTTCTCCCCCTTCCCCAATCAAAAGAGAGAAATAAGGGTTGAAAGACAATAACGCGGGTGGCAATAGGGCGGATCATTTGCCATCACCGCTTCTACAACACTATATACTTTCTCATCTTATCATTCTAAATATAAAAGTTTTTTCTTAAAATTTAAAATTTGTCTATGTATAATCTTCATTCAAATTTTTATTTTCTCTTCCTCTTATTGTACGTGTATGCGTATATATGAACTCTTATGCTCTCTCAATATATTCTCCCTCTTTTCTCTATCTCCATTAGTAATACAGAACCTTATTCTGTAATTTCGTTTACAAATGAAAGACCCGCAAGCTATACGATTTTGTACACTGCTCGCACTAGTGAAATGATTCGGTCGCAACCATATATATATTTCCATACGTACATAGTCGAGACTATGTACAATATACTATACAAATATACAGATCAATATCTATATATACGTGAATAAATGAAATTTTAGATCTATTATATGATAAAAGCTATTCTCCTCAAAAATCACTGATGATAAATAAAACAAATGAAAATTTAATGTGTGACAAGAATAATTGCATTCATTTTTCAAGTTAAAACTTGGCAGATTTTGAAACAAAAAGTGTAGTTTGCTATATGATACCATATAGGTACATGGCAACTATATAACATAGAGTATTTTAATTTGTCAGGAATGTTGGCCAACCGCCAAACGTCCGCACCGATTTCTTAATACCCAAGCCACAAATGTTCATTCTCATACTATCAACTTTATCTCTTTTTATCGTAATACTAACAGAATTTCTCGTCCTCATTCCCAGAGGGCAATGATAGTCACGAGAATCTCTGCCGGTTGAGGAAATATGAGGAGATACAAATGAGGGTGGTTAAGAAGGTCATTCTCCTATTTTTTTTCATGCCCTCGCGTATCACAATTTGTAAATATATATATTAAATCTTTTCATATCGAAAAATATGTAAATATTTTAATTAAATTTAATGAATATTACTCAAGATGAAACTTTTCAAAAATTATTATGTATAAATATATAAATATTTGAATAAATGAAAATTTGGGTATTATAATAAGTTATTTAAATTTCCACTAACAGTTGTAACTTTACTCTCTCATTTAAAATTCAATTTTTAGAAAAGGTCGTGAGATTAATTCTATTTCTGACAATCCCCAAAAATAAATTCAACTTACCATAATGAGAGCAGCCCTTTGAGAAGGTGAGAGGTTTGTTAAAGTAACAAAAGTAAGGAGAAAGAGTGAGTTGGATGCACACCCAACATCACGATTTTCTCTCTGTATATATACTTCTCTTTCATTTTCCTCCATCTCTTTCTCGGTTGATTCGCCCTCGCTACAACCTCTTTCATACCATAAGACTATACGGTTTCCAAGGGCACAAAATTTAAGGGATGAAATCTGCGCCCGGGCACATACAACGAGGGTGTCTCTTATGGTATCCAAGAAACGCCGTGGCTGCTATAGTGGAATGATGATGGTCGGGTTGAGGGGGATGAAAGCACTAAAGGTGAAGGAACGTAGTATATAGAGGGATAGAATATGAGAAAGAAAGAAAACGCGAGAAAGGTCTCGAGAGCGAGAGAAGGAGAATGCGAGTTTGCATCTACATTCACACAGTGAAAGCTCGCTATCAAGCATTATATCCAACGCGCGGAGGAAAATACGACGACGGTACGGAATTCAAGCACCCCAAAAGCTCTCTCAGTCCACGGCAATACTTACGAGACACCCGCGCGCCTCCGCGTACGTCTCGCCCATTTCTCGTTCAAAACCATTTCCACCCTCTTTTCTCTTGCCTTTGGCCTCATCCGACCACCCACCACCTCCTTCGCCCTCTCCAGCTTCCATCTCGTTTGAGACTCTCCCTCATAATATTCGCGTTACTGAAAACAGCTACGACACACGAGGACAACTCGCTTTCTTTCTCTCCCTACATACACACATTTATATGTCTATCCTCTCAATGCTTCTAACTCCCTTTAAAACTCACTCCCTCTACTATACCTTGTTCTCCTTTTCAACCTTCCGACGCCGTACCATTCCGCTCACTCTCTTTCTCTTTCCTTCATCCTCACTGCTGCCTTTACCTCGTCTATATATCTACTTCGTGCCCGGTACTCGTCGCCAGCTTTTGTCTCCGCATTGATTTCCGAGGCCAACTTTGCTTCGTTGCCGGCGTCGTTAAATTATAATCGCGAAACACCCGCTTGAAGTTGCAGACAAAGCACAACCAACCATCTCCCCTGCTATGCCCACCACCTCTACACACTCACCTATACTCTTCATATATTTCCCATTCTTGTCTTATATATCTATACATTTATTATATATATTCAAATCGAGACGCCAACTTTCAAAAGCCACCCATTCAAATGCTCTTTACATGTGACTCTTATATGTCGCGCGAAACTCATCAAAACTATATATCCTTGAAGCAATAAGAAATAAAAATTTAGTTTCCTATGGGCGAGGGTTTCATTTTTCTCTTTTTTTTTCTTTATTTTTGATTAATTTCAGAATGTTTTTAATTATTTGTTTTATTCGACAACATTTGGGAGAATTTATAACACAGTCATTTTGTTTTATAAAATCATTTAGCATTTCTGTTGGGGTTGTTTAAGGCAAGAGAAGTTAAGACCATGTATATATGTATATAGATATATAAATGTAGATATAAAGGAAAGGAAGGACCGATAATTGTCGCAGGCAAAATTTTACCCCCCTAAGACTCCAATCCTGCAATCACAATTAAGCTAATAATTATTGTCGTCACTTTGCGATGGCAGCTTTGGTAAATGTGAAATCACAGTCTCCAGGTATTATCCTCAAGTCAAAGTCGAAGGACGACCTTAGAAAATGAATATATATATATATATTTATATGAGTGTGCCAGTCTGTGTGTATATACATATAAAAGAGGGATGAAGAGAAATGAGAAGCATATATACATGTACAAAGATTTTCGTAGGGATTTTGCTGTGAGCTAAAACAAGAGAGACAGAAGAGGATAATGGGGAGGAGGGATCGGCGGGCAACGGAGCTAGAAAACCCAAGAGGAGGTGCGCGCACGAGTGGCCCGGTGGTGTTTGAGTTTGAAATTACGAAGCGAGAAAATTTATATATGTCGGTACCGCCTGTTCTTGCGTCTCACAACGGCCGCGTCGCACATATAAGAGAGAAATTTTCATTTATTTAAGGCGTCATGACAATGGCGAAAGCAAGTGATATACCATCAAAGGTATATATACCCCTTGGTGGTTTCATCCCCTTTACATTATATTGGAATCTTTCAACATAAATAATAATAAATCATTTATTAAATTGTTTATATATTTTTAAAACAATTATGAAGGAAACTCAATTAATTATTCAATGCGAATGAAGCTGCGCATCTCCCCTAGTGGCTCGTCGATCTTCTCTCCAATGTACAGAATAATATCAAAATATATATATACATATACATATATATGTTACTGAATCTACGATTTTGCGGTGACCTACGATCTCTTGCCATAATACAAACCCTCTAGATATTACCCATCGATTAAAACCAAAGTTGACTTGTGTATGACTTGGTCCTTTCGTCCCTTACCTCTTTCTCTCCAACCCCAAATCTCATTGTAAAATCTAATTCCGCCAACAATTTCTAAGCCAGTCCATTAAAATTCTGAGCATAAGCGAGAGAACGCACCGTTATACTGCAGTGGTATATAAGAGAAAGTACAGGAGGATAAAGTATATAGAGGGTGGCAAATAGGAAAGAGGAAACTAAAGAGTGTATATATATACACATACATGCATACTTGTATGAAAAGAGGAGAGGAACGTTGTGTTTGTGAAGTTGAAACAATAAGAACGACACATTGCAGTGGCAAAAGCTTACAGCCCCTTACACACACTCTGGACGCCCTCACTCGTTCTCTTCCTCTGCACTTCTTCACCCTCTTTCCATTTATACCCTCGACGCGCGTCTCTGCTCCTAACTCTTGTGCCGCGCCTTTGCTGCATATATATATGCATGTGTATTTGAGTGTGTTTGCGTGTGTATGTGTGTACTATACTAGTGCACACTCTTACCGATCCCTCTCTTTCTCGTTTGCTTTCTTCTTCTTTTCTCATTCCGCAAACGTGCGAGCAAATGCCATCTCTTTGGTATAAGAACATCGTAAAAGCTCTCACCTCTTGCTCTTCTCTACCAAAAGCTTTTGCCATTGGCTGAGCTTTTGCAAGCAACCCAATGAGATATCTCGTACAAACAGCGATACGCTCCGAAATGAAATGTACATATACATTCATATATAGAAGGATTTAGTATACATCTACAGTGTCGCTAATAAAAAGATACTTTTATTGATGACTGTATATAATTATTTTATGCAACACTATAAAGATAATATTTTAATATATTGGAAAAAATAAAAAAAATAAAAAATGCAAAGAGTTAAATAAATACATGTAACTCTCAGAAAAACAAATAAAAATATTCACCCGAAAGCCTGACACAATTTTTTCTTTTTTCTTTCAACGATAAATAAATATAAATAGAAAAATGGAAATATTACAGACATTGTTCTTCGTGTATATAGATTGTGTGGTCCAATTATCGGACGAGACTATGCATGAACATAGACAATGTTATAGAATATATAAACATATAGTGAAGAGTATAGTAAGGATAAATGAGATTTCGTCTAGTGCAACGCAATGTGAACGCGGGAACCAAGTAAAGTGTGCTACACCATCTCCGTTCAGTCAATGCATAGTATCGAGAGAATTGAATTTGGTAGAAGAGGGACTATATGAGGTCCCACAGCCATCGCATACACGAGGCCTCACTATATGAGTAGCAAAATTACGGGGCGCAAAGCAAGCTAGTAGTAATGAATATATATATATATATATATATATATATATATGGGAAATTGGGGAGGTTATAAGGTGATATGGGAAACATGAGGCGAGTGAACAGCGACAGGTAAGAGAAACGACGACCGTCAGAGGGAGAACGAGAAGCCTATATGAGACCATCAAGACTGAAGGGATGGGCTTGTGTATAATATTGTTATTGCCAATAATAGCACATACCTCAATTCTCACCCCCTTATACCTCTGCCTGTGCCTCCATACTGTAATGGTCGTGTGTATCCTCAATATACAAAATGGGAACGTATCGACAAATTAATTCACATTTAGTATGATTGAAAAAAAAAAAACTAAATGATAAAATTTTTTTAACAAATAAAAAAAACACAATTTTTTAGTTCTTTGGAATATTTAGACAGTATTCAGTAGATAATTTTTTAATGGGCACGTAAGTGGTAATTATTGTGATTATTTTTAATAGAATTAAATGTGGACTTTTGTACAAAAAAAGTATTCTTTTAAATCGTAATCTCTCATTTTCTGTATTCTCATTAAGAAAGTTTGTTGGGTAAAAGTAGGTTGAAAACCCCTAACGAATCGGTCCAGGGGTACGTAGCGGGTGTTTTGTAGAGTGTGAGTTTCTAGCCGTAGATATAGCCGTGCCCAATAGCATCAGCTGAAGTAAATCGAATAAAGTCTCGAATTAAATACAACCCTCTCTAGTATTCCATGCACAGAACATTCGTTGGTGACTGTGGGTGTGCGAGGTGGTTGGGTGGCAGTGGGAAGAAGAGGTCTGAGAAGAGGATGAATGCGCAAGAAGAACGAACTAAGCGAAATGGGGGCTGAAGAAGCGGGTGTGGATGGTTGCTGGTAAGGGTGGGATGATGCTCGTAGCTAGAGGAGGTGAGGTGAAGCTTCCTTGTATTTAATTACCAACTCTAAGTCTCTAGCAACATGGGCAATGGGAAAACACATCTCCCTTTCACCCTTTACTCTTCCTCGCCATTTTAATTCGCCTCTTGAACAACGCAAAAACCCACCCTTGAGATTAAATTAATGAAGGAAATTAAAATGGAGTAAAAGTAAAAATAAAAAAAAAAAACAATATTACATAAAATTTTTAAATAAGCATATTATCATAATGACTCGTGATATTTTTAATTTTTCATATAAAAATTAAACGGAAAGAATCACTATACGTTTCAATAAAAATGTAGGGTTCAAAAAGCTCAAGCAGAAGAGCAAAACAAAAATATATGTGTAAGATTATTTATGTATATTGATATTCATGCATGTATATGAAAAGCTCATGACTATTGAAGATGATAAAAAAAAAATCTAACTCCTTTCATCCCTTAAATCGTCCCGTCTATACCTTTAAATTCGTATATTTACTGGAAGCTGAAGCTGGGTCTTTCCCCCCTTGTGTTTCCTTCCACAAACCATTTCCCACGCACCATTTATATATATATCTACGTACGGATCCGCGAGAATTCTCCTATACTACTTCTCCGGCCACCCAGCCCAACCCTTCTATAGTACACCCGCCATGGTTGGAGTTGCGTTCGCGCAAATATCGCCTTTCATATTCCTTCGAAGGAGCAGAAAATCGTTACGGGCGCCTTTTGCGCGCGCGCTAGTGAAATATCTATGAGTATCCTTGTCTTGTGCATTAAATTTTGAAATAGTACCGTCCTTTATTAAAGTATGTGTAGATGTATTTGGGTAAAACACATAGAAAGCAAGGGAAACGATGAGAAAGGCAAACGAAAGGAGATGGAGAAAGAGGTGAAGAGAAAAGAGAAAGAGAAAGGGTGTAAGTAAGTAAAGTCTCCGAGCCACACACCCTCGTTCACCTTTTGCAACCCTCCTCATCTGAGGTTTTCATTTATATATATTTTCTCTGGTGGTAGTAGTCAGACACACGCTGATACATGTATATTGACGCGCGCGTGTTCCCGACAACTCAGTCCGACTTGGGCGACACCCTCAACTCTTCTAGCCAACCCCTTACTCACACTCCATATGTAACTACTAAGCGAGCAAAGATGGCGGAAAATAATCTCTCTAGTTATTTTTTTATTCTAAATTATTTTAGTTTGGATTTCCTTCACTCTCAATTTTTTCATTTGTAATAAATAAATAATTTTATTCATATTCATTTGATTTTTTCCATCTCGATTTTATCTTTGCAGTAAATGTGAAAAAGTTATGTATCATGCAACTGTCATTTTCGATTTGGTGAAAATTGTTAAATTATAGAGAAAAGGGAAATAAGGGAGGTTGGGATGAGGAAGTGGGGATGAAGGAAATTTCTAGAAACTTCAGGCTTAGCAATTAACGTCAGAAATTAACGACACCCGCCCCCGCACTGAAAACACGCAAGCAAGCGACGGAGAAATTAGTCTCGGAAATTCTCGTAAAATCCGCGCCGCTAGCGCGACCCAACTTCCACCCCACCTTTCCCCGTTCTTTGCCCACCTGCGCCCTCGCAAATAACCCGAGAATCGCCACCTCCCGTGCTACACATTCTCCATCCTCAACCTCGTCATCGGCTCCGACAAACGGTAACTTTCCGGAAATTTTCATTAAACCCAACAGTAATTACGCGATCATTCAGCCGAGTCGTTTGGTATTACCCTTAAAGAAGAATTTCCAACTCTTATCGATACAGGGAATAGTTATCATTCACATCATCTATATTCTAAAAATAAATTTATTTCATTATAAATTCTTCGATATTTCTGAAAATGTGACATTACAAATTCCCCCCCTTTAGAAGAAGCTACCATTTTCAATAAAAATTAATTATTATTAGCAGCAGCCAAGCGATCTATTTATAGATGTTAAAAAATCCCATTACAATAAATATTTCATTAAAATTTTTTTACCATTCCTTTTTCTTATAAAAATTATATTATAACGCATGGACTAATGTTGATTGTCTGTACGCAATTGAACCCACTACCAACCCCCTTAGGTCATCATGTACTTGACTAGTCCCCAAAGGATATTATAAGGTCTCGCCAACAAGAGGTCTATAGATGTTGCCACACGATCCTTTTCGTGTCCCGCACGGCGTATTTATCAGAAACCAAACGACATATCCGTTTTCCCAAGTAATCTTGCGTATAGCTTTGGGCGATTCTCAAACAATTCTATACATTTGGGCGGTAGTACGGAGGTTTGAGGGTGAGAAAATCGTGTGGCTGAGTATGAGCAAAAGCGCGATATGTATACTCATACACATTTACATCAATGTATGTATATATCTATACATGTATACATGTATGAAGGAAGGAAATGTAGGAAAGGACGAAGTGAGAGGAAAACGTTCGGTTGGAGAACGCTAGAGGATGGGCCAAACAGACAATGCACCTCTGCCGGTGGGTGGCTTATCTAAGAGTCCGTGGTGTAGCCCCGGGGGTGCAGTAATAACCACCAGAGCGGGCGATACCGGGACTAAGAAATGATAACGGCATTCTCGCAAGCCAACCACCATTTTCGAGTTATATTGCCTCGGGCAGCACACCGTTGCGCGCGTTCAGATTCCACCTCTTCTCTCATATATTTATATATATATATATATGTATATAACTATACATATATAGATATACATGTATGAATATTGCAACCCTCTTCTTCTATCCTCTTTCTCATGCCCATTCTATTTTATCAACGATCGTGCACTATCGGAAGACTCGTTAGTATCAAGGCATTGTTATCCATAGAGAATCTTTTGGAAAACTATTTTTTATTATCAACTTTTTGTTTATTAATATTATTATTATGATTTTTTATAAAAAATATTGTTTTTGAAAGAAGGTTTTTATGGAATATTCATTGATGTTGTGATTGATGTATTTTCGGCTGCAATAAATGAAGATATAAGGCTCATATATTCAATTATAATAGTATCGAAAATTCATAATCGAATTGTTACGCGTTTGATGTACATAATAACCACCGCCACCACCCCTGACGCTTTGGTGAAAATGATAGCATTGCGGTCGTGAAACCACAATTACTTGTATGTCCAATCTCGACATTGAAACACATACCTAAATTTCCCTTTCAGTTCTTTAGGAACACGAAATAATAGTTATAATAATGAGTGGAAGAAAAGAGAGTATTTTGCATTTTAACTCACGGTACTAATTGATGTGAGAGAGTATGTACGCCAACCTCAACTCCACGACCTCATTTCACACCCTCTTGCCCAGCTGGTGAGGCATTTTATATTCACTTAACCGTCCACCAACAATTCCCGGATGATTTCCAACATAAGTTTATTTCTGAAAATTAAAAAAATATTTTAAAAAAATTTTATGTCACATTAAAAAAAGATTGTGATTTTATTTTTAACAGTAGGGGATAATTTCTAAATAGTTGATGGTGAGTATAATGACAGGCATTTATATCAGACATTATTAAATTGCGTTGAATGTATATACTCAGCCCCGGAGAGCAGTTTACGAGAAATTTTATGGCGAACAAGACGGAAAAAAAAGGAAAAAAAAAAAAAGAGAAAATTAAAATGAGATTCACTGCGATGCTGGATCGCACGAAAGAGGGGTATATTTAGCACAAAAAGCCTCTAATTTCCCCAACAAGGGTGTAAAAAGCAGTAGAATATAGTGTGGCATGGTGAACGAAGGTCCACGGGCCGGATAATACGGTAGGACGAGCAACGACGTTGGCCGCTTGTTGGGTCCATAAAACACCGCTTAGCTTTTTTAGCCTTCACCACCCTCCTCATTCCACAATTCATCCGGTGGTTTTAACCCTGTTAAGCTGTTTCACGTCTTTTTCATCTTTTTTCACTCTTCCTGCGTACGTCTATTTCAATTCCCTATTCCGTATCGGCCTGTCCCACATTGGTTGATATGGGAAATGAAAACAAACAAAAAAATCTACAACAAAAGTAATTGAGTCAACTCGACTCATAAATATACTCTTCAACTATTATCAATTTTTTTTTCCTTTCTATACGGGATTAATCCTAATATTTATATATCGCATTAATTTTATCTTCCGTCAATAATATCGAAGAGAATGAATTTAAGTTTTTAAATATTTTGATTTATCCGAAAAAACTCAGATCATTACATCTATTTATGATGAATTGAATTAATATGATATTCGGAGATCGTTTTAGAAGAACAAAAAATATATCTGTATCATTATTAATACAATGTAGAATAATTAAGATTAAATTCTGTAAATGGAATCCAAAATCTACGATGAAATGTCATGAGATGAGATTAATGGTCGAATGAATTAAGCGGAAAGTTCGCTATCCATTTACGAGGCTAGGCAACTAATCCGCGTTGTGCATTAAAAGTTAAACAGGCTTGGCGAAAGCCTATACACACCCGCCCACGTTTCTGCGTCCTACCAACATTAGATTTCATGAGTTTCTACGTACGTGCGAGCAGTGCTCAAGTTAGATACCAACATCAGATGTGCGTTTCAACTCACGGAAAATTACGTTAACATTTACGCTGTCTTCTACTCTATATATTAGTAAACTGTATTTTATGGTATATTCTCTGGTGGAGTCCATCCACCACTTCCTCTATCTGTATTCCACTTTCAACTTATGGCCTCTCCAAAATACACATTCAGACATGTTCATACATACAAACTCTTAGTTTAGACTAGCTGACCATCCTTTAGCCACGAGGCTCACCACCGACATCTCCTGCACGGTTACCGCAAAGTGGAGAAAAAATTCGCAATCCTCAACTTATATTTCCACGAAAATAAACCGTACTTGCGGATAACCAAGATAGCTATTTTATTTATTTTAAATTATTTACAAAAATATTATTTAATTAGTAAGGCTTTCAAAATTAATGCAGGCAATCAAAATATTTTCATAAAATGCATAAAAATTAACATTGATATTATATGATCATTAATAATTTATTACATATTGACGATTATGATTAATTCATCTATTGCCTCTCTTTCAAATAAAAAAACTTCACTAAAATTAAATAATAATAATAATATGTAAATTTATATTTCAAATATATTCAAATTGTCATTGTTTAAAGGTGAGCCCTGGAATTATGAAGTGGAAGTTTCAGAAATGTTTCACCCTCATCAAATGTCCTGTAAAATTTCAAACTGGAAGGCTATATTAGGATTCGAGAATGGTTGATTCTTCTAAACGTCTGGTCGACAGTACGAAAGGTGAGAGAAGAAATAAATAATGCTTGGACGCGCAAGAATACTCATTAATAAATGTATACAACAGAAGTTTGATGCGAGGAGTGTAAAAAAGTGTAAGACATGTTTAATAATTATTTGAAGATTGTACGTTGATGATTCCAATACTAGTATATCTATACATTGGTGATGGTATAGTGGTGTTGGTTATAGTATAGTACTATAATAGTGAGTGTTGGAAGAGACGGTTATATATCCGATGGTGCCGCCATCTTGCTTCGCCTCACTACTTATAATTATTGATGTGGCCCAAACTTTATATAAACTCGAAACTCGTCTCCCTGGCACCGTCAGTTCGATCGTCGTATGTCCTCCCACCAAGCCTATCTATATTTTCCTTGCCCTCACCTCTCTCCACCCGCTTTTAGACTCATCCTTTTCTGCTATCCCTGTCGTCTCGTGAAGCTCTCATGTATACTATACCCTTCTTTACGGCCAACCCGCGCAGCAAGAGGAAATTGTTGGAGTTTTCAAAGTCTGACATGCAGGATATTATGAATATAGGGAGGAGTAGGAAAATACGAAATGATGGTTTGATGTGGAGGAGTGAGTAGAGAAAATTTGCGAAGGATGATGTGGAGAGAATGTATATATACACTGCACCTCCTTAGTCGAAGCATATAGCCTTCACAAAAACTATACCCAACTCAAATTCATACATATATTGCTCCATCTATTTATTGTATATATACATGCGTAAATATTCGCACCCCGTACAGCTTTCTCAAACCATCCATTACACATATATTATTGTCTAGCTTAAATTATATTACATATATGTACACGCAACCAATGACCGATTGCAACTTTGCAAATACAGACACAAACACAGCTTTTCCACTTTCATCTTACTGGCACAAGCTTACATATGAGCTCAAAAACACCTCATTATCAGCTTTGTAAACTATTGGCAATACTATATATCCATGATAAATAATTCTTCTTTCGCAAGGATTCAAAATACTAAGGTACCCGCGGGTAATAATGCCTAAATGATACAAATGATTAATTTTTTTGTTTGTTTATAATAAAAATTATAATTCATCATTTACATTTTATAAAAAATGTATTCAAATAACGATTAATATATATTAATATTTAATGATTAATTTGGACATTTTTCATATTATTGAAAATATCCCTTAGGTAGGCCTTATTACCCGCACTTACCTTATATACTTTTTTTACAAGGGATAACATTTTTATTAACGAAAATCAAAATATTTTTGATGCAAAGATATTACCAAATATAATTTATGCAGTTAATATGCAGTTGCAGTCTATCGTGGACGATTTTGTCATAAGGGATAGTAACTTAAAGGGTGGTGGAGCAGTATATGCATGTATGTACATGTATAAAATATATATATATATATATATATGTATATATGTATGTATATATAGACGTGTGTATAGTTGAGTAGAAGTATAAGCTTTCCCCTTGCAAATGAGGTAATATATATACAAAAGCTAATACGGCCAAAAGTTGGCAACTTGGATGAGTCTCGTCCCATTCCTCCACGTCTCGTTCCCTTGAAACTCCTACCACCCACCTTTATATACATGCTATGTACATATCTATGTATATATATGGCAACAACTTCAACCATCTCCGTGGACTATGTACCGTATTCTAAATATTTCAAACGTTACTCGACGATGTCACAAGAGAGTTAAAGAATTTTAGTCCTCGAATTATAAACTAATTTGTTATGAAATAGTGAATGACTAAAAAAATTCATTGTATTTTTTTTCCGAATGTTTTATATCAACTGATTGTTAATTACTTTATTTGCAGATTAATGTTGAGAAAAAGCCGATGATATTTCCTTACACAACATTGTGTCACAAACATCATTAAGTTGGGTATAAAAATTAAATCCAAACATCACCATAAAACTCTTTAAGAAATTTCAAAATTATCATCAAGACATCGAAATTTATTTTTCCAAAGGTAAAATGATGATTATTTATGGAATAATTAAGAAACTATATTCAATTTGAAATTAATTACATTACTGTATACTTGATCAATTGAACTTGTTCATATATTTTTTCTTTTACAGGATCTACAGAAGATGTCATCAGGTACACGAAGTTGGAATAGACAAACAACAAATGGTTTTGCCACATAATATCGGTTCTTCTGTCGCATTCGAGCAATGTTGCGCTGCAGATGTCTTCTATATATGTACATGTGTGTGTGTGTGTGTGTGTGTGTGTGTGAATATATGGGGGCTTTCTCGCGATTTCGCGGACTCGGTATAGTTATTGCTTCGTTTGGGATACGAAAAGGAATAGAGAAGGAGAATATAATCTACCTTGTTTGAAGAGAACTGGCACCGACTGCAAGTTAGAACAAACTCTCTGTGTATACTCTCTAGAAACGTCGTATTCACCTCTTATATATATATATATATATATATATCATATCCTTCTACAATCCATTCGGGAGTCCCTCTTACTCTCGCTTTCATGTATTCCATTCTATGTATGCTTTGCTTCGTGTAATAACATCAGGCTCTATATAAAATCTAAAATCCCTGTATACATGAAAAACTTTTTATATGTAAAACCTACAATAGCAATTCGCAAAGTTTACAACCTGAATCATTTTATAAATATTTTTTATATTATTATTTATACTTACTAATAACATTTTATTTATTGTAAATATACAGAAACGATAATTAGAGCGATTGCAGAAAATCTAATTCTAATAGTGAATTGGCTTAATTATTTGAACCGAATTGAAAATGAAAAAAAAAAAATTAAATTACTGTAAATGAAATTCAATTGTAAATAAAAATTATAATTTTATATTATTTTAGTTGGTTTTTATTCATTATTTTTTTTTTTTTTTACCTCTCAAATTCTAAACTATGTAATTTCGAGAACTGCTGAGTTTGGAAGCCCCAAAGGATGTTGAAATAAGGCAAGGGGGATGGTAAAGGAGAAACTTGAAGGTGGCTGCGTCGACTCATGAATATTCATTTCTTGCCAGTTTCTTATGGGCCGCCGGCAAACGGCATGGGTGAACGTAGAAGAAGTGACGCAGAGGAGCAAGGAAGGGTGAGAAGAACACCCCTGCGAGCTTGATACGAAGAGGTGGTTTGAACACAAAGGGGATAGGGTGTACTTTTAAGCGCAAGTGGGAGTGGGGGATTTGGATCAATGCCGAAACCACGCCCTCCTACGTCTTACATCCTATCTCCTTTCCTCTTTACGAACCTTTCCTTTGCTTTTCCACCTCTTCGAGCCTCCAACTCTTCCATCATCTTACCATATATCGTATATAGTTTTGCACACCAACCCCCGTAATACGAAAATTATAACCCGTTACAAAATGAAGCGAGTGCAACACAAATAGTAATTCAATTATTTTTTCAAGTCAAATCAGTTCTTCATTGTAAATTTTTTTTCACAATAAAATTCTGTTAGTAAATAATTATTATGTCAATAAAGATAATTATTCAACGCTGTGAATATGATTTCATCAAGCAAAAAATCATTTTAGATGAAAACTATTCTATTGTATTTGTGAATATATATTAAAAGTTTTTTTTTTTCTTTCATTTCAACTTTTTATAAAGTATTATTTTAACATACATCAGCAAATGAATTTTCAAGACAACCGACAGGTTTCGAACCCTCATAGTTTGGGCATATCTCACCGTTAAAGAGAGCTATTTCTCATCTCGTCTTCATTTAGACTCAAGACTTCATCACATTTAACATGAGAAATTCTCGTATGTGCATGTACCTATACTCATCCCTCACACTTTGTATTCAGTCTTCAGATACGTACTCTCATCGTCTTTGCCACCAAATGCCCGAGGCTGTTCTTTATCATAACTCATCCCTTACGTGGGTACAGTGAAGGAAACCTGACTTGAAACACTGCTAATTATCATTCTGAGTATTTTACAAACTCAAGTATTACATGCAGACAATAAGAAAAATATTGTTGACAATAAAAAAAAATTCATTCGAATAAAAAAAATATCTGGATATAAGATAAAATAATTGTACAGATTCAATTGTCGTTTGTGGATGTTTCTAATGGTATAGCTATAAGCAATAGTTCACCAGATAGGAAGAGGTCAATCGTAACTCGGTCAATCGGTCGAGTATTAATCTACTCAAATGGTCAATGTCTCGAGTTGTGAAAGCAGTTTCAGTTTGGTTATAGATCAATAGCTATGAAGGCACATCGACCCCATCATCACCAAGGATACGATATCAAGGTCGCAAATGGTATTTGCATAACTATTTATGTAAAATCGATATATCGCATAAGTACATATAATTGATGGGAATTTGTTACAATGTTAAAAATTCATTTCCTCGATTCAATTGAACAATTGATAATTTTAGAAAAAAAAAAAAATTTATACAGAAGAATAATGATTCTGCTCATATAAAATCATAATAATATTCATTAAATCCATGAAAAAATGCCACAATTATTTACAATTGAAAAAAACCATTTTCTTAAAGTTTTGAATTTTCATAGGAAAATTTTTCAATATGGATTATATGAACTTTTTATAATAAAAATCATCATCTATCCAATAAAAGTTACATCTTTTGTTTTCCCTGAGCACTCGAAATGCTTTGTTTGAATTTATAGTTCTGAAATAGTCTGCATAGGGGACAGCACTGAACGCAACTCACCTAATTCCCTATACTGCCGTGATAGATAACTATGGCGTTCAAGTATAAACGTTTAGAGACAGAAGCGCTCAAGGGTATGCAGCAAAATATTGTATGAGTTATAGTTTCATTACCTGCTGTAGGTTATCGAATAACTGCGCATGGTAACTCATGCAAAATGTCAAAATGTTATTTATCATACATCAATCATTTCTTGCCATCATACTTACTACTATAATCATATCAGCACTTTTTTTTTTATTGCAATATATATACGAGCATATTATAAATTTAAATCTATTGATACGCATAAATGAAAATTCACGAATTTAATAATCTCATCATGGCATTGTAAAAATATAATAGTTAAATTCTTCGTTTTTCAATAAATAATTGAATTATCAATCAACTATATATTATTATTATTAATCAATATATATCGAGCATAGGAGTATAACGATCACTTGTAGTTTATGTAAAACAGCCCTCAGAAATGTAATTAATATTAATCCCACCCCTCACGAGGTATAGTGTGTGTATAATATTCGCCACATGCGTCTTTCATCGCACTACCACTAACATCCCGCCGAAAATCCCAATGCCTTTCCTTGTAAAATCTAATATCTGAGGAAGTGGCTGGGCTCCCTATATCGCCTTGGAAAATCCACCCACCATGTACGCCACCATTCTACAGGAATGAGGTTGGGTGGGCTGATAAAGAAGCACCGTTGGGACCTAGCGTTGACGTAGTAAAGATGCGAGTCGCGTTTATATAGAGTAGAGGTGGAAAATCCTAGGCGCAGCCTGCGCTTTGTGCAACAGAATATAGTATAGATGTTGAAGCCAAGGAGATAAAAGGGGAATGGTTTCCAGCGAGACGTGGTTGAGAAAGGAGAAGTGAAGGTAGGAAATGGAAAATGAAAGCCGCAGTGGCAAGGGAGAAAGATGGAAACATAGATATAGGAAGGGAGAGAAAAGCCTGTTTTCCCGGGACTTCTCGAGGGGCGGTGTCAAGACGTTACTGCTCCGCCAATCCACGACGAGTACGAGTAACTAACGACGCGGTGATTCGTCCGTTGGTCTTTCTTAAAGCCGTGCCCACACTTGGGAAAAATCAGTGGAAAAGTCCTGTAGCACAAGGGTATACAGAACGGCCATTGGCCCGCGACTCTATGCGCTTGCCACGTCGTTTCCTCCAACAATTTTCTTGGCTTTTTCATCCCCATATCCTTCGGTCTCTCAACATTAAATTCGGTTATATATATTGCACGTGTACAACTTGGAGGGGCCAAGGGATGCGCTATGTCGTGGAAGAAATCGATAAGACGCGAGTGGCGCGGTAAAACTCTTCACATAAAATGTTATTTTAGTTTTATTTACTTTATGAATAAGGTGAATTATTTGTATATGATTGAATAAAATCAAAAAATTATTATACATAATTATTTTATAACAAAGGCCAAATTTTTATAAAAAAAAACTATTTTATAGAAAATTCTCTTGACTCAAATGGTAGATTGTCTTCTTATAATATGGGTTGAGACTGGAAAAAAGTCAGTTTAACTATCACATAAAAGATAGTAATAAAAAAATTGAAATTTACATCTTATTCATAAATAAAATACAAATAATAAATGGGATTAGTATTTAAACGTTTATATATTCATAGAGAAACGTCTTATTATTGACGACTATTTCCACTAGTTAAGTTTGAATCCTCGAAACTTTGAATGGCTGTAACAGCTCAAAGACCCCTGCGCGCCTTGATTATCGCCGTACCATGGAGTTAGGAATTCGTACGTTTGGAGCAGTTGCAAGCAGGAGAACACGCTGAAGTTCTTTTAAATGGTAATCACAGTTCGAATGTATATATATATGTGGGATGGATGCAAGGGTGATGTATATATACATACCTACTCGAAGCCTCAGGATTGAAGGAGTATGTAGAGCGCAAAGGAACCTGCAGAGAGTATGAATGCAAATAGTATATATGATAATGTACGAACACATATAGTAATTCAGCATAGGCGGTTGCAATCTCATGCGACACAGAATGCAAGATGGAGAATGAGATAAAGAGAGAGGAAAGGAGACTTTCGTGATACATTAATGTCAATTTCCATCTGAGCTCTCTGTGAAACTTACTTCCAGTCCAAGTTGTGCAACCACCATCGCATTGGTACCTCAGGAGACGTTTTCGCTCGCATTATTAATGTTACGGGACACGTGAACGCGACGAATACATATATCTATAGAGAAGAACCATACTGCGAGATGCAACAAAACTATATGTATATACGTATATATGTATGGAGAATATAATGAAGAACAGTGATGATGAGCGTCGCGCTATAGACGATGAGACAATTAGTGGGGAAGAGAATGTTGACACTGTTTACATTCTCTATACGTATATATACATGTATGGTTTGAATAGAACGCGAGAAATTTAAGTACACTATATAGAATGCCCCCCCGGCTCCACCCACTTCATCATCTTGTCACATGGCTGACTCAATAATTATCTAATTTAATCCATTTAATGATTTAGTGAAATTATTTTATAAACTTTGAATCAAAATATAAATACCATGTCTTAATTATAGAACAAAGTTTGAAATAATGAAAAGTAAATAGTGCAAATTCGCATGAAACATTTATAGTTTTATGCAGAAAATATACACTTCAGTTTGTAAAAATATTTGTGGTTATTTCTGTTCAGACGGCGGAAACCCGACTCGATCAAAGGAAAGATTTTCACAAGAGGTGACTTTTGACATTATAGCCCAAAAAATCATTTAATTTTCTCTCAATCTTTCATCTAATAATTCCGTTTTTAAATAAGTCACAAAAATGTATCCGAGTATATTATTATAAAAAATAATTTTATATTCAATTTGTTGGTTAAAATTTGTATATTATTTCACAGTATTATTGTTGAGAAACTCGTAAGTAATTTTAGAAACAGGTATATATATATAAGGAAGACGAGTAATTCTGACGTGTCAAGTACCTTTATTCATATATTCATAGCATTGCGATTTATAATTTCAGTGAGAAAATCATTGGGAAGTAAATCTCACAAAGAATGTACACCTGGCAGCCATTTTGCTGTGATGCAAAACCCGAAAAAAAAAAAAAAAAAACAGCGACAAAACCAGGTTTAAACAAGTACAATCTAATTTCAATCTTTATTTATACATGTTACGATCAAATTCTTGTACTGACTCTTCCAGTTTCACATATATAAATATACGTGTACATTATATTATTGTCCCACGAGATATACACGAACAGGTTCTTCTACCGTCTGACCAGTGGTCACTATGGATCAAAATTATGCAAAATCATTTAAAAATTCCGGTTCTCAAGTTTAATAATAGAACAATAATAATACACTGCAACTATACTATATATACTCATCAATCCAAAACAAGTATTTACAGAACATTGAAAAAAAATATGTTACATCTCAAGAACCTGAATCTATTGCACTCATTCAACCAACTATATATAATATACATAGCGGATGGAATTTTCTAAAATCAACTTTAAATTTTTTCCTTAATAAATTCTTATCTTTCATTGTATATTGAAATTCCCAGAATAATATTTGTCTCAAAGCATACAAACTACCACCAATCATAAACACTATGTACATACTCATTTATAACAAATTTTAAACTAAATTTTTTCTGAATTAAAAATAACTTTTATTTTCTCCCTCATATTAAAACTTAAATTTGATAACCTGAATAGTGGGTAACATTAGGATTGCCATCGCTAACCTTTCAGCACGATGGTGCGCTAATAAAACGGATCTTATATAGTGGAAGACGCCATTTTGAATAATATGGACCAATCGCAGCTTGCGTATGGTGAAGAGGCATCTTGGAGGGTGGCTATAAGGGGGTGGTAAGCACTACGCCCGGGAGCTTCTAGTACAAACTACCCTTATATTATACTGCCTCGCCTTCCACCCTCAATGTCCCCGCGCGACTCGTTCCAACTCCATCCCCCAACCCCTTTTTCCTTCTCTAGCCACTCATCCCTTCGAAACGCAGTTCGGTGACTCTCTCTCGTCTACCTTCTTTATCCGTATATAACCCCTCGTTCACTATGGCATATAACGTTCCATTGCTAGACACCCCAGAAACCAACATCCCCAAAGAGATACGTGATGCCAAAATACGCGGGAGAATGATGGAAAGACGGGGAGGAAGCCTGAGAGAGTGCAAGAGACTGCTAAAACATTTTCCATTAGCGTGTACGCTGCGGGTCTTCGTTCAATCGTAAGGAAGGTAAATCGACGGTGGATTCTATTCACCACACACTCTCACGTTCACGAACAAGCGCCCGCGCTTCACTTTATAGTTTCGTATAACCAAACCTGTGCAAATATTTCAAGGCGTTCAGAAAATTCAATTTTCAGATGAATAATTTCTGATGCTCTCGTTACAATATATCAAAGACGATGAATCTAATTTCAAATGAGAAAATTTTCACTCATGCATATTTTCGTTCTCAAATATATGAGTATTTATAACAGAGTTTTGAGGTATATTTAACATAATTTTCAATTACTTCATATACTATATAAGTATACCTTTTTATTAATTTATATTTTATCCAAGACGTCCTTCATCTTCATCTATTTTAATTAATTTAATTCGATCCGACGTGCATGCAATGTAGTTGGTGTCTAGAAGGATTTCACCCTTAGGCAAATGTATTAACAAAAGCCTTGAGGATGATGGTGGTTGGTGGGGTGGCATGGGTTAAAACAAGAACGGATTGATGTCTTGAAGATTGCTCTAAGGCGAGAGAAGCCTCCCTTTTACCGTTCCCGTCATATTCCCTTCCTATAGTTTCTATCCCAATTCAAAAGGGGGCGGTAGAAGATGCTATGGAACATCAGCCATTTTCAAGGAAATCCCTTGTGTCTTGAAGAGGGTTCGCGTCGGTATCTTAAGACTTTGGCAAGACGCTGCGGGTATGGTAACGGCTGACAAGCGACGTTAATGTATGTATGAGATCCGGTTAAAAGGAAATGGTATGGTTGTGATACTGGAAGGTTACGAGTGTCATAGGACAAGACAGATAGATGATAAAGTCGAAGGAAGAACAAGAATCACCGCGAGCATTTCATCCTCAATCGTATCCGGGGTGCGCGGGTCACACAATTTCTAGATAATAAATACATATATATGTATTGCTTACCTTTCATAAGTCATGTTACTATACGTGATGTCTTGGGTGCTTTGGAATCCATCGTCAGTGTGTATAGTCCTTGGCAATTCCCTTACCATTGCTAACTTGGTATATATGCGCTTAGAATATATAAGACAAGTCTTTATGTATATATATGAAGGCACGTAGACAGCTAACGTCATCTTGGGTTTTAGATTATTGCTATGGTTGATGCTTATTATTATGAATAGAATATTGTACGGAATACAATATATTTGTATAAAATAATTTCTCGTAATTTGTATAATATATTCGTAAACAAATTAAAAATTCGTTAATAAAATCGGGTTTATATGTATACTTCAAGTACAGGATATACGAGAGAATAAATGTGTAAAGCATATATAGATTGGAAATAAAATTATTTTCTTCATGAAATATGCACCCGACAAATAAATTATAGTGAGAGGTAAAAAATAAAGTGTGAGCATGACTTTTCTGGCATCGATGTCTCCAAAATTGTAAAGAAATCAATGAAAAAAAATTACTGTCGTATGAATATCAAAATAAAAATATATATTACACATAAATTGTCGTCCAATCTCGTTTTTTTTTTTCACGCACAAAATATGTGAGATAAGTGTGGATATTTAAATATTGAAAGTAAGATATATGACGAAAAATTCGTTACTCATCCCTCACAATTGACAACTGCCAGCGACCGGGAAAGTGATTGGAAAACATCTGGATATGAATTCTAGCAAATGAGAAAAATATATATATTATAGTAAAGTCGAAAGGACAACAAACAACGGTGTGGCTATCGCTGCGGTCGATGGAGAAGTTGGGGAATATATATTTATAAACTCGAATTGAATTGGACTCAATTCGATATTTTACTTCATGCTTATAAACATAAATAATATATAATCAACATCTAATTAATAAATAAATATGACCACTGTATATAGTGTTTTGTAAAATAGATTGTATATATGAAAACGATAATCAAGAACAAAAAGTAATTTTGAATTAAATAACTTTTCTTATTATATTAAATTTTAATGACTTCAATTAAATTGAGTATGTAATTTATAAGATGAAAAATCGTATGTTCAACGAAACGACATTCTCAGAGTTCAGACGAGACACCCGCCTTTATTATCGAGCAAAAGAGCTTTCGGAATAGTATATGTGTGAATGTGTGTGTATGTGTGTGCAAGGGCGAGGATGAGAAAGGAAGAGAGAGAATGAAAATGAGAGACAAGAGGATGGATAGAATTTCCTTGCCCGTACGTATCTCCAAAAGCTGTGGGGTCTCTGCGCGAAGCTCGCTCTCCTTTGACAATTTCCATCTTGGAAGACTATAAGAGACGTATAGTTGCTCGCGCTTGCCGCTACTATAACATGGCGGTTCAATTTAGATAATTAATGATATGGGACATTGGAAGGATGGGCAAGATAGTTGAGCAAGATGGTGAAGCACATCATATATAGAGAGTGTAAGAGGAAGGTATATAAGTTGAATGTGTTTGAGAATGTCTGCTAAGGTACATAAGAGCAAAAGAGATGACTGAAAACAGTATAACCCACCCTCAATTTTGTGATCTCTCTTTCACCGCCCACATCTCCTTTGTGTCTTTCACTTCTCTCATCTCATATTCCACAAAATCTATATATGAATGCGACTAGTTTATATGTATGTGTATGTATACAGCTCTCTAGTACTTTCTCGAGACGGCATAATACCATCTATGTGTATATATATATGTACATACCTTTGCGAAACAGGGATGATCTATACACTAAACGTGGGTGATTCTTAACGAGTCCACTACCACAATCCCCTTAATGAATATATGCAATATGGGATATCAGATACTTATTTCATCTTGTGAAATATTTATGACAGAATAGATGCAGGAACAAAGTTTTTAGAGAAATATATATGTATACGATAAGATGAAAAGGTGGTAGGGATGCCAAGTTAACTTGACTTGTGAAATTGAATTTAATCTCGAGATGAATATTAAATCGAACAAACTCTTGTCTGACGTTAACCATCCTTCGACCTGCCGCTTGCTAAACCGTACCGCTTCTACTCGCAATCTCTCACCACCAACCGTAATGTCAACAATTAGCGACAAAGTTAATCACGTAAAAAAAAATTAAGTTTGCACATAAAACGTCTGAAATTATTCATGTATGTTTTTGAATGATTTACTATTAATTCCATACATATAAAAATGATATTTAAAAATTACAAGTTCACTTAATTCAGGTGCACTCTATTGTATATTCATGAATATAATCACTTTTTTATACATTGATCTAATGAAGCGGATAAAATGAAACAAATATATTTGCATATATACTGCAACAATTCTCAATGAATATTCAATTTTAAGGCGCGTTCCAATGTATTTAACATTACTCGAGAACTACTTTCAGTAAAATCTTTACATAAATATATATGGGTATATATATGTGCTACACAACAATCATATAGTGTGAAACAAGTTTTTGTTAAGGCGGAAATACCTAATGACTTAATTGTAGACTTGTTACCTTTGAGATATATATGTAAATATGATATGAGCCTTTGATTCTCTCTCAGGTGAACGTGTATGTATACATCCACGTGCGAAGAAACAATGACCATTGTCCATGTCATGTTGTAAATTCAACTCAATAATAATAGCGAAGTTTGTATACGTAGATATCTTTTGTATATATACATCTAAAAAATATATTTACAGCTCCACGTGGCAATGCAATTAAATGTCATTGAACTTATTTTTTTGTATATATACAAATTATGTAACAATACACTGCAACAACCTATGTAAATTTATTTTTATATAACCAAATATCCTTTTGTTTCAGTTGAAAGTATGTTAATTAGTAAAACAAACTATGAAATGTTTTGATCATAATAAAATTATGATAATAGTTTTATTTGTTTCACCTGCAAAGTTAATTTCAAATATTTATAAAGTAAAAATTAATTTGAAAAATTCCGTAATTTTGTTTTTTTTTTTTTTTTTTCCATTGTCAATTCACGAAAACTCGTTCTGTGAGAAAAAAACGTAATTTTGACCGAGACGATACTATCACAGGGAACTTGTCTACATTTTATAACTCACCGGTCAGTGTGAGAATGCAGTATATCTATATGTGCGCATGTGGTTTCAGTGTTGACCATTCGATTTGACGAGGAGGGCGCAACTTGCCGCTATATATGACCAGTCCTGTGGGAATCCAACAGTGTTCTACATTCCGTATTACACATAATGCATACCGGAAAGTGAATCTGTTTTCACCTCTCTCACGATTTACTTATACTTATTATTTAACTCACCTTAATCTTGTTTTACTTCTTCTACTTCTCCTTTTATTTTATAATTTTTTCTATGAATGTATATGTGTGTACTAATATTTTTACTACTGTATTTAAATAGGGTAAGACACTAATACACGAATGACCGGTCCATACATGTCTTCGAGCGACAGGTTTTATTACTTATGATAAAAGTATTTCAATCGTGTAAACATAAAATAAATATTACCAGTGTTCAGTTGCATTTTGTCTGTTAAAGATCAAAGTTACTTCGTCGGAAACTAAATTATATCATACAATTTAATATTATCTTTTTTTTTCTTCATGTAAAAGTGTTGTACAAATATATTGTTTCTGTTATTTATTCTATATTATATTTCATGGCCGCAATAAATGAATTCGAAATATATAATTGTAGGGAAGAAAGATAATCTTTTAGCAGAGGTTCCGCTTGTTATTCTATCGTGTCAGAGCTTTTAATTATTTTGTGCTTACCTCCGGCGCCTGCATACACGTGACATTCGAAGGGATGTGGTGTATAAATATACGCAGAGCATTTAAAAAGTGCTCACAGCTTTATTCTCCGCTTTTTGGCTCATCGCCATTTCCCCAATCATATACCCTCTTCTCGTTCTCTCCTTGTAACCCTCACTCAACACCTCAACGTTGTGAACGGTGCCAGAGCAAGCAATCCCAAAAGCACCCCCACATACTTAAGGGATGGAGATATATATCTGTACAATGTATATACACGTGAAAACTCACGTGGCTCGCGTAAAAACCCACGTTTGAAATTGAGTCCAATTACGTCCAGTGAATTTAGCCCTTTTAATTTGCTTCGTGTTTCCCTGCGTAGGATTACTTCATATATCCATTATATTGATCATATAAAAATTCTTTTATGATTACTATAAAGAAATTAATCCTTCCAATTAATTTATTTTCAAAATGATTGTTTTTTTTTTTTTTTTCAATTCTAATTGTTTCTTGTGAATAGTGTATTATGAATTTATCAGTAAATTTACGAGAATAAATATTGTTTGCATATATAAATTGAAATTGCGTTAAGATGAATAAAAAATTGTGGTAATTTATGTGCTATATGTGCGTTCGTCGCACACGCAAACAGAGTGGCTTTCTCAAATATATGGAAATTTGGTAAGCGCGCCCGGTGTTCGTTGTCGAATCCGAGGGGTGGGTGTAAGCGAAGAGAATAAGGGAGGTTGAGTAGGTGCACCGGGAGGCCAAGTAATATAAATTCAAATCAGACCCTGTTTTCACACACAACAAACTTGGAGGAACTCGAATACCACGCACAGTCTCCAGTAGTAACTGCCTACCATCCCACCCTCCTGAGGTCTCATCCAACCAACTAACCACCAACACACATATTCCTCGTCTTGCCTTTTCCCATCTCTAAAGCTCCCTCATGTGCTTCTTCCAAAAGCCGTCTCTATGCACGAAACTAAGTATACCCAACACACTATATCCTCCCTTACTTCCAACATCTTAATGAAGATATGTGATGGGGGCGTGAGAATGGTGCACTCTAACCACCCACGTTGCACGAACAATTTAACCTTCGGAACAGTTGGTGAACTTTTGAAATTTAATTAAATTAAAGAGATAAAATTTTCATAAATCATGAATTGATTCATTTAACATTTTTAATCTTAGGAAGAAATTATGAAATTAATTAAGCATATACGGCTTCTATTAATGTTGGACTAGATATTGTTAGTAATATAACAATATAAGTTAAACCTTGCAATTTTCATAATTTTATTAAGTATTTATAAGCCGTCCGACGATGAATTAAGAGCTGAAGGGTTCATATACTAAAGTAAGATGGCATAAAAATGGCCTGAAGTTTCAAACTACACATCCCAATAATATAATAATATATAATGTGAGCAAAAACGAAAAATTTATCGATGATTTCACATTTTCAGATAAATAATTCTTTTCCAAGAATGCAAGAAAAGTGCATACAAATATTATTGTATCATAATTCACTTTTCATTTATATATTTATTATAAAAAGTACGGAAGCAAAAAAAAAAAAAAAAAAAAATTGAATAAAATCATCTAAATGATGAAAAAATAATTGATATATTTAGTACTAATATTTTGATAGTTACTTTTATATATACTTAGATTATATAATCAGTTTCTCATTCTTCCATACATCGTTGATGTCGTCACCAACAAACTGTGCATCAACAGCAGGAGGTGAGTGGGTGTTAAACCTTTAACAAGGAATGTTTGTCATGAAATCACCCAAACAATTGGTCGAAAAGTCAAAATTCGAGTCACTTCTGACTCACAACGACTGTTTCTCGTAACATTGTATGCTGAGAACATTACGACCAGTTTCTCGTGTCACATTGTCGTTGGAGTTTTAACGTGTTGTAGAGGGATGAGTAACATTTGGAGGAGAGATCACAAAGTAAAATGAACGAAAGGAAGAGAGATAGGGTGATAATGTACGTATATATGTTAGCGAAAGAGAGGATAAATTGAGAATGAAGAAGATAGGAAATAGAAAGAGGAGAATGACGGCGGTGGCGACGACGTCGTCGACGAGGAAGCTGCGCCATTTCTGAGAGCCCGTTTGGAAAACCCACCTCCAACCCAAAAGGTGGCTGTTGGGGTGGCATTCTAGACAGTCTAAGGTAGATTATATTATTTCTCCGCCTTCTGTTCTCTCTCATTCTCTTTCTCGCCTTCGCTCTCAGACATTGCAACCCCTGGCAGTGGCAGCCCGCGCCATTTTGTGAATGTTAAATCATTTATTGATCCAAGAAGGTGGCAGTGCTCCGGTTCTCTACCACTCACACTCCTCTTATACTCTCTTCTCTCCATGTATATACCACCCACATAAGTATATATGTATACATATATATATATATATATATCCCGCGAGACCCGAGACTCCACTACAGCTTCTACCATTTTCAACCCCCCGGCAACCTTTTCGCTCAGGAAACGACGCGCGGGAGACGACGTCTGAAGGGAGCTGTTGCAGAACCTTATTCCACCAACACGAATTTATATGACTAGAAACCCGGGCCATGTAAGGATGTAAGCAACCCGATTCGCATACATAAATGTGTGAGTGTGTATATGTATAGAGAGTGAAAGGTTAATATATATACGTAAATATAGTAAGCTAAAGTTGGATATAGAAAGGATAGAGAAATCCCACCCGCTTCAACGAGCAACCTATTCCCCTTTTCGTTGGAAATTCGAAGCTAAAACGAAGAGGGAATTTATGGGCTCGCGGTTCACCCTTCGAAGAGACTGCAGGATCCCTTTTCTCCAGAGTGAAAAGGGAAAACTATATGGTTTTCATTTTATATATATATATATATTGTATATATAAAGTTAAAACGATGAGAAAATATATACATTTTAGTCACCATCCTTTTGGTTATACTTGGATCTTTCTATGATGGTACGAAAATTAAGGGTGCAGTCAGAATATGAGGGCTCGCTTTGGAGTGTTTTGAATTCGATTTGAATGTTGCAGGGTTTTAGTTTATAATGGAAACGATAAGAAATGTACAGTGGAAAGTGTTGAAAAAAAAAAAAAATTGTGATATAATATAATAAATGAAATAGAATAAGATAAAAGAAAAAAAAAATAGAAAGAATAATAGATGTATATAAATAGGAATTATTGATCTGGTTCTAACTCAAAAAATTTTTTGAAAGTGAATAAATTTATAGCTGTAAATAAAAATATGTTCTAGAATAAGTTGAAATTCCATGGATTTGTTTTCTCAAATGTTTAATTTTTTTCTTTGATTTTTTTTTTTTCGTTAAACGATTTTGCCGATCATTTTAAAGACTACTTATATTCATGGTTTGATTATCTCGCTACTAAATGAGTATATATATACACTCTCTGATCTCATTACAACTTCAATCCTCTCTCCTACATCCTTCATGTTTCTCCATCCTCCTCTTTAACTCACTGAGTTTGTTAATAGCGTTCTAATCGAGTTCGCGTCACTCGAAACTACATGCTCTCGATTTTCACGTGAAATAAACCTAATAGAACTCGAATCTCCATCCGGAAAATTTCAGAAAATTGGTTGATCAATTATATTGACAACTGTAATAAAGAAAAAAAAATTTTTTTAAATGGATAAAAAAAATTATGAAGCGTAAATGTACATCATACCATACATATATCGTTGATATAATACATATACACCAAACTATACATATATATACACACATATATATATATATATCCTCTGCAAATAAGGAAAAACCATAATTTTTTCCGCGCAGAATCGTAAAAATCCACTTGCTTCCGTATGTATGTATACATATATACATTTATGTAACTATGTATGTATGTTTCTGTGTGAATTTATATACATATATACGTATGGGATAAAATGCGCGACGGGGTAAGGGATGTGGTACACGAAAGGGTTGAAAAATAAAAGTGAGATCAGTGCGCCACGAGCTGTGGAAAAATTCACGTTAATTTAATAGCGTTGAATTAATATTCGCATCTAATTTCATTTTAAAAATGCATTTATAATCCATTAATATTCTTTAATTATTATAATTACTTAATTTCAGATATCGCGTTTATTCATCCAATTTGTTTTTGTTGATTCTTACCTATACCATTATAGTAATAATTTAATTGTAATATATATTTAAAAATTATACAATAATAAACGGAGAACTAGTAAAATCATTAAACACGTTATGAATTAATAAAATAGTGACAACTGATTATTAGTTTATATTATTTTTTGTTTATTAAGTGATTGTTGTGACTATATTCCTATGGATATCATTTTTATAATTGGATTAATATATAATATGGAGCAATGCTAGGTAATTATAATATTATAATGTCAATATTATTAAACAGATAAAATTTAAACCACGAGGGAAAAAATAATTATCATTTTGTCGGTATAATTATCTGTGGGACAATTTTCAGAATAATATTACAATTATATGTATAATATGCATATAATTGCGAACTATTTTCGTGGAATTCAAAGCACCCCCAATGGTGGTTTGTCGTATAGTATAGCTCTCCACTTGAACACAACAAATCTCAGTACAAATGCCCCAAAAATTTCTGGCACGCAATTGAAATCTTTATTATATTCAATCTTTCATTATATCGCGATTATTTATTTATAAATAATATACAATCGGCAATTTAAATTCAAATTCAATTCTTTCTATGTGAATATAAATGTTGTAAAATTTATTATTTCTTTTATTTATTATAAATGACAAGTTGTTAAGCCGTCGGATGCAAAATGGAAAATTTGCTAGTACAGCAAAATGCAGAATTTCAATTTAGAAGTTCTCAGATGAAGGGTGCCCGCCATACTTTGGGTTGTAGGCCCCACCCCATTACACGAGGCCGCCTCCATAGATAGTGGTGAGAGCTCTCGAGGGGACGCCGAGAATGATATAGGGGCGGCAACCGCCATTTTGAATTAGCTGTGCTTAGAGTTTCCTTGAGGGTAAAATTTTTATGAGAACCTCTGTGTCTCATACATATATATAACCGCTTGTATTGCATGAAACACAATATAAACATGAAACTTATGGCCGAATCTGAAAACATTTTCTATCCATGAATAAAAAAATACAATATTTGTTATACAATATTGTTGATTAATTTTTTTATTTCAAATAAAATAAAAAAATCATTTTGCGAAAGTTAACATGACATTTTGAATGAAATGTTTGAACGACAGAAATATTATGGTAATTAAGAGGTATATAGTAATAGGTTTTAAACCTGTCATTTAATATGAAAAGTGAGTGGAAAAGCTAGTCGAGGTTAATGCACCTGAATATATAAATGCATCAGTAGATATATATAATTATAAATAGATATTCGAAATATCATGAATGTGTAAATGAAATTTAAATCTACCATATTTCAAATAAATTCGATATGAGGAAAATGAAAACTCTATTAAATTTATTCTATAATCATCAAAATCTATATATATATATTCATTGTATACTTAAAATTTTGATGGATCATTAATATTGTATCAAATTATTAGACATCTTCAATTTTAATTAAAAGTTAACATGTTCGTTTTAATTTTAATAACGATGAATATGCATTTTTAATATGTCTTTTATACCTTAATTTATTATTATTATTTTTTGATATTGATAGTTACATAATGTCAGTTTATTATTTTTTATACATGTTTTCAAATTCTACCATCTTTTGAATAAGGTATAATATTTAATACATTATCCCAATAGCATTTGGTGCACGCACTTGGCTAATGGGGTTACTTATATGAGGAAAAATAGAAAATCACACTATCTATTCAATAGTTACCACCAGAGAACGTTGATATATAATTCTCTGAACTCAATCGATAATAAAACGCACCGTTGAAATTAGCAATACCCTCTCATTTCTCAATCGATATAAAAATGTAAGATTGATATAGATAATTAGTTTACATAATAAAGCTACAACTCTATCCTAAATCCTCGCCTTGTATTATGTTAATCTTATTTTTCATCCTTCTACAGAGTAATTAATTAATTATCTTAAAATGAATTGTTATTAAAAAAATGCATGAAGATAAAATGAAGAATTTTGCATTTGAAAATTTTATTAGGGCGCCATCTGGCATCAAAAATCATTATTTAAATTTCAATGTATCCCGCCATCTGTGATGTGACATGAAAACTAAATAATAGAAATTATAAACTCCTAATTAATTCATCTTATCGAAATATGATATGACAAATTAATCAAAATTGATAACACTGCATCTATAACAATACGATTTTAAATTATGGAACAATTTTTACTTCATCTCTACTGATCAATTAAAATTTTCCACTAATTACAACCATCGATAAACATCTTTAGCTCTCTCTCCTTGCAATCATATATTCGTAGTGAATATATATAAATCATGACAAGTGATTCTAATGAAGTGTTCTGTTGATGTTATCACACCACACTATCGACACACAGTTTGTGACGAAATGGATTTAAATGTTATTCGATTTTCAATCATTGTATTTTTAAATTTTTCTCCATTAGGAAAATCAGAGGGTACGTAAATACTGTAAATATTTCAAGGAAATTCTGTGAACATACATGTATTTATATACACATATTTACAATTTAAAATTATTGCATGATGTAGATGCAAAATATTGGGAAAATTTAGCCAGTGATGAGTTAAAAAAATCATTGTCATACAAGTGGAATGAAAATACAGCAAAAAATGTTATTGTATTTGTTGGTGATGGTATGAGCATCGATACAATAACTGCTAGTAGAATTTATCGTGAAAATGAAACGAGTTACCTGGCATGGGAAAAGCTACCACACGTTGGTCTTCTCAAGGTTTGAAGCAAATTTTATAACATTATTATACTTAAAAATATATAAAATAAATAATTAGTTTATCAAATTACTATACCATACAGTAATGTAACATTCACGACAAGTAGATGAGTGGTTATCTTCAGGCATTGTTGAGACATTCATTTATTATTTTAACCTAATTATCTCGTCATTTTTGTTATCTTCACATTCTTGTTGAAAAATAACACAGACATACAACACAAACAAACGTGTTCCGGACTCAGCATCAACAGCTACAGCGCTATTTTGCGGCGTAAAAACGAACTACAATGTCGTTGGTGTGGATAAAAATGTTCAATTGAATGATTGCGCGGCAAGTTTGAATCCACAATTTCAAGTTTCATCAATAATTGATTGGGCCCAACAAGCTAATAAAGACACAGGTGATATTTATTCTAATATACAGAACATTTAATTATTAAAAATCGCTTATATAGATATTCTTTCATTTTTTCAAGGATTTGTTACAACAACTAGAGTTACTCATGCAACACCAGCACCACTTTATGCTTCTTGTCCCAATAGATCATGGGAATGTGAAAATAAAATACCGAAAAATTTAAAAACTAAATGCAAAGATATAGCACGGCAATTAATTGAAAATAAACCAGGAAAGAATATTAAAGTAATAATGGGCGGTGGTAGACAAATGTTAGTATCAAATGTTACAGCTAGTAAATTTGACCCTATTGATAACTGGGCATGCTACAGTACTGATGGACGAAATTTAATTAAAGATTGGGCCAGCGATAAAAAGCACAGAATGAAATCATATAAAATTATACAAAACAACGAAGAATTAGCCAATGTCAATCCTGATGATGTAGAATTTTTATTGGGGATTTTTGCCAATGGACATTTAAATATGGATTGGCAACGGGAAACTGGTCCAAAGGGTCAACCAAGTTTAGAAGACATGACTACCATGGCAATAAAAGTTTTAAGAAAATCACAAAACGGCTATTTACTCGTGGTAATTAGATATATACTGAATATTATAAAATTGTTGAACAGTATGATTATTTTTATTTATTAAATATTTAATGAGGTGGAAGGTGGACTGATAGATTTTGCCCATCATCGTGGTCATGCAGCTCAAGCATTACGGGAAACAATTAGATTATCTGATGCTGTAAACGCCACATTGGCAATGGTTGACTTAGCCGATACTTTAATTATCGTTACCAGTGATCATTCACATTCAATGTCATTTAATGGATACGGTGATAGAAAAACTTCGATTCTCGGTAATGAAATTTCACAGTAATTGAAATTTAAACGAAAAGAAAAAATCAAAAAATTCATCGATGGTTATTGTGAATTTTTTTTTTATATATTATAGGAGTTGCACAAAATTCTAGAATTGATGGAATTCCTTTCACAACATTGTCTTATAGCACTGGTGGGCCAAACAATATGGGATATAATGTGACATCAAGTGGACAAGTTTTTAGAATTGATCCGTCATTATACGATACTGAGGATTTTAATTACAGTCAACAAGCAACTATTATCACAGATGAAGCTTATCATGGTGGTGGCGATGTTGCAATTTATGCTGCTGGTAATAATTATGCATTAATTTTTTAAATTAATACATAAAAAAAAAATTTTTATAGCCAAAGAAAGTTATTGATATTTCATTTACAAGTGGGATTTTTTTTTTAGGTCCATTTGCGCATTTGTTGCATACAACTCACGAACAGAATTACGTAGCACACGTTATTGGGTATGCTGCAAAGATTGGACCATATGTTACAAGTGCTGCTACTGCAAGTTATCACGGAAAAATAGAATATGATTATCATTGGTGGCTATATTATTTAAATATTAATCATTTACTTATTTTCATCTTCACTTATCATTTCGTAATGAATTTTATCCCTAGTTGATCTTTGAATTATTTTCGCAGTCCTTGGATTATTTAGTTTTATTTTAAAACGACCATGCATATTATTGATACACATAATTTTGTCCGATAGTTTATGTTTTTCCATACTCAATGGACAATAAGTAATGAAATATTTAGAATACGATGCATGCATTTATACATATATGGAGAAAAGGCATTTCGATTATTATGTATATTTACAAACATGTTCAAACAATTTTATTTATTTTTCAGTCTTATTCTGCGCAGCATGTATAAAAACTAATGGACTAATATTTAATATTTTATCGCGATTCTCATAACCACAATTGCATATGCTGGAGTTGCTTTATGCTTTTTACAGTTGAATATAATATTACGACTAATCGAGAAAAAAAAATGATACACGCATCATTTTCACTATTCTCTTTTCTATATATAACTTATTTTGACATTGAATTTTTTATCTCTCGCCATAATAATCAATCATAATTCTAGCACAGTCCTCAATTACAATTCAATTATCTAAATTGCTGTAAAATAAAGTGAGAAGGAAAGACAAGCAATTAAATAGCAATTGATCACGTTTTTTTTTTCTTTTCAAACTTTGATTTTAAAAATATCGAAATGACTTAACATTACATATTTGCCATCATCTTAATAAACATATTATCGTTAAATATTGAAGAAACATTGTATGGTATAATGATAATTAAAAAAAAAATGAATGATAGAATAGAAAAATGGGGTAGTTTTCAAAATTAATATTAACAATAAAATAAAAATTTTGTATCTACTCAACTTTTCGTTTTCCACGTTTTTTCATATCATTAAACGATTCCTCACACAATAGTACTTTCATTATTATATAACCAAGGAATAATAATGAGCATACAAGAAAAACAAAGCCTGGTGGGAATTCCCCATTAAAAATAAGACTGATAATACCAATTAACTGTGCAATCAATATCACCATTGCAATATATACGGATATTATCATCAATATTGAACTTGGTTCCTGTTTTTCACGATGGAATTTATCAAATTTGTTAACATTTTGCGATACAATGGTTGATGTAATGTCAGTATCCTTACTTTGTTTCATTTCCACATTATGACAAATTGACTTTTGATAAATTCTATCAAAGTTAGAGTGATAACGTATTGTTTGACGTATATTACCATATAATAAAAATATTTTCTCTGTTATTCGCGATATTATAAGACTCCAATTGAGTTTATTAGTATCATTGAATTTTGAATTACCCAATGAATACAATAAATATGGAAATAATCCGACATTTTGACAGCAATGACGTAATTTCTTCATTGATGAATTACCAAATATCAATGGTGTGCCGTTATTATTTCCATCTGCTGGAAAAAAAAAAATTGATAAAATAAACAAATGTTATGGTCGCTCATTGTCCAACAATTTATTCAATTGAATAAGCCAATTATTTATTTTTCTGATAAAATGTTGAATACCTTTAAACAGATCGGAAACCCGACGTGCAAGTGTTGGCTTCACTGTTAGAAAACTGCGGCGATCCATGATGAAATAATTAAATTGAAGACAATCAACAGAGTAAATAAATAAATAAATATACAGTCCTCGTGAATTTATGAGTAGATATTATTCGTGCTCCTTTGGAAATATTCATTCAAGTCCACTAAAAAAGTTGAAAGGTTATCCTTGCTGAAACATAAATAAATAAAAAAATTGATAAAAATACGTACATAAATGTGGCAAAAAAAAAATGAAAATAAAAAATATACATGCTCGCAACGTCTCGTTAAAGACTTTACGATAATGTGTGAAGCAATTTGCAATAATGTGTGAGAAAGATAATGTTAAAATTTTTCAACTGAGTAATATAGATCAATAAATCTCACATTTGTAAACCGTTCGCAGTGAATTTTCAAACTGGACTAAACCAAATGGATTTTATAACTGATCAGAGTTTGCACCCATTTAAAAATACTTAGTCAGGCCACATGCATGCACTCATACACGTATAGACATCAGGTCTTTGCGGCAATCACGGCTCACAAATGTGAACTAGCTTGGATGAGCATCGTGATTCTTGATAGCCTTTTGAACTTTCGCGATAATTATAAAGAAGAAAAAAAAAATTTGCACGAATATACATAATCGAGATATGAAAAAATGGGAAATACAAAAAAAATTAATTAGTTGATATTAAATTTAAAATTCAGGATGACAAATTCCTTTTGCATCATTAGAAGCTAATAAATTGAATTTACATTATTTTGCGCATAAAAAAAATCAAGATAACTTTGTGTCAATGACAATGAATTAATTTAAAGTCATTATTTTCATACTGTCTATCAACATGTCAGTGTGCCATGGAAATTTGTATTAATCAAACCTCATTACTTAATTTATACGATGGCAATAATTTCCTTCGAAGTTTCTAGCGTATAATATATCTTTATATATATTTATACTCACATTCAATATTATAGATTAATAAATATAACATAATATTCAATGTGATGATGTTGAAAAAAAATATAAATAAATATTTGTTTTAAAAATACAAATAAATATTCTGATTAATAACTAAATAAATAAATAAATAAAATAAGCTGTGGACTTAATAAATGTAAATTATTTATGTATTATTATTATTGTTAAAATTCAATCATTTTGCAAATTTTGAAGCTATTCATTTTCCCTAAATATAAAATGAGAAAAAAAAAATTATATTGCGTAATAAAATATGTAAAGAAAATAAATAAAAATTATTACCTTTTTCCTTGGGATTTTGAAAAGATTTTTTTGAATTTTAATAAAATATCTCCACCATATAATTCACTGATTATCAGTTTTATTATTAGTGCAGTTATAGTAAAGAAACATATTCAAGGTAATATTTATTCAAAGTTCAATGCTTTATTTTTTTTTTGTTTAAATATTATTCGAAGATGATAGAGAATTTCCATCGTGTATATTTCTCACACGCACACTTGTTCAAATATTACATTTGTTTTTTTTTTCTTCTTCCTTTACTTCTTCACTTTTTTCAGGAATGTAGAAAAATACCATAAATGCAACGTGATGATTAGTGCAATAATTTATAATAAATCAATTTGATTTATTAACTTTTTTGTGTTTCATATCATGTTATTTTCGTTTCAATGAAATAATAACTATCAAAACGATGAAATCCAAATTGATATTCGTGTACTTGTGTATAAACTCCCTCGAAATCTAAACACAACTGATGCATTTATGACATTTTCATTTGTCGCATGGACTGAACCGGATTGTTGTAAGACTATCGACTGAAGCGACCTCATTCAAGTGTGCTGTTCTGATGAATCAAATTGACATGATACTATAGTGGATAAAAATATAATTCAACGAGAATTCTGTTTTATTCCATCAATATCATTGGTTGATTCATCCCCAAACTCACCAATACAATCTCTTTAATACGTTATACAAAAATAAAAGGGCCATATAGTTATATTAAACACGACATGATCACGTGTCGAAGACATGTTTTGCTTTCAAAGAATTAATCTTCTTCATTGCTGCATTATTTTATATCGATTCTTAATTATTTTTTTTTATTATTATTTTCATTAGTCAGCATGGAACTTTTCTCAACAACTAAAAGCATTAAATAAAATAAATCTTGTTCAGATGCAGACATATTGTGTGACACTGGGAGGTCTTACTCATACATAATGACAGTTTTTAAATTACACTCGATATATATAATCCACAGACATACCATTTTAGCAATTATTAATGATAAGACAATATTAATGATGAGATAAAACCAAAAAATTTTAGGAAATTCAAATTATAACATTATTGCAATAATTAAACAGTATCATCCTGTATAATAACATTTTTTTATTTTTTACTTTAAAAAAAAGAAAAAGAACGAATAGATTTTTTTAATTTGTGTATCTATATAATATAAATGTATATATATATATTTAGAGATATGTGGAGATCTAATTGACTCTGATAAGAAACTTTTCTTGCAATTTATTTATACACGGTAAAAAAATGTATTATTTTTATCATTGAATCATAATTTTTCCGAACTGATGATCAACTTCTTATTTTCTTCTTTAAACTTTGTTTGTTAATTATTATTTCTTATATACATTCAACAATTAATATATAATATATATATTAATTTATTCATACATATTGATATAAAATATGAATAAAAATAAAAGCATAAACGTCTCATCAAAGTGTCTGCGAATGATAAGTTAATACTCATGCAGTCCATTTAATAATATCATTTAACTGAAAAACGTCCGCGTGTTCAATAGTGTCATTCCAACGAGAGAAAAATAACAGACCAAGAAAAAATGAAGTAACATCTATTGATAATAAATTTTTATTATTTATAATTCATACAACATATGCATATAATGAATATGAATCGCGTCTACTGAATTTGAAAAGATTATTATTTAGATATAGCCAGACGTGATCTGTCGCACGTCCACCGTCAATGACAATATATTATACAATATGCATCACATATCTTACATGCATATGTGTATGTATATATCCATCAGACGAACGATATTACACAATAATAATACGTTGATCCCACTCATTACTCCACTTGAATTACTCTCGTCAATGTCAAACACCAACTTGTTGCAGCATGTGTCGATATTTAAATTAACATTTTTATCCTTACTCATATTTTAAATGTGAATTGAATAAAATAAAAAAATTGTTTACGGTAACAATATTAACACAGAAATTAAAATGATAATATAATTTTAATATATATATATAAGGATGATTTTTAATTCTTTTCAATCAATCATATTTTATTCATTATCTATTTATCTGTATATAAATTCAGCATATTTTTCTTACGTATATTTCACGGCCATGATGTATGTTCGTGAGCTTGAATTATAATTTATATATAGTTTATATTTTACACTTTCATTGTTGTTTATCAATCGTTCAGTTTTTTTTTTGTCTTGTTTATGTATTTATTGATAATTCCAATGGCACTATGTGTATACATGTGAACAAATTATATAGAGAGAGAGTCCAAAGGGTGTTGGGTCTAGACAGCTCTCATAACGTCGTCTCTATTATCTACGTATTTAATCAATTCATATATTGCTGAATATATATTATATACTACACATTTACATTCATCCATACATTCGTACTAACGTGACTGTGTGAATACATTTTTCTTAAATAATCTTATCGAAAAATACTTTACGTTAACTTGAAATAAAATATATTGTATTGAATATATTGACTGAATATTTATGATAATTAATGTTTAACAGAGGAAAAAAAAAATGTATCACCATAAATTCAAGATCCAATGAATGACCTTAAGACAAACAAATAAAAAATATTGAGTTAACATAATAATAATTTCATTAGATTTATTTTTAACTTTTGCTAAATATTGCTACGGCATAAATATTCAAAATGTTGATTTCTTAGGTCCATTATTAATATTATTTATCTCCTCAGATCTCATGCACACACTTTCGTTTGTAAACATGCAAAAATCCAAGGCCGAATAAACTTACCTGCCGTGTCAAGCTTAAACGTATATAATAAAATCGTATTATTATAAATCCAACAATTCCGGCAAAAGCCACACACACAAAACGCTGACAAGCATCTACCTGAAATAATTAATTAAGAAGGAGGAAAAACGACAAAACGGATCAAATTTCAATACTTTTGTTTTTTTTTTTTTTTTTTTTTTTCGATTGCTATAAATATCTTTTAATTTTTTTTTTTTCACTTTTTCAAAGGAAAAAAATCACAGCTACATTAAAGGTGTGGTTTTTTCATCATAATAATAGACAATTATAATAGATAATAATTAATACACAATAATAATAATAATAATAATAATAATAATAATAATAATAATAATAATAATAATGTAATGATTATGATACTCGGATAAAATTATACAATAATTTTCCTTCCACATTTTCATCATACATGTATCCAAAAATTTTATTTTGATCCATTAAATTTTTTCCTCCTTTTCTTTCACTTATTTGTTTATATTTTTCTACTATTTATTCAAATTTTATCTTTTTTTATCATTTAATTTTTTTTATCATGATACTAATAACCATATGATTTTTTTAATTTTTATTTTTGCTTTATTTTATTAACATTAATGTATTTCTTTATATTTGTTTATGTGTATTTATATTTCGATATATTTGACATTATATACTATATTCATTTATTTATTTTTTTTTATTTATTTATACATGTATAAATCATTTTTTATTTATTCCTTTTTTTTTTTTTTTTTAGTGATGAACCGTCATCATTGAAGAGGGAGAAAACATGTTTGTAATAATTGTTTTATAATTCTCCGTCTTATATCTTCTTATTTATGACAATTGATTTCCTTTTATTTTTACAAACCGGTTTATATAAATTCAAAAAAAAAAAAAAAAAAAAGAAAATCTCCCCGATAAATGTTTTACGAGTTAATCCATCACCCTCTCTTTTCCTTATAATTCCTATCATCATTCTCTTATATGTTTCTCATGCGAATTGCAAAACATGTACTTCAACTCGTTTGTCTCGAGTTGACTTTTTTCAATTTCTACTCTTTTTTTTTGTCTTTTCACATTTTATGAACATACATATACATATCCAACACTCAAATATATCATACACACACATAGTCAAATCTCTCCCTCACGTAACAGTCTAAATAAATATTTGACAAAAGTATATACATACTCTGTCCATTAATTAATTTGCTCGCACTGCACTTTCCAATTTTTTTTTTTTTATTCACCTTCTCTGCTAATTTACACATCTTTTTGTAAACTTCTATCTACTTCTTCTCCTGATATAATACGACATTACATATATCACCTATTTATATATTTGTCGTATTCACAATTTCCTTTTTTTTTTTTATGTTTCTAATAATATATATTTATTTGAATTGTGTTTACTCCGTCGTATGGCACTCATATGGCTTGCTGTATGACCTAGCCAAAGCAATAATATACCATTTTCACAGCTGTGTAACAAAGAAAATAAAAATAATTAATTTATGTATGTATATCTACATATATTTATTGCTTTATTCAAGTCGGAAAAGCATGAAGAAAAAGATATAATGCGGATGAGAGCGAGATTGCAATAAATGGATATTATACACTCTTGTAATTCAGAAAAACCAAGGAGAGACCACCACATGACTATACTTGGCTCATTCACTTGATTCTCTTGTTTCTGTACTCACTCTTTTTATTATCTACTCATTTATTTTTTGACTATAATTCATCGTGTCTTTATCTTTCATTTAATGTCTTGTGAAAACAACAATCATGTATATGGATATTTTATCTTTAAAATTTGTTATGTTTTTTAACTGAGTCAAATCAATTTTTTTCCGCCACTTTGTGTCTTTCATTGTCATGAAAAATATTTGATAAATTGGCTAGGATGGATGACTATATTATTGTGTATATTATCTATATGGAATGGCTATATTCTAATTTGAAGTGGAAAATAAACTAATACATTTTTTTTTTTATTTATGCATAATCAACATTAATTTTTCATTTGAATTTTTTTAATACGAATATATTAATTTATAATCAATTCATGATGCATGTCATTGTGCAGTACATAGGGCGAAGGGGATTTTTTAAATATTATACTAGGTATTGTTCAGAAAATTCCACTGTTATATAATTGAATTAATCACAATCGTTTGTTTATATTTTTCAAAATTAAAAACAATATCATGTGAGTTTGAGGTTTGTATGTAGATTTATTTTTTTTTGATTTTGTTTTGAATATTATATATTTTTTTTTAAGGCACTTACATTCAAGTCCACAATTATTATCGATTCTATTTATATTTTTTCTTCATTCAGTAATTTTTATATTTCTTCTTCTCTTTTCATTCCATTTTTGGGTGCTATATTTTTTTTATTTATGTCTCGTTTTATCAATTTTATTCCAAGCCTTAATGTAATTATTGTTTTTGCGTCATTTTATAAGTGTTGCTAAGGCACACGATCGTTTCCTAACAACAGAATGAAAATGTCGGCCATTATATATGGAAAAGGCCCTATAGGCACCTTGCTTTTGTATACATAACCATTTGTATATATGTCTTTATATATTCTTCTAATTTCTATGTGTATTTGACAGTTAAAAAATTCTATAAATTCTACGGTCGTGCCGCAAAAAAAAAAAAATTAAAAATAAAAAAAAATATACTCAACATTGTCTTTTTGTAATTTTTATTATTTATTCTCTTTGTTTTTATCCTATAAAATATTAAGTGAAACGATATATTTCAAATATGAGTCGATGAGAATATTTTTTTTCTCGGACGTATTCCTTTTTTTTTATTTGTCTTTTAGTTCTTATCATGTTGATTTGTTCGTTTATATTTGAGCATCACACAATTCCAGCGATAAAGACTATATAACTACTGTTCGCGCTTTCTGAATTATACAAATACATATACATAGTACATTTCATTTATTCATTAACTTTATATTTTGAAAAAAAAAAAAAGAAAAACAAAAATTGTATTTTTGCTCCTTTTAATTTAATTAATATATATTCGAAGTATACTTTTGAACTATATTTATATTGTTGCTCAGTTTATCCTCCCTCATTTTTATTTCTCACGTTTTCGTATCTTTTTATTATTTATTAACATCCCTAAAATATTTTTTTTATAATTCTTTCATATTTATTTTTTATTGTTTATTGTTTTCCTATTCAAGTGTTCTTCTCAATACTGTTCATAAATACAATAATAAAACACAATTCACTGTATTTCAGACTTTCCCTGAAAATGAAAAATAAAATTTTGATAAAAGCACTTGATTTGACTTTACATATTTTTTTTTTTTATTTTTCTATCTTTAGTACGACTATTCGACTGGGTTATGTTTTTCTCACATGCTTTCCATCCTTTCTACAAATCAAATCTCCCTATTCATTATCTTTATTTATACAAAAAAAAAATTTTTTTTATACTTTTAAAATTCGTCGAAAATCCTGAATAAAATTCAACCATCCATGTGTCGATATTTATGCGCGGACATTTGTGCTAAGCCTAGTACTGCATATTGACATTGAAGGCAATGATAGTGTGTTTGTTTACCCGAATGTTGACATTGTACAGCGCCACACGGTTGACTTGGTGTAAATTTTTGAAAACCTGCTGCTGCAATACTGTCAAGTTTTGCATGCTGACGTCGATGCGCCACAACTTTATTCGTATCAGTACAAACAAAATCGCATTTTAAACAATGGAAATGTGATGCTTTATTTTGCATCGATCCTAATGACGAGGTATAAGCACATTGTGCTCTACCACAAGGTACATTAGCACGATACTGTTGAAAATCACCGCCCATCAATGTGTCTAAACGTTCATGACGTGCTGTATGCTGAACAAATCGTGTTTTATCACAAAATGAATAGCCACAATCTTGACGCATACAGTGAAAATGTGTTTGATGTTCTCGATAGCCACAATGTGGATAACGACAATCCTCATTGAACCTGAATCTAATATAACCATCTGGCACAGGTTCGTCTTTCAGCATTCTCATTGAATGATGAAGTCGCTGTTTTTTTGCTTCTACAGAATTACTGTCGGGTGGCGAAAGCGCGCGCTTATTTAAATTTAAATTTGCTGCCAATGATGCAAGAGGATTTTCGTCACGTGATGGTGGAATAAAGTTGCCTGGCGGTATTCCCGGAGCGAACATAAGTCCTGGTGCACCTGCATACATAGCACCATGTTGAAGAAATGGCGGTAGCGCTGAATTCATCAAAGCAATCTGTTGATTCATTGCAGCCATTACTGCAGGATTTGGAAAATGAAATCCATGACTGAGATCGAGTTCAAAATTCGCAAGTACAGATTGTGGTACGCTCGTTGGCACTGATGGTATTTGCATTTGACTATTATTTTCATTATTGTCCATTAATTGAATTGCCTCATCACGAATTAAATCAGAGGGTTCACGTTTTATATTATTATGCTGATTATTAGAATCGGGTCTTGGACTTTCTAACTTTATTTCTTTCTTAACTGGCTGTTGTTGTTGCTTTTGGGGCTGCTGCTGTTGTTGATGCTGCTGCTGCTGCTGCTGTTGTTGTTGTTGTTGTTGTTGCTGCTGCTGCTGCTGCTGTTGTTGCTGTTGTTGTTGTTGATGTTGTTGATGTTGTTGATGATTCATTTGGCCTAATGTTTGCTGCATTTGACGTTGCATATTTTGAAAGCTTTGAATATTCTGTACCATTTGTGCATTTTGGCTCATAAAATCATGCTTTTGTTGAGACAATTGCGTTAAATAATCATGGGGCAATTGATTGGTGTTTTGTTGAATATTAATATCATGATGTTGTTGACTCAGTATTGCGCCTGTTGAATGTTTGGCAATGTGTGCAACTAAACGATCCAATTCGGAGAATGCCTGATTGCATGCATTGCAATGATAATGATTTTTTCGCTTTAATTTGCAGAATGGACGGCTACAGCTTTGATCTGGACCGTATAATGTGTGCGATGACGATGTTGAACTAGTTGATGGTAGTACTGGTATAATTTCTGAAATTGACCAACAGAACAAGAAAAAAATCTGTTAAAAATAGTTGTGAAATATCAGCACGAATTTTTTCTTTTGATTTGAAATAAATATAATGTTACGACGATAATTGTGGTAGAATTTTTTTTTATCGTATATTTGAAAAAACGAAACACACCCACACACACACACACACACATTCGCACGCACGCATACACGCACACACACGCTTTAAGTAATTTTATCAAACCAAAATTATCGTCAGTAATAAGTAATTCATTTAATGGAAACATTGAGAGAAAAATTCTTCTATATATTCAATTAAGACTGTGTTTTCTTTTTAAACTGGACGGTGGCACGAACCTTGGTGCACGGAAGCTCGCATGGATAGCATGGCGCCCGGAAGTGCGGGTTCATTCGGCGGTCCGCTGACCGGATAATAGGTGCCTGCCGCCCTCACCACTAGCAACAATCAACCAAACAACCAACACTTCAAAATATGATACCGCCTACTAATATTATACAACCACCTCTTCATATATATACTTTTTTTACAATGCTCAGAAATGCTCAATTAAAAATTCATTCAAAGAGAAAAAACAACATATGAAAAAAAAATTATATGTATATGCATATTCATAATTAATTTAAGAAGATTTAAAAAAAAGAAAGGAAGATTTAAATCAATGAGAATGGTTTAATGTGGTGCATTGTAGATAAAATATATAAATTGTACCAATATGCGTGCAAATTTTCATGCGTTTGATGCAATTTCAGAATCATCTGTATGTAAATATTTATGTTTGTGTGCAGTGATTCAAAATGTATAATCAAACTCTTCTCTATCTTTATCCACTACTGTACTTTTAGTAAAAAAAAAAAAAATAAATTTGGAAAAAAAAAGTAAAAAAAAAAATTAATTTTTCTATTTTAACTAAATTTAAAGAAAGTTGCGCTAGCTTCGTGCCCACCAAACAATCAAACTCACCCATAGTTTTACTAGCATCACTACTTGACAGGTCATCCTTCTCCTCAATAATAGACCTACTATCATCTGGACTTTTGCTATCGAGTTTTTCAATTAAATCTGCTGGATTTTTCACTTGAATCCTTGGTTTTGTTTCCTGCTGTTGATGCAATGGAATTGATGTTTGACACTCTTGATTAATCAATTCCACCACTGAGTCAACAATACCGCCTCCACCGCCTGTATGCTGTTTTTCATGTAATGCTATCGTTGAATATCTTACAAATGAATATCCACAATTTAATCGTGTACAATGATAATGTCGATGGACTTGATTGCTATGACATCCAGGTAATCGGCAGTCCACCATTTTATCAAAAAAAGCAAAACCTGGTGGTATGTCAACATTATCATGAAAGTCTTTGCTGTGCATCAATAGCTGATCAGATCGATCTGTAGAAAAATGACAACGCGGTTGAGAACAATGATAATGTCTTGACGATCGAATAACACAAGCTAAATCGGGACAAGAGTCAGAATGATAAGTGGCAAACCCCTCAGGTTCACCTGTGCTATTTGTTGGTGATAAGCTGCCTTCACGTTCATCTGACGCTGGATTAAAACTCGTTGGTGTGGGTTTTGGTAATTTAAAACTTGTAAATATTGCTTGAGGTGAGTCTTGTGTGTGGCTTGTTTGATCGCCACCAGACCAAATTTCAATTACCCGATTTTTTGGTGGTCTACCACGTTTCCGCCTAAACATCGCGTCGATATTCGTCAAATGGGTGAGTGTTACATCTGTCGATAAAACTTGCGTTGAACAATTAAGATTTAATTGTCGACTATATTCGTGTATTTTATAATGTTGCAATCGTCTAAAGGGTTTATCTGTTGAAAGAATTACTTCTTTACAATTTTCCCAATTGCAGTGGTAATGTTTTTCCTTATCATAATACGGACATGAATCATCGCAAGTATTATCCTCAAAAAATGCGTCGGTAATACGTTCCTGAGTTTCGTGCTCCCGAAGATGTTCACGTACCTCTCGAGGATCTCTCAATGTGGCACCACATCGGTCTAACGCACAATGATAATGTTCACGACCATATTGGCATGAACAATCAGCTGACGCTGACGCAAGATACGCTAATTCTGAGGAAGTCAAAGTTTGAGGAGATTGAGGTGGCTGTTGATCAATTATTGTCATAGTTGAACTGCCACTGGCAATTAACGGATCAAGTGACGTTGTTGTTGATGCTGTTAAATCCATTGCTAAATCGCTTGCGCTCTGAAATGAATCTTCCAATGAATAGAATGATGGTGAACCTCGTCCTTCATTTGAACTCTCGCCATTAATACTCAATGCTAAACTTTGATTGGTCATTTCGTCCGTTGTCCAACCAGTTGGTCTTATGCCACCACTGCTAGCACCACCACCACTATTTCCTACTTGTTTATATTTACGGTAAGCAACTTCCGACTCATGTCTTTCATGTTTGCGTTTGTGTGAAAATAATTGACCGGACGAGTGTAGTACATAGCTACAATGAGGTCTTATACAATGTATGTGATTGCATACACGTGAAAATCGACATTGATCAAAGGGACATGCTTCAGACTTCATGAATTTCTTGAAACCATCGCGTGACAATTGCTCGTCTTTTATATGATACGACTTGTGTTTATCCATATCAGCTTTGTTTTTGAATGTAAAACGACAGCCTATTCGACGACAATGAAAATGTGTTGTGCGTTGACCGGCGAAGGGACAATAATCAGTTGCACAATTTTCCGTTGCACGAAAACGTTGGAAGCCTTCTTGTATAATAGCCGAGTCTTTACGATGATAATTTGCGTGCATTTGCACATCAGACGTCGATATGTATACTTTGTCGCAATTATCATGAATACAATGATAATGAGTTTGTTTGCCATTGTGTGGACATGATCGTGTTGGATGTCTCTCTGAGCAATCGTCTGTTGGTGAATAACGCATAAAACCATGCTGTAGTGATTCGTCTCGTTTTTTATGCCATTTAAAGTGCCGGATCATTTCTTCTTTTTTAACAAAAACTCGGCCGCTACAATCAAGACAATGAAAGTGTTCGCGACAACCCAATTCTTTGCAACATAAACTTCCACATTCTTGACCCGATGTAAAACGTCGTACATATCTTGAGTAGTCAATTATCGGTTGTGGTACGGCAGTTTTTGTGCCGATAAGGTTGTCCGCGACTGGAGACATGCTCTGCCTCAGCAATGCTGCAACAAAAATGGTAATGTAGATTGCTCTCGCCGCCGATAATACCTGAATGAGTGTTTTTTTTTTTTTTAATTTTTATGTGTAGGTATAGGTAATGTCGACTCCTATATGACCAGTTTTTAGTTATTTCCATTAATTTTTTATTCCGACTTTATCGATCGAATTCACCCTATCAACTGTCAGATGTCGTATGAAAGCGGTCTGAAAAATTTTCTGAAAATAAAATATTACATTTGGAGGAGAGAAATTCCCTCTATCCGCTTCTATACATCAACATATATTGGAGAGTTATTAGTGCAACGTTCATCGACCCACGCTCTCAACCAAAATAAATAATAAGTATTAAAAAAAAAAAAAAAAAAAATTACTCCGTTCGAAAACTGGTTGTGCCCATGCTCTCTCACTCATTCAAACTTGAAATATATATACATATACATATGTATGGCTATCTACATATATATCAGGTCATAATAAGTAAATACAGAGAGCAGATGAAGTTCGAGAAGAGTTGATATTGGATGAAGAAAAAGCAAAAGTTTAAAGAAAAAGAAAAAAAAAAATAAAGAATGTTTATCATTTTAGTAAAGAAGACTCACCATTGTATTAAAATATCTTGCATAATGTTGTTTTATAAATCTCTTTTCTTCTTTTCATTTTTGTTTTATTTTTTCTTTATATGAATATATTTATGCAAAGTTTAACAAAATGTTTAAACGTCATTAACAATTAAAGGAAATGTATCACCCGTTAATACAATAATGTGTTTTAATAGCGGAAGGAATATTTATTGAAATGAAAATAACGAAATTAAATTAAATAACACATACGTGACTGAGCTTAAACAGCGAATCTTAAAAAAAAAAAAAATATGAGAAACCTCTACACGAGGGTAAAATGCATCATCAAACATATATGTACGACATTTATATATATACACAACTGTACATGTATAAACGTGTGTGTTTGAATTCTATTGGGATCCGCAGGAGTTTAGCCCTTTTCCATATAACCTCCGCCGCCTTTTCAAACCCGAGGAACCCTTTATTCTCGTTCTTTGGTGTTCTTAAAACTCTAACGCGACCCTGTCCGAAAAGAAAAAAAATAAATAAATAAATAAAAAATCGTAAAAAATAAGAGAGTCGAGGCCATATAGAGAAAAAGAAAGAGAAAAAAAGACGAGCGAGAGAAGGGAAGGTTTAAATTTTTCGAAAAGCCGAGACTGAAAAGACACCGTATATTTCGAGGGGCTCACACAAACACACACACTTCTTCCCTCGCTTCCTCCCTCACTCTTTCTCACCAGCTCATTTTTTTTTTTATCATTTAATCCGTAGGCTCGCTTGAATAATTCTTTATGCGAGAGCATTGCCACACGCACTGAAAAAAAAAAAAGTTGGAATCTAATATAAAGTACGATGCACGTGTATCCATCCACAAAAGACGTAAATTTATATATAAATATATATATATATGTATGTATATAATCAATAAATTTTGATGAGATTTATTGAATGAAAAAACATTGATAATAATAGTTAAATAATTACTATTATTATTTTTGCTAGGTACAGTAGTGGAGTAAAATAACTATTTTATTTATGTACATATTTTTTATGCCTTTTTTTTTTTTTTTTTTAAATATGCATACGTGTTGAATAATCTCGGTTTGATGTTTGAAACAAAGAAGCGCAGTCGCGTGTATATATGGTTATAGGCGGAAGATCCAAAAAGTAGAAAACTCATACAAAATTCGCGGAAACTCCAACGTCTCTCTCTCATCTTTCTTATGTACTGGAAGAGCGACAAACTCGTAAATGCCACACAGTGTCAGTGTATTTCGAAATCTGAGTAAGTTGAGTATGAGAGAGCGAGACGTAAATGTAATGAGACAAAAGTGGAAGTGCGGTTTGAAAATACGAAGAAAAAAAAAAATGAATAAAATAAAATAAAAGAAGAAATAATATATACATATGGTATATTTTTGAAAAAGGGATGGTAGACATAGGACTTATAAGAGACACCAGTATACGTAGATACTAAACTATTCTAAGATGCTTTTGCATCCATGTCGACGACTTATTGTCTCTCCTTTATATAGTTACTACTGCACATACGTACTGAATATATATATTCAAGCGTTTTACTGTGTGAAATAATGCATCGCCCAACTATGTTATTTCTGTCAAAATTACATTACGCTTGCTGTTATTCTCTAGATGATGCTGCTTTGCGGTATATATTTTGTATTTTTCTTCTTTCTCTACATGATATTATTTAGCAAATAGTCACGTTCTCAAGCCATTCAACACCTTATAGCTTGTATTTAAGGAATTGTTACCAACAAATGATGCGTGAAAAAAAAAAAGAAATATATAGAAAAGTGAAAATGATTATATCATAAATTGTTACAGATTATCATACTTTTGTTTATTTACATAACTAAATAATTTTAATTTGTGTGCAGTATAAATGTATACATTCATTCACATGTGTTTAGGTTATTTTAGCTTGTGCTAATTTGAAATAACCTAATAAAAAAAATTATAAATATTAATTTCAACCACGTGTGTAATAATAATTATTATTTTTATCATTCGTAAAATTACATTGTTGCTTTCTTGGAAACTTTATATTGTATTGTACTACAAATAATGTATTCAAAAAAAAAAAAGAAGAATGAAGCCACGTGCACTTTGAGCAATTAATTCAAATGTATGTGCGAGTGTACATCAATGTATATAATAAAAATTTATATTTATTCCCCAAGGCTTATAACGAATAATGAAACTTTTGATGGGATATTTTCTTTCTCTTTCAATTCATTCGTCCAATTTTAATCGCGTTTATAAGTAGGTAAACGTATGTATGTATGTATGTATACGTTTATACAGCCAGATATTGATGTGTTGATTTTGTTAAGATCTTCGTACGACTCTTACTATTTTATATAGTGTTCTATTTCGTTCGTAAACCCCTTTTTCCCCCAATTTGGCAATCGCCCCTTTTTTCATTTGCCACCCCCTTGAAAAATGCGCTATTCTCTAAACTCTATCTGCCACCATCTCCTTTCCTCACCCTTATACACACCCGGTCTTTCTCATTATTTAATTTTTCGATTTTTTTTTTCACTTTTTTTTTTTAATTTTCAATTTTGTCACGACGTATTATTTTTTTTTTTCAACCTACTAGACGGGTTCTATATAGTTTTATATGTAACATTAAAGTGCGAAAAAGTATAAGGGAAGAGGGGAAGAATATATATATATACCCGTTTGGTATACTTGAAAATAAACAGAATCGAACCCTTTCTGCAAATTCAAATAAAGACCAAGGGGGGTCGAGTGCTTTGAACGAATGTGCTTCTACCCTTTTTTTTTTATTCCCTTATTCAAAATTTTTTGCTTTGGTTAAAAATTTTTTTTTTTCTCGTGTTATTGTTCTCTTTATGCTATATTGAATTTTAGAATTTTATTCCCTGGTAAAAATTCCACTGTGGATCGATGATCTACTGTCAAAACAGTAATTTCATTTTGCGGCATGATCGCAAGAATGAATACTACTAGAGGGAAAAATAATAGCATAGCCCCCCTTATTTTTTTTTTTTTTTTTTTATGAATAAATCCATTATGGTATGCTCAAATTTTTATAAATCATTTAAATTCCACGTATTTGTACAATAATCTTTTTAAATCTCTCGTAACGTTTTTCTACTTCCTTTCAATCGAAATTAGTATTTTAATATATTCAAACAAAAAATAAATATCTATCTAACAATAATATTAAAGTAAATAAATCATACAAACCGGCTGAAATATGTCAAGATTTTTTCTTCAGACAAAATAAAATTCAAAAATAAATTAATATACCTAATGAAAAGCCGAAATATAAATAAAATAAAAAATTTTCAAAATAAACCATTTTGCTTCTATATCAAAACTCAAAGATTTCCACGTGCAACTCAAGTATTTTTTATTTTTTTTTTTTTATTCTTTTTTTATATTTTCACGAAGCAATAGTAAAACTATATGAAATACCGTATCGCAAGCGTGAACGCACACTCCCTATTTTGTGCTTTAGTAAATTGCCCAGTGTAATGATATTTCAACCCCCTTCATTGCTTTGTATGACTGTATGTATCTATCTATCTATATACATACTATATATATATATACTCTCTGAGTAATTGGGGGCACGATGATGGATCAATAAACTTTACAACGCACTTTCACGACTATAGCCTCGCCCTAATATATATATATATATATATATATATATATATATATATATATATATATATATATATATATATACATATATATGCCTACATATATTTATTTTTTTGTATATATGCTTGTAAGTATATTTATTTATTATTTATTATGTGTATGTTTATGTGTGTTTTTCATTAGTTGAAAAAAAATTAAATTTGTGCACTATTTTTTTTTTTTTTTTTTTTTTCTATTAATTTTTATACATTTGTTTAATTAAATTAACACACGTATATATTAGAACGTATATATATGTATTTATAAATAAATGTATAAAATGTTTGTAAAGTATTTGAAACGCTTCTATTATTGTCTAAATGTCACACACTTCAACTGTTTAGATAGTGTGATCACTCTTTCATTTACCACCCTCTTTTATTTTCTTCTCTTAAAAATTTATTTTACCAACGTTTCTTCCGCGATCTTGTTCCTAAAGTATAAAAGCTTCGTGCGCATTAGTGTATAGCACTGACCTCTGGGTATCTTGCGTTTGCTAAAGCTCACATTCGCTCATTCTTTTATTCTTTTTTTTTATTTATTTTTGTTTTTTTTTTGTTTTTCCTCCTCTCTCCGTATCACGCACGAAATATCTCTCTTATTTGTATCGCGAGTGGCCACTAGCGCCCGCGTTTCTGTCCCGCAACGTATCTAAATGAATCGAATATCTATTTTTCACTCAAGCATTGGCAGGGCGAAAACGATTTCGAAAGAGCGCGCAGACTGCGAGAGCTAATGTACTACAATTAGAATATTTTTTAAATTTCTCCAATTCCACCCGAATGATTTGGCACATGTCTATAGTCTTCCCCTTGCTCTCTTTTCTGAGCACAGCTCCATCTTATTTCACCTCGCTCTATCCATCTGAAATTGCTTTAGTATACGATAAAAAAAAAACCGCGAAAAAATAGAAATGAAAATAAAAATAAAAATCAAACAAATTAACTAAAATCTTTGACATTATTTCCACATAATAGAAAATTAAATAATTATTTTATATTCATTTGTATGAATCTACATATTATAAATCGCGTACGCTGCATATGCAACAATAAAATATACATGTAAAATTGATATGTGTAGAGCATGTGAGTGTTTGAAAAGTGTTAAACAAACTCGGTCATGAAATAAGAATTGAGATGAAGACAATAGTGAAGCTAAAACAAAGTAAAAATAAAAATGAAATAAAAGTAATTTAGAGTGGGTTACAGATGAGATATATATTTTCAACGCACAACAAAATACATTCCACAATAAGAATTTCGAGGACAATGATAGCATGCGATGAACTAATGCCAATTCTTTTCTTTTTTTTTTTTCCTTTCCTCGATAGATAAATATATTTATCAATTGAGGCCGAACAAAATTCACTATGCGGCCAACAACGAACTCATTTCACAATAGTTACTCCTTCACATTTCAGTATGAAAAAATATATATATACATTTAACAATGTTATAATATTGAGTTGAACACTTTAATTGCCAAATAGCTTTCAATATATTTTTTTTTCTTTTATCAATCTTTATTTTTAAACAATCATTTGATCGGAGTGATATGTTTAAATTTATGAATGACATTGAATGCATTCATCAATGTCAATGAAAAATTGTCTATTAAATAAATCCCAATGTTAATTAATAAATAAACAAAAAAATATAAAATAAAATAGAAAAAGTATTTAATTGTCGATCTACAGAATTAGTCGGGTTGCTAAATCGAAAATTAAATTAGTTCTTAATCAAGTGAAAAATGAATAAAAAAAAAGATTTTTGTTACTATATGGGGAGAATTTTTGCGTTGAGAATTTTTGTCAAATTGGTATCTGCATTCCTTCATCAAAGAGACGACGAGACAGACGAAGGGAGGGATGTGGGTTGAAAGAGCTCCCGCTAGCGCATCAAAGTGCGCTCTCACCTATACATATGTGTACAGATGTATTTGTATATGTATATATATATGTCTTAAAGAATACCAAAAATAACAAAAGGGAAGCAGACTAATAATGTTTGGCGGCGCATCAGTGTATGAGTATTTGGCAAAAGAATATAGTTGGGGCGATATTGGTGGTGCGCGGTCGATTCACGAATGGCTGAAATTAATAAAAAGTTGAGGAACGATAAATTAGACCGGCGTCGGCGGTGCGAGGAAGGGATAGAGAGTGCTCTCCCTCTCTCACTCTCTTCATATCTTTCCTTCTTCTTTCCCGCTCTCTCACACACTCTTTATTTTTAAATGAATGCAGAACTCGTGTATATATATATATATACGGGTGGTTTAAGAGTCCTGAGAACCGAAACTCCGGACGATAATAAATTTTAAATATAAAATTTTTCGCCGAAGTCATAGACTCTTTTGATGTTTTTAGATTATAATTTTTTTTTTTTTTTTGTCGCGAATTTTTGGCTTTTTAATTGAATTATTCGTTTCATTTAATTATTTTTTTTCAACCTCTATTGTAGTATCTATAAATTTATGTTGATATGGAAAAAAAAATTTTTGTTTTTTTTTGTTTCGTACTTGTATGTATATAAAAATATAAATGAAGGTATTATCGCAAAAGTTATACACACTATATATACTATATGTGATATAAATGGTTTCAGATGGAGCGTGAAATTCGCTTTCGATTGAAAAGTGCATTTTATTCCGAGAGTTGGAGCCATAAATATTTCAACCACAAACAATTGCACTGATATTCATAGTTACGTAGAATTATAAATGTAAAAGAAAACTTGATAAAATTATATTCATATATAAAAATATAATTTCTTGAATATTAATGTACAACTAAAGATTCATGAATTTCAATAAAGTCTTTAAAAGTATTTCAATCATTTTCACTCGCTCTGTATAAATTTTATTTATTCATTTTTTCTTTTAATGTTTTCATTTGGTTTTCATTATGGTGATGATAACAAAATGACATTTATTCATCTTATTCTTAAAATTAATAAATAATACTTTTCATTAAATCCATGAAGAAAAAAAAAAAGAGATTAAAAAAACCAATTACGAAGATTGAATAAATTTGTTTACGATGTGTAATTGTGGATTTTAATAGCAAATTATGACGAATTAATATGAAAATGTTTTTTTTTTTTTTCAGGGGATATTGGAAATAATGAGTGAAGAGGGTAAAATAGAAAGAGAGTTAAAGAGAGAGGAGCATCTCGACCAAGAATAATACGTTAAAGTCAGCAACCAGCAACCGACTCTAATTGGCCACTTTGTCCATTTATTCGATTTATTTAAATTATGGGACAATTGACAGTAGGCATTCTATTTTTTAAATCTCCCCGGCGAACCGACTGATTGGGTGAGATTGGCGTGAGACACTGGCCCCACAGATTCCCCAGTTGTGGGCTTAATCAACTTTGATTGCTGGCATCACTCACCGTCTTTCTCTCTCTCCCTCTTTCTCTCAATCACTCTCTCTTATTTCATATAAACACTCACATACATACATATATACATATACCTCTTTTGCATTCATTTTTATATCACATAATTTTATTCTTCTTCTCCTTCTTTTATATTATTTCATTGAATATATCTTTTTATATGCGTATGTAACCACGTCCATTAATACATTACACTCCTCCTCTTTCTTCCACTTCTCTGTTCATTTATCATCAAATACTCTATCGAATGAATCAACTCAAAAAATTATGAGAAATTATTTGTCACTCTGCATTGTATTAAATCATTTTCATAATGAATATAAAGGAGAGCAAAGTGAGAAAAGAATGAAATAATTAGATAAATAATTTTAAGAGGTGATAAAAAAATATTGCAATATAAGTACACAGTAAAATATTTTGTGTAAAAATCTATACTAAATATTTTTACACAATTTCAACTCATTTGATTTAATAACATCAATATTATGGTAAATATTCAAAAAATGTGTCGACATTAAATTTAAATAGTGTCACAAACAATAATTAATATTAAATTTAACGAAAAATATTATTCATTTCACTCAAAATTAATTTCAACTGGACTTTTACTCAAAATTTCTTACTGTGTCGTGTAGCAATGAAGAATAAAAGCATATGAGCATAAAGATAATATTTTAACTATAATTAATTGGATTATCACTAAAATATATTAGTCATGCTTTAATTATTCATTTGATTTTTTTGTCAGAAAATTTTTTTTTAGCATTTCGAACAATGTATATATATAAATAAATATTTATTAGTAAAATTCCACTAGCAAGCACCCAAACATGAATTCATTCATATTGAAAAATGTTCATTTGCTCGTATTTATTAATTGTTTTTTTTTATTCTTTTTTTCGTGCCAATACTCATTCTCATCCCACTTCCTCGATAATTCTTCTCATAATGCTGTGGGCGGATATTCCAATAAAGGGGGAACACACTAGTCTCCCTACCTCGCCACGATAAAAAAAAATTACTCGTTTATGGATGATTCGTCATTCACTTTTATAATATACAATATCCTTTTTTTTTTTTATTTTTTCTTCCCGAATATAAACAATTGTATGTGTATGTGCGCCTAAGTGTGTGCGTGTTTTTCCATTTCAAACATATAATTAAAATTTTTTCAACTTACCAGATACTTTTGGATCAGCGCCTTCCACTTTCATTCCAGCCAGACTCGCTATCGTTGTTGGTATCTGTAAAATTAAATTGGGATATAAACAAATATTTAAATTAATTATCAGATAAAGAATGAATGGACAAAAAAAAAAAAAAGTGATTTGAATTTATTTTGTATAATTTTGCAAGCGCCAATATATTAAGTATTACAAAATAAATTACAATATATTATACGCATATAGATAGAAGTAATGACAATAATATATTTCCTATATGTACCCCATTGGCATGTGTCGTCACTTCAGATCAGTGACCTTGCCTTCGAGCGTACAATGACATCGAATATTCAAACGAGCTTCCGGCTTGTGTGTCGGTATATAACCCTAAAGAATATTTATATTTACAACATTTATTCACGTAGGATTTTTATACTTGATATCTTGACTCGTTTTTGCCCCTGCATGCACGCATTATCAATGATATAAAAAAATATTTAAACATATAAATATGAGAGTGAAAGTGAGAAAGAATAAAAGTTATACACGCATATGTTAAATATTAACCGTTTATAAATACACGCGAATAAAATGCGGATAAAGCGTCACGATGGATTAATTAGAATTTCGATTTTAAAAGCTAATTGGCATCACAGCTATGAAGTTAAACCAAGTGAGGTTGATGACACTATATATGTAAACTCATGATAATAGAAGACACACACTGGAAAAATCAACGGAAATAATTATTTTCTTTAACATTGAAATAAATAATTAAAATTTACTTTCTTCATTTTTGAATTAAATTTCAATGAATTTTTATTTTAGATTATATATGTGTGGTCGTAAATCATTTTTTAAATTTTCTTCTTTACTTTCGATAAGTGAAGCTTTAAATATACATATCTTCAATAAATATATATATATATAAAATGCAAACTGTTGGAAACCTCACAAAATTTGAGAATAAATTATTATTTCTAGTTCTGTACGATTTCAGAAGCCCTAAAGTTAAAGAAACAAATCCAACAGATATATATACACGCACACACACTCACACACAGATAAATAATGTATGATATGATTGAATTTATATAGAAATATTTTTATATATATTTTTTTTACTTCATTATCACTTTATCTTATACGCATTTGAATAACCTTGCCATATCCTATTTATATAATCTCATTAGCTTGATAATTATCATCAAATACTAACAATATTTGTCAAGGTAAATATATAAAAAAAGAAAACATTATTGCTTTGCTGACAAAAACCCGTAGTTTTTCCTCTCAATTATAATAATATAACAATTTTATCATCAATCATTCTCGAACTTATAAAACCTAATATATTTAAAATTTTCATTTTTCCATTTCCTGTGCCTAGAACTCACACACACACACATACATAAACCAGCACGCAAAACATATTACTCAGACATTTTTATCCCCTTTTAATATCCCTCCATCATATCAAACTTCCATATATAATTTCCATTACATATTTCCTCGACATTATAATCATATAAAAAAAACAAAGAAAACAAAAAAATCACTGAATAAAAAGAAAAAACGAATATACATAAAATAACGTATAAACTGTAATGCGCAACATAAACGACAAGCAAAAAAAAAAAAAGGTATATAAAGGAAAAAGTCGATGACGTCGACGACAATATTCAAGTATAGAAAAGAAAAATGATAAAGTGGAATCGCATGTGCAATATAGTGGGGGGAGTAAAGGAGCACGCAGCAGCAGAAACAGCGAAAGAAGACTGCATCGCAGTAATGGAGAGTGAATAAAGGCCGCACGGAGCGTCATGAGGCCCATGAGGCCCTCTATGTAAGGGGTACAGTGACGACCAGTATACAGTGTATAGTGGGGGAAACGTAGGTATATGAGAAAACAATAGAGCTGATTTGCAAACAATAGAATAACGTTAAGAGTCGAGTATTATGTACGCCGTTGTTACTTCTTTGCCATAACGCAATATTGATTACATATACAGACAGACACACATACACACACACACCCATATATATATATATATAGATGGTAGAGAGAGCAGCGCATATGCCCATTAATATTCAAAGGCGAAAATAATGTAAATGCTTCAGCAAAAATCCAGGGGAATAATTTTAATTCTTTTGCTCCACAACCTCTTAGACCAACAGATATTCCGTATTGGCGATATGTATGGCTTTGTAGTAACTATATATAGCTATTTCTGATGGGTATGTGTGTGTGTGTGTGTGTGTGTGTAAAGGTTTTTGTTCATTGAGGTGGGTTCATTTTATTTTCTTCACCTTTTTTTTTTTTTTCGATTCGTTTATTTTATTTTATTTTTTGTTTTTTTTTTTGGCTGTGTGTGTGTGCATATATTTGCGTTGCGAATTCATATACGTAAACAAATGAAAGTTACAGTACATGGCTCTCATGGCTATGTGTAAACGGGTGCAGAGTACAATTGTAGCCTTGTAACTATATATTTACCCTTGTTTCACAATACGCTGATTTTATATTCATTATTAAAATTTATAAAATATATAAATAAAATGATATTGAATATTAATATGAAAGCAATAGATTAATTTTGTCTTACTTTTTATCATTTATCACTATAATTTGTATGTTGTCTGAATAGCGCTGGTAAATTCGCACTTTCAAGCAGTATAATAACTCGCGATGTATCGTAAATATAAATCTTGAAAAAAAAAAAAAAAAAAATGAGAGAATAAAAGTAAAAACTTACAATTGCGACATAAGAAAATATTAAACAAAATCGATTGAATGACTATGATGATAATGACGAGCTTGCCTGTCTGAAGTCCATAGATTTAGTTAGAATAGAGAGGGGACGGAGGGGATGCAACAACGACGTGATAGAGAGGGACGAGTCATGTTGCCGCAGGCGTCTCCCGTTCGTTAAGGTTAACTGCTGGCCGTTAAAACTTCATTCGCTATGAACGATTAACGATGAAACAATGGACCGTTCGAGGGAAATCGCTAAGCGCGTCAGATCGTCGATATCGACATTTTGTGCATGCAGTCCGATCGAATCAATCCTCTCTTATGTAGACACATACCTGTACAATTCATATACATACATCGTCAGCATATGCAGATCATCAATATTTTCAAAGTAAGATTATGGAGAAGTCCATCTAACAAAATGTTATTTTTTAACTTCTTGTGTTTCAATTAGAGGAGCATAATTCAATTTGCTTTTTTGATTACTTGATTTTTTTTTCCGTTGATTTTTCGTTTGATTACTCTATTTTTTTTTTGTTCTCCATTCAATATAATTGTTTTCGTACAAATTTTGACGACACGCAATATATTTATGCGCTTATGAAGAAGATATAAATTATACTGTTGATTAGCAAACTCCTGCCTATATATAAACCAACATGCAATAAACAAAGACTGTCATGGATCAAATATCCGAGTCGAAATTTTGATTCTGCATTAGATCTTTATATTCTCCTTACTGTATCTCAATTGAGTCCTAAATAATGACTTCCCAATACCATTCATATCCTTTTTATTCATTTGAATCTTAATAACTTCTTAGTTTTCCTAACTTGTTCCTTTTTTATACCTCTATTATCATCCATGTAGATACAAAAAGGTACAAGTTGAAATTCGTTAAACCTTTATTTTATACCGTAAAGTGGAAGAAATGGAAATATCTGCCAATTCTAAAGTCTTAAAAAAAGACTAAAATTAAATAGCTCGTCCTTAATAATACCTTCAATTCCTACAAAACGAGCTATATGCAGCTCTAAAATAGAAACGAAATTTCGACTCGGGGTGTACATGTATGAACATAACAAGAATCTTAATTTTAGTAATTAATAACGGAAATAGGGACCCGCATTAAGACGAATTAGAAAATTTTATTTATATAAGCATGATATTCAGTGAATGAATAAAAACATGAATGCATAAATATTTAATCATGCTCATTCTCCCTTTATAAATTCAATGACCCGTTGAATAAAAAGTGTGATGCAATCATTAAAAAATTATATTAGAAGAACATTTACTTACTCGGGGCTCTTCTGACTCATCTCGCCGAATATTTTGTGGAAATAAAACACTTCCTATTTGTGCCTGAATATTTTGTTGTAATAGTTGCGCCAATTGTGGATTTTGTGATAATATCGCGGGATTTTGTTGTAATAATTGTGCTAATGCTGGATTTTGCGTGAGTATTTGATTTAATGGTGAATTTCCAATAGTTTGATTCGGATGTGAATGGATTTGTTGTTGCTGTTGTTGTTGCTGTTGCTGTTGTTGCTGATGGTGGTGATGGTGATGCTGAGGTGACGATGAATTAGTAATTGGCGTTGTTCCTGTTGCTGTTGTTGTGCTTATCATTGGTATTACACTCGTTGCTGTTGTTTGACTTGTGTGTGATAAATTACAAGGCAAATTTTGTCGCGGTGGACTTTGAGGTGTGTGTGGTGGGGTTGGTGGACTACCAGGTGCCATTGATGACGTTTCTTTTTCCTCTTTCACTTTCACTTTACCTGAAACAATAAATATTACCAATAAAGAATTAATCAAAATTTCATTTTATTAATACTAAAATATTTCACTATACCATTGTCAATATATTTAATTGTATAAAAATATTTCACTTTTTTCATATTTTGCATCATTTTTAATTCGTATTATAGTTTATTTATTTATTTTTAAAAAGCAAAATATTAATTCACAATATTGATCTGAAATAAAAAATTATGAGGAGTGATGTGAGTTTCATCTTTCACTTAATTTATACGGTCATCAGACGACATGAATCCATCAACAGTTGATAAACGGTCGGTGAAAATAATACATATATATGATCACTTCTTTATATATACACAGTAATTTTCATGCGGATGTATATATACTGACGCAATGTGATTATATACGTTCATATCACATTACAACGCTTTGAGCTTATACTTAATTTTCGTCGCAAGATTTTTATTTCTCCCGCACTCTGTATATAGATATTTATTATAAATACGCTCTTTCTCCCAATGAATCTATATATCCCGAGTCGAAAATTTTGATATATCAGATGAATATTAGCTGCTCTTAATCTTTCTTTATTATTTCATTTGTTTTTCTTTCAATTTATTTTTTTCCAAAGAATGACGTCGTTCTAAAGTAAACTATAATTTTTTGTGTATATTCGGTAGGTCTGAGAATAAATCGTAAACTATTTTTTATACCCCTAAGTGATAAGGGTGGTTTATTCAAAAATTGTTTTCTTTATTTTCTGGACAAAATTTTTTATTTTTATTTTATTTTATGATTTAGCATTAAAAATACATATAACTCTTAATCTTCGCCCTTCTACCACCAACCCCTATTTTTTAATAGCTATATTAGCACTGTAATAATTCCTTTTTTTTTTTTTTTCAACTTTCAAATATTTTTATTTTTTTTTTTTTTATAATAATTTATATATATATAGTAATAATTTAACTACCAAAATATTCACTAGAAATAATTTATATGGCTGTGTCCGCTAGTATATTTATATATAAATCAACATATCTTAATTTGTGTTCCAAAGTTAGAAAAGTATTAAAGTTATACGAAAAAAAAAAAAAAAAAAGTTATTTAATTAGAGTGACCTGAAGTGTTTGATTGATCGATTTGATTATGAAATTCGAAGAAAAAAAAATTAAAAACAAATGATCTAATAAAAAAATAATAAATGTATATACATAAATGTATTTTTTTTTTTTTTTCACGTATGATGAAATATCGAAAGAATTGTGACGAGTAATTATAATAAGAAAAGTACTGTAGTTGCAACAGTGGTATTATTGTTATATATGTTACGCTGAGGCATGCGATAATGGGAGGCGGCTTTGCATATAACATAGGTTGCACGCGATCGGGCTCGCGCGCGCTAAATCATCATTTTATGCTTCCTCGCGTCGTAGCCAAAGTTTTTTGTTTAGAGGCTGTGAAACGACGAAGGTCGTATATCTTTAAAAAGTTTTAGCAATTGAACGAGAGAAATTATACGTATATGAATACATATGTTTATACATATAAGGATATGAATGTATATTTGTGGGTGTGTGTTGTAAAAGTTTTGAACCATCTAACAAACTTCGGTATATGCACGACACAAATTCAATAATATAATTTTGCACACTTTTCATTGTTTATGGGATTTAAATAATAATAGTTATTATTGGGAATTTACATCCGTGAAATTGATTTACTTTGTAATTTGTTTTTGATTTTTTTATTTTATAAATAATTAAATTGACACACTCAATATATTGCGATAGTCAAATCTAACTCGACTGTGAGTGAATTAGAATTTTTTTTTATTTATTTTTCAATGTTCAAAAAAAAATGTAGCATATACTACGTAGCTAAGAAATAATTTCTGCAATATAAATAATACAGAAATATTTTTACCGAGTATAATATCTCTCTACAAAATTATTGCTAATATTAATAAATAATCCCCAAGTTATCCATTTTCCTGTGACGTAAATATTTATATAATAATTTTTTTATAAACTATATACAGTGAGTATTCGTTTGATTTATGCTGGAATTACTTTTTGATTATGCATCATTAATACTCACTTTTACACAATAGATTTTCAGCTGAGTATCGTATAAATTGTTTAACTTTTCTTAAAATGTAAAAACTATATAGTTTTGCATAGATGAATTAATTTCCAACTGGGATATTTAAATAATTGTTCATTAAACTCGAGCTTTTTATTTCTGTCGTATATAGAAATAGGAATAAAATTCCACACATGATTTGATTAATCTGTTATTGAATATCTTTTTCTTTTTTGAAGGGTAAGTTGTCATTTTAAATCTTTGATACTTTTTTTGTTGAACGAGGGAAACATAAATTTATGAAACTGAGACGTCCTACTTTCAAAATTTCGTAATCTCTCCTGCATGACAGGTGTTATACAATTTTTTTTTATAATAATCATCACCCTTAAATGATTCAACCTAAAAATACTTTTAAATTCTTTTGCTATTCCCTCTTACAAATCTCTTTTTTAAAATATTTTTTCTTCTCATTTATCCAAAAAATATCCAATATGTTATAATATAATTATCAGATTAATTATTGAACTTATTACATGAAATTAATTGCATATATAAACTCTCAACATAAACGAAAAACTGGGGAAAAAAATATAAACAAATGAATATATACATATATACATATTCGCGATAAAAGGAGAAGTGGGGTGAAGAATGAAAAGAAAAAAAAAACGGTTAAAAAGCTTGAAAAAAAAAAAATATATTGAACATATTTATGTAGGGTTCTACCACCTATTTAAACTATCTTCAATATAAACGATAAACTCAACACTTTTTCAAATATATATTGAAACATGGACATGTTTCTTCCTGCATCCGCGGATATAGAATTCCAGGGGGTCCAATAGCAGACACATACATGTCTAGTTCCAATGTACACATTTCCACGATTCTCGTATTAAATCTCCAGGTATAAGATGCCACATAATATTGCGCTATATACACAATAAAAAAAAAAACCCATATGTATACATGCTTTCTAGAAAAAATGCCATGAGAACGTCAAAAAATAATAATTGCTACCTGCGTTAACCCTGCGCCAAACCTTTTCCGCCGGGATATGTGTATCCCTTTGCCATATGAGTATCCGTAAAAATAAAAAGGTAAGTGATGAGAATAGAAAATAAAAAATAAGTTGAAAAAGAAAGTGAAGCTAGTAGACAGTAATACAGTGTTTGGAAAAAAAAAAATTTTTTAGAATGAATGAAAAAAGAAAAAAAAAGTCTTCTTTTTTTTTTTTTCGTATGTGATAAAGAGGAAGGGCTTAACAGCTTTCAATAGAGAGACGAATCTTCAAGACCCCCATAGCTGCCTTCATTGACAAAAAAATTAAAATAATAAAAAAACAAAATTAAAAAGGGCCGATGACGTGGTCTTAAAAATTACACAACCCCTCAGATATATAACCGAATAAAAAAAAAATACATATATGTTTGTGTCTGGGTATAAATTTTTCAATTTTTTTAAGACTTCCCATAAAGACTATTAATCAATCATCCGTCTACTGACAGACATAGTCTCGTTTCGTTAATTTATTGAAAAATAAAATGAAAAATTCTTTCTGATAATTTTTTTAAAATCTAAACATAAAAATAAATTTGTTTTATTTATTTTTTATATATAGAAGCGTCTTGTTAATTTTTGAAAGAATAATTGAACGGCGTAGAATATATATATGTATACATATATGTACAAAGCTTGAAATATATTGCAGAGATGAAGAGAATATGTATATGCGTGTCTGGTACGTTGGAACTGGAAAAACATATCATTTTAAGTGCCACCAATTTTTTTTCATGAAGTCTTTTAGATAGTCTTATATATTAACTACATATATGTATATAAATTCAGACGAATCTGTATATGCAGTCATGGTGCAATACTCAGCATGATGTCTATGTTTCTCGCGTTTCGAAATATTTCTCGCCGACCCCCGATCGTTATTTGAAAAATTTACTCGTTACTATTTTTTATTTTTCAACTCTCTTATAAGGTATGGCAGATTTAAAAAAAATATTGACGCTATTACTAATCGAGATTTTACAATTATTTATGGTCGGTTTAGTGTATAAAATATATCACTCACCCGTGCTTGAGATTGAAAAAAAATTATTAAATTAAAAATATATACAAAAAAAAAAAAGATGAAAAAAAAAATCGATCCCCTCATTTAAGTATGCGATACACATAGTTTGCGCGTGATTCCCACTTTTACGAGATACTTAAACCTTTAAACGGGTCACACGGGTGTGTGGCAACGTGCTGCAAGCACGTATGTTCTGGGTCGAATTTCAAATTTGCAGGGAAATCGGTTAACCCCGTGATGTCGACCCAATTTTTCTCAGAGATTAAATCGAGCGTGGTCCCACATCTTTTTTTATTTTTTTTTATTTTTTCTTTTCTCACTTTGACTCATCCCCCTTGAGTTTATTCACAGGTAGATATAATATTGCGTACGATATTGTGTGGTGTTCTACCTGCACGCGCAACGTTGCAATCTACCACCCCACTAGGGCGACGAAAAGATAGAGGGAGGTTAAAAAAAAAAAAAATGAATAAAAATACGAGAAAAAAAAAATGGGAGAAAAGACAGACAACATTGTGGAATTGAACAAGCTGCAGCAAAAGAGGGAGAAAGAAGCAAAGTTAAATGGGGATGGCAATGCCAAGAGATTATGAGAAGTGGAGGACAGAAAAAAAAAAAAAAAAAAAAGAAGAAATGCACACGGGGAAGGTTACACAACGTGTTTTTTCACGTTGCTTTTTTTTCCAATTGAAAGGGGAGTTTAAAAAATAGGGTAAAAGTAAGTTAATAGTCGGTAAAACGGTATTCACCCCCTGACCTTGAGGGTTCGTGTATTTTATTATTTTTTTTTTCTTTTTGCTTCGCTTGATCTCTCTCGTGGCGTGGAAAGGAGTCGTCGACACAGCATGAAACTTAAAAGGGATGAACACAGAAATTTGAGCGATGAACTTTAAGAAAAAATGTAATAAAATGGAATAAAAAAATGGGACAAAATATATAAAAAGAAGGATTTGCGCGCGAGGGGGTGAAAATAACCCCTGCATCATACATATATCTCAAGTGGAGAAATTCGAATTAATATATATATACATACATACATATACGTAGGTATAAGATTTCATTAGATGAAGTAACGGATGGTGAGAAACACAAGAGAGGGGTGATAGAGAGCTATTAAAGTTGCATTTCCGGTTTCACATTCCTACTAGGTGATTTTTATATTCTATATTTCTCAATGAGAAGATATAGAAAGGGCATTAAATGGAAACGATTTTATTATCCCCGTGCTGTACCAGAAGAGAACTGGTTTATTCAAGTTTTCATTACCAACATATTTTTTTTCTATAAATTTTGATCATTCTCCGGTTATCCATTTCAATGGTCGATTATATGGTTTAGTTTATGCATATAAGTATTTGCGTACAAGCATGTATATGTGATATTATGTGTATATATTTAAGATAGGTGCGTAACACAGCTATAAATATATATACATATGTTTATCGGTTCAGATCGCATTTCCATGGGAATTCATTTGTAATTCAAATTTTTCAGGTTTTTTGAAACCATAACGGTCATATTTTTTGATTCACATACATAAATAATGAAATTCCTAAATTGATTGATTATTTTTTAATCATAAAATCGTCTACTGCATGATATGCATACGTAAATTATTATGATATATTCTTTCAACTTACTTTTTTTTTTTTTTAATTTAAATTTATATCAGCTACAGAATACTAAAACCAACTGATAAAATTGATATATTCATACATCACATGCTTACTTTTTGTTCAATTTATACATTAACTGTTTGATTTATTTATTTTTTTTTTTATTCGAAACAGTAATAAAAAATTCAATCTAACCGATTCTTTGATTAAAATAAGTATAAAATACATCGAAATAAATACAAGTTGATTGTTAAAATTTTTAACAGTCTAAAGCATAAACTAAAGCATAAGAGTGAGAGAAAATGTGAAGCAAAAAAAAAAAATAATAGTGGTGAAATAAAAATATACGCGCTAAAGATCATCGTGCGATTCGTGAGTTTATATAATGACGAGTTGATTTGACTCGCTCGATATATCTATCGTTCGCTGATTTCTACATCAATATATGTTTATACTTCCATTTAATATGAAAGAAAAAGAGAGAGGGTGATAGAGGGTAAAAAATATAGAAAGAGAGAGAGAAATCGACTGACGACGTCCTGGAGCGTTTAAGGAGGTTGCGTTCTACAATCGCAAATCGCTGTTCTAATTCACATCTTTACATACTGATATATGTTTATGTACACATTCTGAATATTAAACTGATGACCCTGATAATAATTTTGATGGATCTCTTCAATCTCATATATACCTTACAACCATATATCTAGTTATTTCATCATATATACACATAAATATATTTACGTATAGGCATATACATATGTATTTCCAAATTAGTATATTTCAAATTTCTAGTCGGTTCCGCATTATTATAAGATTTAAGTGATAAATATAGTTTGAAGGTTGATCAAACTCAATTTTTTTAATAGATATTTTAAAATAATAAAAAAATTAATTTTTCTTACATTTTGCAAAGAGTATTAGATTTAGCAAAAAGGATATTTATATAGGGATGCTGACGTAGCAGATGTTCATTTTTAACGAGTCAATGAACGTCATGATTCAACGCGATATAATTATTAGCATGATCCAATGTTCAGTGTCTTACATGAACAATTGGAAAATATGGATGTTGTATATTTAAATATGAAAATATGAGAGAAATGAAAATAAGTGCTTTAGGATGAAGAGAAAAAAAAATGATATCTAATATAGCACCATGAAAAAACACTGAACGAAGTGAAATTAGAAGGTAGAGGTATATATGAGACCCTTATATTTAGAAAAAAAAAAAAAATAACGGTTTGAATTAAAAGTGGTAGCATCAGAAAGGAAAAAAAGAGAGAGTAAAAAGAGAATTCACAACAGTTGGGTCTAAATTTATTTTTTTCTCTTCAATCCAAACCTGGAGGCCCCTCTATATTGTTGCGATGATGCTGCCCTCTCGTTCTATCAAATCCCTACCCTGTGGCTAAGATTAATTATCTTTCATATTTATAAAAAAATTAAATAGCCCACGGGATCTTCATCTAAAGAAAACTGCACAAAACATATATGCAACGTATGTATTTGTTTTTTTTCTAAAAAAAAATTTTCAGTCCTTCATTTCAATATTTGAATAACGTATAAATTTAAATTAATCTCAGGAGTCTGATTTGAATTGTGAACATTGAGGTAATGAAGTTGAAATTTCATTAGTGAGCATCATTAGGGACTCACCCTTTTACATAGTACATAATAGATGAACATAATATATACTGCACCATTAAATTTATCTTAGACTTAAAGAATCCTCAGAAAAACTGTACACACATTATAATGCATCATATCATTCGTCATTTCCCTCCCGTACTCACACTTTCATCTTTATATACTACATAATAATTCAAATCTCTGAGTATAACTCTAATAAACTTGGATAAAATCAACACTTCTACATCTTGTGACATAGGGTCTTATATATATTCCACTAATTTCGTCGGCAAGATAACCCTTCTTCCTCACTCAAATTTTTTTCATGTTTTGGTTATGGCATAATTTAAAATTTATTAGTTCGTGAATCGGTTATGGGGCCTCGTATTCATTTTTTTTCTTGCTTTACACTGTTCTGATGTTCTTTCCTCAGCCACGGAACTTAAATAACCTCGCACATATATACACAAAAACTTTCTCTGTCCCTCTTCCTTTTCTTTCATAATATACGTATAGTGTTCTCTTCATTCTCCATTCGAAGCTCTTAAGCCTCATGGAATTTGAATATTAAAATTAGCCTCACTCTTAATACTGTGCCGTCTTGTGTGTTGTTGGTATGTAAACGTCTGATGCCTATATTGCGAAAAAAAGGGACCTCCTTTAATGCCTTTTATTCCATCCTACCCGCACGATCATGAGCGCCGATAGCATAGAATAAGAAGAATAAAAAGACGAGGGAGGAGGAGGTGGAGAGGGCACATGCTCGTCACGCCCGTGTGTGTCTCGTCGACCACGTCGAACTTGATCTTCCTTTCTTATTCTCATTTTTTTTTTCTCTTCTTTCTTCCATCAGCACCACCTTCTCTCTTGTCTACTCTCTTTTCTCTTAGCTCTTTCTTTTGACAGCAAAGAAACACGTGGGTGGTGCAAATAATGTCATGCAACCTCTAAACCTCAACATATTCACTTATTTTAATATGTAGATAAAAATATTAATATTCATTAAATTGATTCATCTAATTTTGAAATTCAAATTAATTCAATTCAGCCTTTTTTTTTTTTTTTTAATACATTACAATAGAAGTATACACACGGATACACTGCACACACGTTCGTGTGCCCGCGGATATATTTATATATAGGTATATCTAATGGTTTGGCAAGAAAAAAAAAAAGTTTTGATTACTATGTACTTCGTGTATAATCAATTAATCCGATCTGCGTGGAAAATTCAAGCGATAAAACTAATCCAGGTTCGTTAAGAATTTGTGCGATACTCTGTTATATGATAGAGAGAGAGGGAAAGTGATTTCTTTATATATATATATATACATATATATATATAAATAAAACCTACACTCCATATGTTAAACTGGTTTTTGCGTGTATCATTTTCTCTTCCTCACTTAAAACACACTCTTTACAGTTTATCACACTCTCATTCTCGCTTTTATCTTTCTTTTCACACAACATCTCCACGACCCATTATCTCTGCTTCCTTCATTTCATCACTGACCTCGCGAGGGGAATAAAGTCTTGGAGAGAATAAAAAAGAAAAAAAAAAGAGGACAGTATGGCCCTCGAGCATGCGGCACCGCGAGCCGTAAAGTTGCCCCTGGTAATGAGTCGCGCGTCACCATCCCGCAGCCATGTCCATTGCTTATATATTATGTGAATGTGACTCATCCGTGAAAATTCAGAGACGAACATGAGCTCTTTATTGTGCGTGACACCCGGTAAAAGCAAAAGGCAAAAAATAATATATAAAATAATAATAATTTTTTTTTTTCTGTGATACATAAATAAATAAGTGAAATACAACACGTACATTACTGAAGTAATTTTATATATAATATTGGTAATATGAATAAATTCTAACTTTCCCATATGTCTTGAAGATTATTTTGAATAAAGGTATGGGAAAATTTTAGATTAAAATAAAGAAAAGGAAACAAAAAAAAAATGAAAATAACAGATAAAGGAATCAACAACAGCAGCAAAAGCCGCGTTCACCGCCTCCTCCCATTCTTTCTTTTAACATCTTTTTTCCTTCCTTCAGCTAGGAATTCTCAGCTGATGGATTGGTCATCCGTGATTAATTTGACAAGCTGACTTTCTGGTTTTCGGTGAGGCAAGAGCAAAAGAGATATAGATAAAAAGAGAGTAGGGGAGAAGAGAAGACTGACAAGGCCCCGAAGGCGCCCCTGAAGGTCCTCGTGTGGGCCTAATGATTTGCTCCTCTTGTGTCCACTTTATATACATATACACAGACACAGATATGTGTATTCCTTCCAATCTTCTTCAATGCCCCCTCTGCCCTCACATATACCATAGTTCATATGTTCACAAAACTTAAAAATCATCATCATCATTTTCAAAACTATTTAAATTCATTGGGAATTGTTGGAGAAATTAATCGATTAGCGCTAACACACACTCGCTCACGATTTCATATATATATATATGTATATAAATAAATATATTTGTGTGTTTGATGGTGCCTACACCTGACCCCTCTGAAATGAGGAAACGGAAAAATATTCTATCAAGGATGAAAAAGTGAGAATGGAAAAAAATATATACAAAATAAAAAATAAAAAATTATGAATGTATTAGTTCATTGACCCTCAAAATATATGAAGCCTTGACGCGTGTGATATTATTCATGTGAGAGTATAGAGAGACAACGCAGAGAAAGAGAAGGGAGGAGAGGAGCAGAGATAAAAATTATAATTATAAAATTGTGGTTAGAGATGGATTCAGCGATGACGAGAGATATAGTTGGTAGCGAACTATGAACTCTAATAAATAGACACGTTGATGTAAAGAGAACAGACCGAAAAGTAGAGAGAAGCACGAAAGGATCGAAAAGAGATAGAATTAAAGATTGACAGTTAGACCTGTAGGTTCAAAAAGAACCGGTAATCATAAAACCACAACTCATTCTCGTTTCTATTTTCCTGGCTCCCTCTTTACCTCTCTTTACATATATTTATATTTATCATTGTGCAAATATGGCGAAACGTTATGAATTTAAAAAAAAAAAAAAAAAAAAAGACAAACAAAAGCATTTAGGACAGAGGAAAAAGAACAATGAATGAATAATATATTTTTTTTTTAAGTTCCGTCATGAAAAAGGAATCGAATAATTTTAATGCGATTATGAAATTGGAATTTTTAAATTTTTTCGAGGGATGCAAGTATTAAATTCATAGAAACAAGATCCGGTGTGAAAAAAAGAAGCAGATTGTGCAACGTGCGTTCACTTGAAAGAAAGAGGGAGAGTGAGTGACTGAGTGAGAGAGGAAGAAACAGCCAAAAAGAAAATAAAGAAGAAAGTGAATACGATCCCATTCAATTCTAAATTTAAACGAATGTCCGAGTGTCAGTGGGCTGACGGGCAAAATAAACAAGATGCCTCGTAGTTGTTGCTCTTTTGCTGTATAGATGGGGCAACGAAATGCAGAAAAAAAATACAGGAACAAAAAAAATGAAAGCATAAAAAAAAAAAAGAAATATAAATAGTCACATCGAGGGAGGCAATGAAGAGGCAACAAACCCAACGAGAAAAAAGAACAAAAAGACAGAGAAGCTATAGTATATAAAAGGCAATGGATAAGAGAATGAGAAAATAGAGATGAAAAGTGTGAGAAAGATATGGGATTCTTAGTCACGATCAAATGTGCAGAGGCCCTGGCATTATCGTCATTAATTCACTAAAGAAGCCACAATAATTTTATAAAAAACAAAATTCCCACACAACGGAAATTAGTCCATTGGCTTCTATAATATCCAACTGCACTAACATCTATATGTATATCTCTATATTGATACATATATGGACTTTAAATTGTTTGATGTTAAGTGGTCAAGAATTAAACCTAAAGAAAAAGAAGATGAAGAAAAACTTGAACAATAATCAACATTATTAAAGCAAATTGACCCAGAAAAAGTCAACGAATAGTATCAGATAACCGATAATACACACCACTTCTGGATAAAATTGAGTTTGAGGTAAAAAGAGGAAGAAAATAAAAAGACTATTCACTATATATTCATAAGGTAGCACATCACCCATCAACAACGTCAAGTCTCGCAAAGTATGATGGTATCATTTGAAGAAGCGCACGTGCGTTATATACACGAGTTTTGCACTCTTATACTCTTTTTTTCTGCTACCTCTCTTTATCTCTCCCCCTACCACCCCCCCCCCCCCCCCCCTCACTCTTCCCTCCCACTTTTTATCGTGATAATGAAAGTTATAGTTTGATCAGAAAATTTTATTCGTAAACATTTATAAAATTATTCTCACTATATTATAATGAAACCTTATATTCTCTATATAGCTTTCCAGTTTTGCGTTCACGATTATACAAATACATCAATGTATATAGATGTATAATATATATAGGTATATATATATATAGAAGAGAGGATGAGCCATTAACAAACGAAGCATAGGAATATATAAAAGCCATTCATGTCTCCACTGTCTGTCTTCTCTTTTGCATGCCCAGGTTAGTTCTCTGACCGAATGCTATTTAATACTTCTATAATCCTTTTGCTTTTCCTTTCTCGCCCTTCTCATCCTTTTATTTATTTTATTTATTTTTTTTCTTTGTATTCATCAGAAATAAAACAGAAAAAAAAAAATATTTCTATATCAAACTCGATTTATCTTTATATTTTTATCATTTTATTGACATGTTATTCAGGTTAATATATAAATTTTTAGGCGAATTCACTGCAGCTAGATACACACACTTGTTGTTGTGATTGTTTCTGCTGATGGTGCAGGAATGCACTTTATTAAAAATTCATTTAATCTCTTTGATCTATTATGAATATATATTACTAACAATATCTACTGAACGAAGATAAAAGAAATATATATAGGAGTGAGAATAAGAGAAATATCATATATAAAACGAAGATGATGATGATGATGATGATGATGAAAAAGAAGATGAAAAGGAAGAAATCATTGGCTATCAGTTAATGAATCTTCAAGGTCTTTTGAGCCCTTCACTTTGCCGGTTGTTGCCTGACAATGAAAGAAATTTTAAAAAAGGAAAATAAAACATAAAGCAATAAAAAATGATCTGAGAGTGTAAGAGAGAGTGGTGGTGGTAGTCGTGATGGAAAGAAGAGTAAGAAAAGGATAGGAAGAAAGAGAAAGAAATAGTCTCAAGACATGTTTAAATGATGCCTCACCCGATACTTCATCTCTCTTTCTCTCTTTCTTCATTCTTCAGCCTTTATCCAAGCAGAATGATTAATGGGTCCACGGTAAGCACGACGTTGCCTGACAATTTTCTCGTCGTCTCCCTCTTTTCAACCTCTTACTTCTTCTCTTTCCTTATTCTTCCTTTCAACTCATTCTGAGACTATACATATGAATCTATATATGTACGTACGTATGTATGTATGTATATATGCATGTTTGAATGAATGTATGTAATGTATAGTATAATATAATATGATATAGCATAGTTATATTTCAAACAAAAATTTTTTAGCAAAATTCTTCCACTTTATGGTAAGCAGATGCAGAGAGGAAGTTGGCTTTGTGGTGGGAGGAAAAGACTTTAAGAAACGTAAATCCGATTAAAGATTATATTGAAATGTTATGATGATGATGATGAAAAAAAAAAAGGGTTCACAAGTTGCGTCATACTATGTATATACTGAGATAATTTTGAGATAAAAATATGTAAAGGTCTACAGAGATAGGTGTGTGGGCAATTTTTTTATTTTTTTTTTTTTTTAAATAATCAACGAAATGGATATGATAAATTTTTTTCTCTCATCCTGTCAATAATGCGAGAAATATTTACTAATTTTGAAGACACATATCCATCGATTGTGTCTTAGAGAGCACTAATACATACACAGATTGTTTATTTATGTATTTTATATTCATGTAAACATGACGATTGCCTTTAAATATATTTATTCATGCATAAGTATTACTTGTGCTTATATAGTTCTTCCACCCTCCTCTGCGACCCCGCTGGCTTCGCGGACTTTATGAGTTATATGTCGGCCATCTTGCTCTCTCTCCCATCACATATATTCACGTGTGCGTGTATATGAGAGCAAAACGGGGCACCAGCAATATCTAAATGTTATATTCTGTTGCCGCCCCAGTGAGTAAAGGTGATTTTAAAAAATTCAAATAATATATTTCGCAAATTGTGAAAAAAAAAAAAATATTATTCATATATAGTTATTTACTAATAATTAATTTATTCGGAAATAAATTTGTCGTAATTTGCTCATTAATGATTGATGTGAATTAGTCATTTGGTATTTAAAATTTATTCGTGGAATTTAATTAAATTTTTTTTTTTTTGTTCTTCGATATTTTTGTATATTATGTACAATTGAATATATGTACTATGAAAAATATAATTAAATGAAATGACATTAATTTTATTGGAAAAACTTACCCTGAGATTGCGACGGCGATTGCTCACTGATCAATGAACTTTGGCTGTGCGGTTGATGACATTGATTTAAATTATTTCGACTGATTTGATGTTGTTGGCTGCCCATTTGATGAGGATTTAAAAACTGCGATGGCAATTGTCGACTAACTGTTTTGGCAAGTTCACCACTAGCCAAACCATAAATTGCTAATAATTCTTGCATTGTTGACTCGGCAAACTCTCGCATATTTTCATATGGTTTTCGTTGTTGATACTGATGATGCTGATGATTATTATCATCAATATTATTATCATTTAACGTCTCTAATTCGGCTTCATCATTTGCGTGCTCATCATCAAAATGACTTGATTCATGCTCCATTCCCACTTCACTCTTTTCCGATGAATCCGACATTGGACTTTGTACCTGATTTGATTGTTTAATTTACATTCGGGCAATTGTAATAAAAATTTAATTTACAAATTTAAAAATATATTACTTCAATATATAATACAGAATAAATAAATTATTTTTATAATTTACAAACCTCAGCTCCGGGTGAATAAAGTTTTTGTGATCGTAGTTGCTCTAATATACATTTATGTCTTATTGAATCACTGCTTCCATCTTCCTCATCGTCATCATCATCATCGTCATCATCGGAGGACGGTGGTCTTGTGGCAACCGACAGATCCATTGGACTAGCTTCATTATTATTTAATCGTTGCTTTGTTCTAGAATCATCATTAGGAGCTAATAATGTTTTTCTCTCATACTCTAATATATCATTGTTAGAATTAGTCTCATCAATAATATCCGTTTCATCATCTTGTTCATCATGATCGCTATCATCATCCGAAACTTCAGCCATTCTGCTATTAATTGGCTTAAAATTTTTACGTTTATTACGTGGCTTTTGCATACTCGTTGTCAACTGATGTAATTGACTTTGTGAATCGAATTGCGAATCGCCACTATCCTGATCAGCGGTTGATGCCTCGTCCCGACGGGGCGTCGTGTAGTTGTACATTGAATCGGAGAGCATCTCCGCTAATTGAACAATGAAAAAAATATACAAACTGTATATTGATAATTAAATTAATAATATTTTTATTCATATTTTCTATTTAGTTTTCTTTCAAACAAAGGTAATTTTTCTTTTTTTTTTTTGACACTTACTTGGGCCATAGGGACTTGTTACAGCTGACATCTCGAATGATAGAAGTGATCAATTTCTCCAATGCATCTTGAAAAAAATAAATAAATAAATAAATATATACATATAATACGATGACGTTATTTTGTAGAGTGTATAAGTAAATTATATACTAGCAGAACATCAAGATGATTAAGAGGAAAATTTAATTATGCCTGAGGAAATGGCTATTGTGACTTGACGGTTTGCGAATATTTCAAACGAACCAAAATTTGTTGGCCTATTGAAATTTAATTAGTCATTTTAATCACATAAAAAAAATTAATGTATATATATTTTTATTTTTTATTTATATTCAGACTATTTATTGGCATATAAGTAGACATTTATTTATAAGAAATATTTAAATATATCAGCTCCTTTTTTTATTTGTGGGCTCTAATTAATTTTGTGTTTGTTTTTTTTTTTCGGCGTGCTTTTTGCTTAAACTATATACCCAATAGAGATAATTCACATCTGTCATAGCACCCACAGTCGATGTGAAACTATACTACTATGTTATGATGATGATAATAATGATGAAAAAATGATTGTGATAATGCTCTGTTCTGAAAAAAAAATTCCACATGCCTATATAATCTAGCTAAGGATTATTTTACTTATCCTGGATTATACGTTTGGATGTTAAATGAATAAATAATTTTTTAAAAATAAATTGGAATGATTATATATCTTTATCAAGTAATTATGAATTTTTTTTTTTTTCCACTGATCGGATTTAATTTTGTTTCAAGTACACATAAATGAATTCATGTTTGAATATATACTTGAATGATTTTTTTTTTTTTTCATCATAGAAAAATATTTTGGTGCAGCATGGCATTTCAATTTTTTCATTCGTGATCCAATAAGATAAACTCATATTCTCTAAATATATATGTATGTTCCTGAAGGATAATTAACATCTGTTACATTGAACTACCCCATTTTGTTTCGCCCTTTTTACAATTTCCTTTTCCATCTACCCGCTCACAACACTATCGAACCATTGTGAGGCAGATCTTGAATATATTACATACAAGGAACACATACATACAAATAAATGTTCAAAGAAATATATATATATACTCAGCCCGTGTATGTAAAATTATATGCTGAGTACAGTAAACTTGAAATTAATAGATATCTCGAGTCGAAAATTTTGTGCTTTTTCCAAGTCTTCTTTCTAGTAGTCGATTAAACATCCTATGGCACTCGTTGGCCTATCAATTAATTCTACTTTGAATCTGGGGAACCTCTAAAAATCTAGGATTGAACGTAGTTTGATGCTTTTTACAATTGTAATATTTTATTTCATAATAAATTTAGATGCAAGTTCCTCCTTTGCGTCTTAGAATTGAAGATTTGGCAATTTTTGACGATTTTGAGGTGTTGTATTTTCTATTAAAATATTTCTAAACAACCTTCCTTGCTCCTGAAGAACCTCACAAAATGCCAATAATAAGGTTCAAAGTAGCATAAAAATTTAAACGCGGGATCTAATTAAAAATTAGAAATATGAAATTATTCATGAAAAATTTTAATTTTGAATATTTCAATAAATAGAAAAGCCAATAGTTTGTCGATAATTAGTACTGCAATCTGTCCAAAAACTTGTGATATTTCATAGCGTTTTTACATATAAAAGATACAAAATAATGATGCACTCATCGTACATATATGAATACTTATACATATAACACTCGACATTTCTCAACGCTGATGCTGATGCCAGAAGGAAGAAGTTGAGAAACAAAAAAGCCCCTATTGGGGCAACGTAACGCAGCGGTTTATTCGTCAAACACTTGAATGTAATGTTGCCAGTCTCGTCATTCTTTCTCATTTCCTTTTTCTCATTTGCTCTATCTCTCTCTCTTTCTCTCTCCTCCACATTTATTCTCTTCCTCGCATCTTTCCGTTTAGGATAAACGACTGCTCAGAATAAGAAGAACAAGTACATCTACATATTCACACATACATACACACAAACCAGGCCTGGCTTCTGGAGTGCCTTCTCTGGAATACCGGGAGATTATACAAACTCATCTTCAGCTTAAAATATATTATTTATCAGCGAGCAACTAAAAGAAGAGAGCTTTATACATGTATATATGTTTGTGGCGTGTGTATATTTTTACCTTTTTCATCTTTCTGTATGTCCACACTCCTCTCCTGCCCCTTTTAACTCTATCCCTCTGGTTCTCCTATATATTTATATATACCAAGAATTCGCGTTTCAATTTAGATACTCAAGAAATTTTTTTGCGGAATTATTACAAAATGTTCGCTATTTGATATATTTTTTTTTTTTTATTTTCGATATTTTTATTTTGAAATTAAACGTGAGGAAATAGAAATAAAAAACCAGAAATAAAGCTGAATGTTCCTTTGTATGTGTGGTGCAATGTTCATATATAAGATATGGTGTGAAACATGAGAGTTCAAGATTAAAAAATGAAAAACACAGAGAATTCTGAGAATTGGTTGAAGTCATAATAATATTCGTAATTTCAAGTATATACGATCAACTGTATATAGCGGTAATGTTGGTGAATAGTAGAATATATATAATCTGTATACATACAAATAAATATATATACATATTTTCAAATACATTTATATAGAGGCGCAATGCAGTGCGACATGCGAATGAGACCGGCTCCGTTGATAAGCTCAACTGAGAATCAACGTGTATTAAAGAAATAATAAAAAAAAAAATTTCGTTTATATGTATACATATATATGTACACAAGGTTTTGTTGCTTGTATATGATTATTATATATTTTTTTTTCCACCTTGAAATATTATTCTTTTGTATTTTATTTATTTTTTCATGATAAAATTAAAATGATATAGGTACCTATATTGCTATTTATTTATTTATTTATTTATTTATTTATCCATTAAATAATTTATTCATTCATAATTTTGTTTTCAGAGTTGGGAGACAGGTATATGGTTTTATCTTTGTGTAAAAGACATTTTAAACTGGCACGAGGTGTCAAAAATAGAGCATGCAACAACGTACTAATCTGGTTAGGTCTACTTAGCGTATCACAAACTTTTCAGACCTGGATATACGGTTACTGAGTGTATAAGTTTGAAATGATGGGTGATTGCGAGCTGTAAAGAAAGAGGAAACGATGTAAAGGTGCAATGATGTTAAGCGAGAAAAATAAAAGGAATATATATACAGAAGAATTTCTGGTCAACATTTAGACTTTGAAGTTTTAAAAAAGTCGCTAAAATGCTTTAACAAATGTGGCGAAATGATGTAGAAAAATATTTTTCTTCATATTATAGCTTTCTAGTTCTAGTAACAAACTCACAATATTATTATTAAATTATTGTTATAGTTATGATAATTTTTTTTTTTTCAGTGAATGTTTTTTATTTTTTGAACTGTTTAAAAAATTATTCAAACGTCATAAAATTCTAAAAAAAGGGTCACATACACATTTATATACATAGTAATAGCAAATTGAGAGGGAGAAAAGATGGTGACTAACGATGAGAATCAGCTTTTTTCATTTCTATCCCCATTATACGTTTATTCTTGTGTTTAAATAAGCAAAAAATATATTTAAAAAAAGAAAAAAAATTTTCTATTCATGTTGTCCCTACATAGAATTTTTCGTCCCTCGTTCCAATTCATTATCCGCTTCATCATTTATACAACAACCCTTTACCCCTATAATACATACACATATCCATATATATATATATTCAATTTTTGGGATAATATTTTCAATTCACATAACCGTAAATAATCTCAACATAACCCGCATCTCAAAAAATGTATGAGTAAATTCATATATGACCTAAAATAATATTAATAATAAAGATACCAATTCATTTATTAAATAAAATTAATAAACATTTTCAAACATAAATAAATATATTCAAATAAATAAATTACAATTATTAATTTCCTCAATATGAAATGTTCAATAAAAAGGGGTGTTTTCAACGGTCGACTGTGGCCCGGGAGTTTTGAAATAAAAATGGTAATATTAACAATAAAAAATAATATGAATCGTCCCCTGATCTCTTGGCATAAAACGAGATTTTGAAAATCCGTTATTTAAATAAGTTTGAGGCTGACAAGTATACACGACGTGCGCCTGTGTGCATATAATATATATGTATGTGTTTAGGGTAAGACTTAAAAAGCATCAGCAACGCAACAACAGCAGCGGTCCCGCATCAAAAAAGTAAAAAAAAAAAAAAATTCAGGCTGAATAATTTTATAAAATTAATAGTAAAAGGGTAGATATACATGTATACGTTCGAGCGTCTATTATGCACGTATGCAAATATAACTAAGGGGCGGTGGTATATATAGTCATATAGAAGGAAAAGGGGCAAAGAGAAAGATAAAGAACGAGTGATAGGGACTAGAGGGGACTCGTCGCTGCACAGCCTGCGGGGCATTAAAACTTGTGAGATTTATAGTGGCTTCAATATTTTTTTTCCTTCACTCTTTCCTTCTTTCTTCCTTTCTTTCTCTTTGCTCTGGGTTTTTTTTTTTTTCAGCTTTTATTTTTTATATATATATGTGCGATTTAAAACTATATTCCGAACGAAATGCATTTCCTTCGCATTCACTTTTTCATTTATATTGCTTTTGTACAAGTGTCTGCCACGTCTAAATTGGCCTTCAGCGGCAATTAGCGGACTGTCGTAAGTGTTACGATTAGAGTGTATTTACTGATCATGTGAAATTAGTTTTCACGCTTATAATTGCCAAAGAATATTTAACAATATCGTAATTATTAAAAAAAAAATTATTCAAATTCATATATGGGTGGCGGATTATTTTTTATATAGTAATTAAATTAATTAAATTATCCGAGAGACGATTTTTATTTTTAATTGCCGTAATCGCTCCAGTATTGTTCCGCCATATGTATGCGTTTTATTCACGAGACCAGGGGTTCATATATATATACAATAAAAAACATTTAAAAAAAAAAAAATGGAGTGGACTGATGAAAAAATAAAATTTACCAACTGACTAAATCCACGGGGGAGAACTCTAAGAATTCCATGGGGATGAAAAATTTTATAAAATCACTATCGAAAAAATAAAAAAGTATAAGTACATCTATATATGCTAAAAGACAAAAAAAAAAAAGTTATATAACCTCAAAAGAACCGCCAAAATTGTCCGAAATCAGCAAAAATACAAGTCAAGGTTTGAAAAGAAAAAAAAAAAAAAAAATTTGGTTTTTTAATAGATTCGCATTCGAAATGGAATTAAGAATGTATATATGAAAAGAGAGGGAGCGCGTGAGGGAGGAAGAGAGAGCGGAATGACGCCCTCAGGGGGTTCGCAGACTTGAGAAAAAAAAAAAAAAAAAAAAAAGACACAAAGTCGAATGGGGGCCGCAGCGGCGGCAATGATGAATCGTTTCTATTAAAATATTTTTTCGACGGCGAATACAAAATGGATGTTCGTTCCCCCGATTTAATGTATATATGTATGTAATAACTATACATATAGATGTATTAATCGACCGCGTAATTTCAAATGTGAGATCATAAATGGCCACTGAGATTGTCATTAATGCATATTGCAAGCATTATTTCAACAAAATTTTCATATCTGTATATTAAATATAATTTGCATATTAATTGTTTATCAGTCGTTGAATGTAGAAAATAAAAACAACTATTTATATTTATTCTATTCAGTGGAGAAATGAATTCTTAAAGGTTAGTGATAAAAATTTGTGTAATATATAAATATTTAGATATTCGAGAGATTATTATTCTTATTAATAAATAATCTAATAAATAAAAATGGAAACTTTAAGACATGCTATGGGACAATGCATGTGTTTGTGTAAAATAAATAAACAAAAAAAAAAATTATATTATCCAAAGGGAGAAAAATAAAAAAATAAAATATTGAAAAGAAATATAAAAAGGTGTTTTTCTCGCGTCTTTTTTCCTATTTATTTAATTTTATTCTTTTTTTTTTTTTTATGGCAAATGAATGACGATGACGACAAATGATAAATGAAACTAACTCTCTAGCACTCTTTCTCTCTCTCTCGTTCTTACTGCTCTGGTAAGAAAAAACAGCCCGCTCGACTTCTCATATCGGCTCTTTTAGGAGCTATTAACATACTGTTGGATAAAGTAACGAAATTTAAAAGAAATTCGAATATAAAAGATGCGCGTTGTGTGTGCCAGTGTTGTGTGGGAGAGGATGCTTAACTGAAGGTGAGGAAGTGGGGAGAACACATTCGAGATGTTATCCCCGAAGGCCGATGGTTGCTTGGCGCGCATGGAACAACCACAGCAAGTCCATTAATCACTTTGTGTGTGCGTACAAACGTCTCTCTTTCTCTTACTTTTTTATTTCTCTATCTTGCTCTTTCTTCTCTTAAATGCCGCTCCTTGCGCACTCATTTTAGCTTATATGCCATCTTACCGCACCAAACCCTTACTAAAGAAAACAAAAGTGCACCACGCGCTTCATTTGTCTCCTATTAGTGCTCTCTGTTATCGCTGCCATATCAATCCTTAATTTTTTTTTCTCACCCTCCAAGCCACTCATTGACACTAATATCATCTCCGCTTATTTTTCATACTTTTAATATAAAGACATATTTATAGTTTAATTTTTTTCTTTCTTCTACCAAATATCAGATATTGTCAATGTAATATTTCAAATTGATAGATTAATTTAATTGCTAAAGGAAACATTTTTTTATTTTTATATTTATTTAAATATGGGCATCACGTCAATAATCTAAAAAATATAATTTCGTGCCAATTTTTTTTTATTACTTCAATCATGAAATACGTGTGTCGTTGTTTCATTGTCTTTTTCGGTGTGGCACGTTACACACGGTGACGATTGCCATTTTAAGATTGGCAACATTCGTCGCGCATATTGGCAACAAAACTAAAAATGGCAATCATCGCACCAACAACGTGTTGCGCATTACAATAACACAAAATGGCAAATAGACATATTGCAAATGGTAATGGCAATTGGATTCTTATATTTTTTTTTTTGCCGGAAATACGTGAGCAAAAAAAATCAACTCTGATGAATTAATAAAATAAATAAAATTTATTTGTTCGAGTTCATTTGTGCGTTTCAATACTATATTTCTTCTTCTGATTTTATCCATCCAATTCATGCTTAACTCTCAACAAGTAAATTAAACAAATTAAATCATTTTTTTTTATCATTCAACTGCCAATGAATTTATCAAATATTTATATTTTCTATATAATAATTGTTTTTTAGTTATTCAATCTGCCATATTAATCATCTGAGAGGGACGCAAGTCTATGTACAATACATACATATATACACACCGGAACTGTCTGCAAGCTCTTCCACCTATCTCTCGCTCACTTAATATATTTCTACTCGAACTCGTGATCACCATCAATTCCTTAGCGCACATACTACAGGTATAAACCAGCAAACTGGTCGCGTCCTGAGCGACATTCCGGTACGACGCGACATCACATATGTATATATAAACGATATGTATATAACCTACATACCGTGGGTTCACTGGAGAAAATGCATACTGACACGCCTAAAATCGTGCGTATAAAATTCCTCTTGACATATTCGTCATTGACTACATTGCATTTATGAAAAAATAAATAAAAAAAAAATTAATAAATAAAAAAAAAGACAATAGATAACCTATAAATAAGTAAAAAGAAATTGAATAATTTACAGAGTTTATTATTTGATAAACACAAATAAATATCGACGATATCATAATTTAAAAGACAATGAATACTTGGGCACACCCGAGTATCGGGTGAAAGAGAACGAGAGAAAGAGAGAGAGAGAGGCCTCGATCCGTCGCGTGGGCAGAACTCGCTTGCGTTCCTCATGTCCATGTTTATATATATATAGTCACTTTCTTTCTGTTTCCTTTTCTTCTTTCCGCCTCTCACTCTTTAATTCGCAAGACTTTCAAGCTAGAGCGTATACATATACAATACAGCGTGCTCTAAATATTGATAATGAGCGATATATATATATGGCAAAGTTAACAGAGAAGCCGCAGTAATTATCCTGCTGTAGCAGTCGTGTAATCACCCAATAAGAGATGCGAATAATGAAAATTGTATATACGAGTATATACATAATTTTACATATACATGTGCAATGTATTTATATGAAAATAAAATTCTTTATAAACGACCTTTTATAGTTGTCGAAAGCATAATACTTATATATAAATTTTATCATTATGTTGCTTTTAAAAATATAAAGTAAATAGAAAAAAAATTAATTGTCGAATCGGTATGGGATAGTTGTTCGCGTTTAAATGACCTTCTAGTTTCTTTTGAGAGTATAGTATGTATATTGTATGGTGTATGTAGACGCAATTCCGTGTGCGTTGATTAGACCCACCGCGGGAAGTCGGCTTCCGGGCGTGGGTGACTTGTGTGTATCGAACAATTAACGCGGGAACCCAGGGTAAGATAAGGCCAGCCACTTTAGTATTTCACACCTAAGAAAATAATAAAATATAAATGAAATTTCATATCCGTCATTCCAAATATTTGCGATGAACAAAATAAACAAAATAAATGGTATGTATAATTTCAAAATTTTTGACTTTTTGGCATAATAAAGAAAGTACTCGAGTCGAAATTTTAATCCTACATTAGACCTTTATTCTCTTTACTGTATCTCGAATGTACCTCGTAAGTCTTTAATGTACGTGACTTCCTAATATACCCACTTTCATATCCTTCATATTCATTTGAACCTTAGTAACTCCTTAGTTTTCCTAACTTGCTCCTTTTTTATACCTCTATTATCATCCATGTAGATACAAGAAGGTATACAAATTGAAATTCGTTATACCTTTTTTATACCGTAAAGTGAAAAAAATGGAAATATCTGCCAATTCTAAGGTCTTAAAAAGGACTAAAATTAAATAGCTCGTCCTTAATAATACCTTCAATTGCTACAAAACGAGCTATATTCAGGTCTAAAGTATAGGAACAAAATTTCGACTCGGATATTGATATATTTTTTGCGAATAATTTCAATGTTTCCTTAAATGAAACTTATTATTGAAATTTCGAATCTCATGCATTATTTGAGAATAAGTTTCAAGAGATTGGGGCCCACCTTGGAGGTGGAATTCGAGTTTAGCGAGCAAAATCAAACCACACGAGATTCACAGCACGATTTTGTATAGCAGAGTATGATGGTGGGAATCGCCTGTAAGATAAAACGTGATCGAGTTTATTCGTTCATCGGTCTCAAAGCATCGGGAGGAGCTTCTGAAAAAGTGGGGAAAATTAATACGATACGGGGCCCCTATTGAGAATAAAGAATCAAGTATATTTTTCAAGTTTTTGGACCCATCACTCGCAGAATATTTTTATTTTATTATTTATTTTGTTCATTGTATAGCGTTGGCGCTTGTGTTTACGATGGGGACGAAATAACAGAGAAAAAGAAAGTTGACCGTTCTTCGATCGTGTGTGACGGGACAGCTCTTGCCTTATTGAGACGAGTTGGATCTCAATGATTGAAGCCCTTATGAGTTTCTCTGCCGGAATATATCTACACGCTAAGACGACGACATCACACACGCGGGTCTTGCGGGCGTGAGTTTAAAATCGGACAACTTTTTCCCTTCGATATATATATATATATATATATGTATAGTTGATGGAGTTAGCAAAGGCGCCCGGTAAAAGTTACCAACGACAATTTACTATATAATACCTAACTTGTAATTCCGTCGCCTTTTTGAATTTCAAATATGTATACGCGTATATTTATAAGAAATGACTTGTGGTAGTATAGGGTCCAAGCACTGTATAAAACCCAGAAGCACCTTTTTTATCAGCACACATTTGATGGAACTCACTTGCCTCACATGATGCGATTGATCTTTGAGATGCAGGAATCGAAGTGCGCACAGATTTAAATTTACGATTCAACGCCGCGACTTGTCCATCGAAATTCACCGCGTCTTCATTTCACTCACCGCGTGTGATGGTCCCTGGGGACATTCATCAGACGCGCGTATTTGGCAGCCCCGTATAAAATACTAAAATAAAAAAAAAATAATCATAAATAAAATAAAATAAAAAATGAATTTTTCAGCAAAAGTTCTAATGAATTCTCTTAGCATTCTGCTCTTTTTACATTACGTAAATTTTTTTTTTTTCTACTTTTAATACAAGTTCGTTCTCGTTATCTATTTATTTCTTATTATTTTTACAACCATGTGTTTATTATTTAGAAAATTATACAAAATTATTCTTATTTATGCAATTATAAAAAGATGAATACAATAAAGGAAAATAATGAAAGAAGAGTGTGTAAAACGAATTGTTATTTTCTTCGATATCTGACACACTCAACATGTTTTTGCTGTATTTCTCATACTCATTCACCATGATTTATTTAAACATTCGAATGTTTTCACTCCACTCAATGCTATTACATTTTTTACTGTTCAATTATATAAATATAAAATGATATTTACATAATTGACAAAACATATTGTATTATTTTTAATATTTTGCGACACTTTCGCTCGATCAAGGACATTTTCGAAAAATGTTTATTTTCCCTTCCACATCTCCTCAGTCACCTTTTTCATTTTTCATAATTACTCAGTCATAGAACAGTGAGCTTATATGTTATGATAATATGTCAAACATGAAATCTTGAAGGAAATATATGAAAAAACGACTGCATATATAAAGACCAATGACCTGGTGGTCTTCATCAGCACTTATTTGTTGCCCCTCAAAACATACTGAAGGAGAAAGGGAAAATACGCGAGTGCACTGACGTACACCCATCATATTTATGTATGTATGTATAATGTATATGAACACATCCACGACACATGTGGTATATGGCACGTGTATATATGTTTGTCATATTTTACCAACCGACATTGAATACACGATTTCCTGCTTATCAAAAAAGTTTATATTGATCAAACATTGAAATTGTGCCAATGTGTACAAGTGAATCAAGAAGTAAGTAGATAACATATATACATATACCAATCAAAAAAATCCAAAACATTTTTTAAAAAACACGGAAGAATTTATAGTATATAATTATTATCAAAACAAAAAACGTGAATAATTTTTAATTAATTTATACGTAAGATTATATTATCTCTTGCATTGAAATGAGTAAAAAAAAATATTTGATAATATATCCCATAATAACCATTTATAAACCGATCATTATTACTTTGAAAAATAATAATAATAACGATGCAAAAAATGGGGATTCTTCTCAATGCACAATCTTTGATTTTTTGCTAATTTGTCATATTATAAAACATAGTCAACGACTCTTTATAAACAAAAAAAAAAATTAGGCCTCATGCAGACAGCTCGCACATTATATCAACAGACATGCCAAATTACACAACACGAAGACTCATGTTAACAACTTAATCAACACGATGTAACAAGCTAGTTATAATCCCCTATGTTTTGTATTTGTAATGAACAAATCTAAATGACATTCCTGTATCATAAAACAAGACTGGATTTAAGTTGCCATTATATTTTATGGGTCTCAGTGCTATATATCTCGTTATATGCACATAACTCTCAAATACTTTTAAATCAAACTAATATATAAACATATATTTGCACTGGGAGAACTACAGCTAGCATAACAATAAGAGTATAGCTAAAACACAATAATATTGAAGCATATATACCAATTATATATACACACAGTGAACTGTGGGATATCATGAGACATTACACTACTAGACCACAAGTCCATCCAGTATTATAAGGCCCACGCCCATTATTCGCCCCGGATATGGAGAGCACACGGCACGCGCTCACCGGTTAGCTAGCTCAGCTTATAACTACACCAAACAACATCTCTCTGGCACACTCTCTTCCACACATTGTCCAACAGTTAAGTTGTTCGCACTATCTCATTCTTTCTTTTCAATACCGCTATATAGTCAGACATATATGTATGTATACAGACAAGTATATACAGTGTTTATATGTATATTGTATACCTACATTATGTATATAGACTATAAGACCCTGACGTTGAAGTTACCGGCATGTCTGGGGCCTTACCTATACTATTTTTTGCGTGGGTGTAAATATATCTATAGGAGCAAGTTTGTTGATGTAAAAAGACAGGCATATGTATCTGTACATTTATGTATGCATGAGCGAAAAAGGATGCAGTAGAATAATAATAAAAATAATAAAAACAAAAAAAAAAAAGTTTATTGAAACGAGCTGCCGGGGACAGCTGGTGCCTTGTGGAATGTGGGTTAGGCGTCCCCGCGCTTGCGAGTGTATATATATATGTATATATTATAGGTTATAGCGGTTGCTCTAATTATGAATTCATTTTCTTGAATATAATGGTATTAGCGTTACTAAAGACCACGTAATTTTTAATATAAACAATGTAAGTATTTAGTTTTGATGTGGAATCGTTTATACATAGGTATATATATATAGATAACGATTTTTTAAATTGATCCCAAAAACAAAATTAACATGGATATTGAAAATGAAAATGAAAAAAGAAAAAAGTAATAAATAATAAATTTGTGATTTTTCATATTTTTTTTTTCTCTCTCTCTCTCTTATTGTTGGGAAGAAAAAAATTCTTTTAAATGACCATACACTGCTTAACTAATTGGCAGATTATTATAAAGCTACGGGTTGTTGCGTTTTTATGATGCGAACTTTTAATGAACTGACTGTGCAAAAATTATTTAGACTTCTATGGATGCCTATGCATATATATATATATATGTGTGCGTGTTCCATATATATATATATATATATGTATATATATTTTTCTTGAGGGCATAAAACATACGGTGAAAGAACGGCTGATGGTGAGAAACGGGGATAAAAGAGAGAGAATATTGGAGAATGAAGGAATACGGCAAAAGGTTTTTGATGGCGGTCGGGTATTCGCATTCGATAATTAAAATCGATAATTATCTCAAGTTTAATAACCGGTCGTTATCGTCAAGTCCAAATCACCGTCATAGAGAGTCCTTCTGAATGTGTACAATATAAATATAAAAATATATATACATATGTATATATATACCATCCATTTCTCACTGTTTCATTTCGTCCTTTCTTCATTTCTAATTCTCATTCTATCCCGGTGTGTATATATATTCAATATATACCTATATAAATATATGCATTCATGCCATGTGAGAGGGTTAACTACCACCACAACACACGTATTTACTGTAAAGAAAATTAAAGAGAACGAAGAAGCAAAGTCACCGGTTTAAATTGAAGGCGGGTGGCGCGCATATATGAAGATATTATATATAAATAAAAAGCAAAAGCTAAAAGGAAACGATGGAAGTGTATATAAAAAATTAAAAGAAATAAAACAAAAAAACAAAAATGAATATACTTATACATATATATTTTTAACATCACGATCGGGTTAAATGCGCAGGTGATATCCGAATCCAACATGGCGTCATGCCATACCATATCTTGCTTTTTGTTTCTCGGAATTCATCGCTCGTCGTACGAATAATCAACAACCGTTGGTGTCTTCGTGTTCTACCAAGTGGCAAAGATATTGGTATATATATATTTATATATATATATATGACCAATACGTACAACAGTTTAGATGCAAATTATTCCATTGGAGTATACACATATGAATCCCTGATTGTGTTTGATGACTACACACGGCACGATGCCGGGTCAATGTTTTTTGCAATGAACGCGCGGTAAGAAATATTATGGCGAATATATAGCCATATAAGTGTATATAGTATGGAGAAAGAATAATGGAAAAAAATTAAGTTGGAATATGAGAGATAGAAAAGCTCAACGAAAAACATTTAAATGAGATGAGAAAGGCAAAGAGAGTGAGATTGAAAAATAAACATCATGTGAGAAGGAAGTGAAAATATATGAAGGAGAAGAAGAGAAGACAGTTGTGCACATGTGTCCATCGTTTGTCATTTTATGTATTTCTCTCTTTGCTCAATTTTTTTTTATCTCTCCTCTTTTTTTTTTCTTCACATCGTACTTGGGCTTTTTAATTCGCACGGATGGCCGCAAGAATATATATAAGCAAATATATCAAAAGAATATGACTTGGAATATAAAAAAATTGATGATTTATATGTAAGAAAATATAAAAAGAAAAAGATGAAAATCTATGTAAACAGAAATAATATAAATTATATATTCTCACGTTGTCGAATAGTAAAATTAAGATGAGAAATAACTAATTGAAATATTTCTGGAATGTTAATAACAAGAAAGAACATAATAAAATGTGTGTATGGAAACCTCTTTTACGAATCATGAGATGTGGAGAAAATAGTAAGGTATAGAGCTTAGGGCCTCACTAAAGGTGACTTCTCTTTCTCAATTTGCCAGACATATTCGCACACAAACACACATGTCCATTGCATTTGTATATATACATATGTATTCTCTGAGGAGGGAGAATATACAGAGAGGAAAAAAGAAAAAATAATGAAGAATAGAAAGAGAAAATCACGCGTGGCTCGTCATAAGAGGAATTTCGTTTGCAATACTACTCTACGTCCATCTCTTTTTCTGATTTTTTTTCTTTTTCTCCACCTCCTTTGCCCACAGATCCAATAGTTTTTTACTGGTTTATGGGATTTTTTTCACGCTGCTCCGACCAAGTCGTACATCAGAGAAAGAAAGAAAGAAAAAAGAGAGACGTGACTTTGACTCCCCCCCTTTATTCTTAATCTTTTCTCCCTTTTCTCTCTTACAATGCTTCCTTATCTTTCTTCTTTTTAACGTATATATGTATGCAGTTTGTGTGAGTGTGGACCCACGAGAGACGGTGCGCGCCGCGAGAAGGGAACAATAAAAAAGAGCAAATGCCAACCGCCATAAAAACAACTGAAAGTATTAAAAACTTTAGGCCTTTTACTGCCGCGGGTGCCTCACTCGACTGAGGTGCATATATGTATATATATATGTGCATATATAGTACATACACATATGTATATACTCTCAGCAACGACGTCTGTTATAACAATATCGTACTTTTATTATTTTTCAATTTTTTTTTCTCTTCATTTTACTTTAATTTACTATTCATCGACTGTGAAAACGATAATTGAAAACAAAAGAAAAGAAATATATAGAAAGCCATGCATCAATCTATTCTTTTTTTTTTTTTTTTTTATTATATTAGTTTTCAATACTTTGATTTTTTTTCAATCAGAATATATATTGGTTTTTTATTTTTTAATTTGATAAAAACAAATATGTATCTATGCTTCAACTCAAATTAAACTAAGATTCTTTGTTGTATGTACAGTATATAAATTAAAGATTATTTTGGGAATTGGAGATAATTTTTTTAATTTCACTCGCCCCATATTCTCTTCAAAGAAATCCACGAGAAAAATCATCGACCGAAACGAGTGAATAATTAACTCCAGCGAGAATAAAAAAGAAACAAAATAATACAATGAAAAATAGACGAGCGAATAATTTCATAATATCTATTGATGATCTATACATGAATATTAAAAATATTTATGAATAAAACTGATTTCTAATTATTACAGTGCAATGATAAATGATTTGCAATCTTGAAAAAAATAAAAAATAAAAAATAATCCTTTGTATTACACTTAAACATATACACGATGACTGTAAGACTCATAATGTAAGTAAAATAAATAAAAATTTAATATTAATAATATATACACATACATATTTTAGTGCATCAGTGTACGAGGCGTGAAGCCGACGACACCAAAGATTAACAAAAAAAAAAGAACATTCAGTTTATTCATACATAAAAATACATACAAACAAAACACATATTCAAAAAGAATATACATAAAGTTAGCAAGAAAGATAGTCGGGTAATTTCTGGTAGCCGACGCTGTGTACATACAGATTCTTTAATCTTAGTAAAATACTGTCCTCGTTAGATCCCTCTCTCTCTCTCTCTCTCTCTCTTTCTCTTTCCTCTTCCTCCCACCCTCTTTCGCGTATATATACACACAGAAATTTATCCCTCATCTTCATTTAAAAATTTTTATACTCATTTTCTAATGATATCTAAAGGTTTCGCTTAAATATTTATGTTCGAATTGAACACATAACTATATCGTGACATTTTTTTATTCGCCCCTTATTCTCTTCTTTCATATATTCTCAATCTGTATTTTTATTTATTTTTTCTTCAATTTTTTTTCAGTTATTTTTTCTCTTTTGTCATCCTTTTATATTCACTGCAATACTACATCGAGCTGTAAATCTCGCGGACAAACAATCATAATTTTCAAAGAGCTAACGAAAAACAAGAGTAAACTCTTTAAAGGAAGCCGATGCCACGAGCATTTGCGTTTTCTTTTTCTTTATCATTCTATCGTTGCTTCTTTCTCTTGCATGAAATGCGACCACCTCTGGTGCTCCACAATCGTTTCAAGATTATTTCCTTTATTTCATTTATTCTATACATATACGTGAGCACATATATTATTTTATATATGTATAAATGCCAAGGCGAGGTATTGAAAATAAAGATGAGAGTCGATTTTATATATTCCATTTGTAATATTCTGCACTACTCCATTAAATAATTCACCAACCCTTTTCAATATGTATATACATTCGACTTTGGGAATTAAATTTTGCTAAAAAATATTTGAATAGCAAGCCGAAAAATGCGTCAATAGATTTTTTTGAATGAGAGAGTAAAAAATAATTGTAAATTTTTATAAAAGTCTCTGTTTTTTTTTTTTTTTTGTGGTTTGATATAATATATATTATATTATATTGAGAGAAGAAAAAATTGCTTGATGGGAGATACTTGCAGAAATTTTACAAGATCGAAAAACGCTTGAATATTTATAAATTTGGAAATTAAATTTTTTATTTTTCGTGAGTGAATATTATTTAAACGAGCAATTTTAATTTTAAAAATTGTGATGATAATATATGTGTGTTGAAAAACTACTGGAAAATTTAATAAAATGAAAAATGAAGCACTAAAATTGTAAACTTCAACAAAAATTAATAACTCAAATAACACAATTTCACTCTACAATAGAAAAAATAATTTACACATCTCCACCGCCAGCACAAAATTAGATTGAAAAAAAAAAACTAGAAATATAATCACTTTACATAGAATATAAACATCCATTCACACACAATATGTCTGTGAAATTGAAAGCACAAAGTTATGAAAAAGTAAGAAACACTACTAATCAACGCGGAAGTGATTTCATTACCTTTAGCCGTCAACGAGAATTCTCATATGGTCGAGTTTCACGTTGCAGAATATTGTAGACAGCACCATAGCCAATTGTTGAGATATTTATATTCATAAACTAAACAAAGTATAAATTTCCAAATATATAATCACTGCACTGCATATATCAATCACTTTGTTTAACAGATTTCCTTTGAAAAAAAAATTATATATACTTCTAACGATTGAACTTTCACAAATAAAATTAATTTCATTTTATTTCCACCAATCCATTTTTTTTCTTTCTACATTCTCTCTTACAAGCTGTATCACTGTCACAATATATAACTTTCCGACGTGTATCGTATATATTTATTACACTGTTCATCAATATCAGAAAATCACGTTGCACAAATAATAATTACATTTTCATTAAATAAATAATTTATAATAATAAAGAAAAAAAATTTTTTTTCTTTTCTTCAACTACAAAATCCCACAGCAATATGTTTATATTAAATTAATTTCACACACCAATGTCATTTTGATGTCCTAATTATTTTAAATAATTTGTTTGTCTTTGTTAATCACAATACAAAACAAAAATTTTCATTTGTTTTACCCGTTTTCTCATTACTTTATTATCACTAATTCTTTATATAATTATATACATATTTTTATTTTTCCTTTGACGAACAAAGAATTGAATAAATTATCAGACAAACAAAGTGGGCGAGTAAATAATAACGACACCAAAGAGAACAGTGGAAAAAACGTAATTATATGTGAGTACATGTACGACAAAGCATATATTATATGAACACGTTATTGCCGCGCACCGCTCACCTCGACGGGACGAGCGACGAAAGCCGAATTGCGTCCCGGCCGCAAGACTCGCGCGTGATCGGGGGTGACGATTTCACCGTGGGGCCACTATAGTAAAGCGCGCGTGGGGCAGTAAGGTGGGGGGCGTGGGTCTCCTTTGCTCGTTAATATAATGATAGTGGTAGTGGTGGGGTGACTGAGAGGGCGGACGAAACTGTCGTACTATATACTTGCGATAGTAACGGTGATGTTGGTGGGGGCGGAGAACAGTGAGGATTAAGGAAGGGGAACACTTTTTTTTCTCAGACACACGATGGGGGGATGATGTTATTTTGATTCTCTTCCGTTTCATCTCATGTCAACAAAATTTAAAAAGCTCGTCAAATGAAAAGCAAACAAATTTTACTAAATGAAAATATTTTTTTCACTTTTATAATCTGAAAATTATTTGTCAATATTTTTTTTTTCGTCTTTTGTTATTATTTTTTAGAGTTTATTATTTATTGCTAATGATTATTGCTTGAAAATGGTTGTAGGAACAAGAAATATATGACTATTTATTTTTTTATTGTGTCTGTAAAATGGTTGGTAAAATACTGTAATATGTTTTATTTTTATTTATTTTTATTTTAGTAATGAAATAAGTCAAGACACACGCATGACTCGACTGGCGCGAGACGACTGAAACCCTCTGCATCACTGCCGAATCGTGGACGTTACCCCCTCTCTTCACTAACTCTCCGTCGACCCCTCTTGCGCCGCAACAGCGAGTAGAGCTTCAACTGTCCCTGTGTTGTGCCTACGAGTGTAGCACGACGACGATGACTCGAGCTCATATGGACCACATATACAAATACATATGTCATATAATGAGAACGAGAGAGAGTAAAATATAGTGAAGTCTGTAGTAATTTTATGGTGGTGCGAGTGAACAAACAATCAAACGTGCGCATTCCTTTGCCTGATATATATTTCATAGCATCATCAAAACCACACAACATTTATAAGAACTAATATATACCCTTATGTATTGCGATTCGCTATTAGAAATTTATTAGAAATAATTTCTTATGAATTATAATGAAGCGGTGATGATTAAAAATTAAACGAGATGAATATAAGTATGATGAAACAATCAATAAAGTTATTAGATTATTTGCTTTATTTATTTGCGTTTTCGTTTATTTTTTTTTTTTTGCTTTTATTCAGGGCAAAGTAAAATTTTTTATTGTTGATGAGTAATAGTAATGTATGGTGTATAGTGTCTGGTGTCATCTACAGTGATTATTGGAGTCTCTCGAATATTGTAATAATTTCTCGATTGGATTCACAGTAGTCTGGAAATAATATTTTGTGTTGTATTTTGTTGCGTAGGCGGTTGCGCGAAAACCCATGTGCTCTGTGACATGCGCATCATCTGGAATAACCCTTCGTGTATTCTTATATAGGGTGAAAATAATGCAATAATATAACGCCATAAGGGAAAAGAGGCTGATAATGCCAGCCCATTGTGGCACAACCCCCTAAAGGTGGACACTCCCATTTTATACTTGTTTGTAAGATTTATTTTTGATGAATTTCAACGAGAAAAAAATTATTTTTTTTTAAATATATTTTGTAGATTTAAATGTGATAGTATATTAAAGTTTTTTCATTTAACTTTCTTTATTGGTTGAAAAAAAAGAAATTAATTAAATCATTCAAAGTTTTATGTATATTTGAAATTGAAGAAAAAAATTGTTTTTTAATTCGTTTTTTAATTTTTATTATTATTTTAATCAGACAATAACCCACACATGCGAACATATACACGTATATTATTACGGGAAAAAGATATCAGGTGTGCGAGAAATGTCTTTACTGGGCATCCGGTTTATGGTTTACCTGAATAAGAAAATATACTCAAAAATGAAAAAAAAAAAACATTCATCAATGATCCACCCCTTTTTTTTCGAAGGTTACGTAAGAACCGTTATAGTCAAAGGGTAGTCCCGTTGGTATTATATACATTATTCTTAATGGATTTTCTCACACTGGTAATTCCTCAAATAGGTACGCGGTTGACACAGGTCTATGTACCTAAAATAACCCTTTTTTTATTCTCTATAACTCCAACAACAAAAGAAGAAAAAAAAAATAAAAATATAAAAATGAGATGAAGATGAAAAAAAAAAAAAAAATTGTTGATTAGGTCGTAACGTCTGTAAATATACGGTTGAATTTAAATGGAAAGTCACCAAAAATTTGACCTGCATCCTGGGAAAATTGTGAATAATTTTTTTGCTAGAAAATATTAAAAAAAAAAAAAAAATAATAGAAAAATCCATCAAAAGTAAAAATTGAAATTAAATATTTGAATAAATGTCATCCATTAATTATAAACCATAAATAAATCTACATTATATACACCAATATATATTATTTATAAAAATCATACTTATAACATTAAAATAAAACTACCACAATATTTACAATCATTTATGAAAAAAAAAAAAAAAACAAATAATGCTTTCTACTTTCATCTAATTACTCCGCAAACATTTTACACTACTGATGAATAAATAGAACAAATCAGATGAATAAAAAAAAAACACTGTATTATGTGCACTAAAATATTTGTTCGTTACATATATATAAATCTGTATGCGCAGTACCACACAAACACGCTGAACTACACAAGGGGGCGAGTGCACTCGTCTCAACATGCGGAATGTGGTCCGCCCGGCGTGCAACCACTCCCACACATACATGTATATACGCAATATTTATACCTTTTATACTTAAGTGTGCACAAATATGTACGCACGTCTTCAACCTATGGATAATTTGTAGCTATTATATATTTCTAATTTTGTTTTTCATTATTTTATAAATCTATATAAAGTAAATATACACAAATAAAATTAAATAAATAAATGATATATACGTATTTATTTATGTGAATGTGTATATGGGTGATCTGGTAAATGTATTGTACCTTTGTATATACCTCGGTATATTAAAGTACAATATTTTGATAAGATGCTAAATGCTTCGAGAGAATATATATTTAAAACAATGAAATTTATATTCATTTTAATTTGTTTATTTTTTTATTTATTAATGTATTATATATTATTGCATTTTATCTTTAGTTCATAGTTTTTAATACATCATATTTGATATAGATACGCTCCTGGGCCTTATACAGTACTGTAATTACATGAATTATTATTTCATTCCATGTTGCGCATCCGTTCCGCCTGCCTCTCTTTCTATATTATTGTATGCATTAATGTGTTTGTGTTTAGTAGAAATATCTATGTGTATGTGTACATAGTTATAACGTTTATAAAGATCACTGGTGGTAGTGAAATGAATAACGTAGGTGGTACGACTCTTACGATCCACCTTCGGCCACAAATATCTACTTCATCTTCTTTTTTTTTCTTTCTTTTATATATTTATTTTTCAATCTCTGATGCGCGCTTTCGCTTTCATTTGGCTTCAGGAAATATTCAATTGAATTCTTAACCAAGTTTGTCTACCATGATATTGCAACTTGTATACAGTAAGTATATACATTCATTTTAATTCAATAAATACCAAACATTTTTATATATATTATCTTGGTTGAATAAATTTTTTTTTTTCGTTGCTTATAATGTATCTACAATTATTTTTAAAATTCTTTTTGATATTACCATTAAATAAAACAATGAATCTGTTTAATGATTAATGAAATAATGATAGTAGCCTAATATATATGTGATTGAAGCTAGTAGATATATCTGTTTGCATCAACTTATATAGGAACAGACCGGTTTTTTGACATTACGAGACACTACGTGTAAAACTTTATCTTTGTGTACATAAATTTGTATATCAAAACAACTAGTAGACACCAAACTCTTGTCTCTCCCCATTTTTTTTTTTTCATTTTATATTCTCATTCAACCTATCCTAACATTAAAAAAAAATTTTAATTCCTCAACTAAAAAATAAAAATAATATTTTTCTCGTTACAAATATTTTTCTGATTTAATTTTTTCTCCTCATATATATCTCTTTCTTTTAAGTGAGTTTATTTTTATTCCACTTGAACACCAAGTCTTCCATAAAATAAATACTAGAGCACGTCAAATAAATATTTTTGCGATTCGAATATACATTATTATCAATAAATAAATAAGATTAAAATTAATATATAACATGAATAATAATATTTCTTATTAGAACTTGATTGATTTGATGATATTTAAATTAGTAGAAAAAAATTAATTAAAAGTATATAGAATTATATACAATTATTTCTTATAATTTTTGCTAAACAAATATATAAATGATATGAATAAATATATATAGGTATAACATATGTTAAAATATTTTAATAAAAATTATTCGCATTATAAAAACAATGACGGAATTGAAACGATATTAAATTTGTTACGATTTACCCGATCTATAATAATCCAATTTAACTATAGTAACCGTTAAATTGATTCCCACGCCTGCATGAATCGACAATTGCCAATATATATATATCGATATACATAAGTTATGTATATTGTAGTTATATGTATATATGTGTGTGTTATCGGAGACTCTCGAATGCAATTGCGCCTCCTCAGGTTAACATATAAGAAATTTTTTTCGTTACCGTGAGAAATAAATATGATCCACTTCGATCGTTCATCCATCATTCAATTTCATTTACACATCATTTCATTAATAAAAAGTAGAAACATATATATATATAAACAAATGAAAAATTAATTTAATAAACTATAATAATTCAGTCACGCATATAATATGAATTATAAATATGAATTAAAGATATCGTTATATAAAATCCGTGATTAGAATTAATTATTTTAATAGAATATAAATATTATATTTGTACAAGATATTTTTATTTTTTATTCGAGCGCATCGGAATGCAACTTTATGATTGATTTCACGTGTGTTTGCAGGTATATAAGTAATAAATAAAAGAATGGGAAGTATTAAACGTGCTTTCCGTAGAAGTAACGACATGAATACGCGGTTTGCGTGAAAAATGTCCACGTTTTATACGGCCTTTACAAATATATCATAAGCACATGGATCTATGTTAAAATGTGAGTTAACATAATTGTTTTATAAAGCATGCAGCTCTTTAATAAATATTGATATTTAATTATTTGTAGATATTTATATAATTGAAATATAGATTTAATTCATAGATATTATATTTAAACGGCGTTTTTATTTGTTTCTTTTTTTTTTTGTTTTTTTCTTTAGGTATGTACGCGTAAGTATATGTACATAATACACGTATTATTTCCGTGATGCGCGTGTGTATAATATATGTATATAAGTACTATGATTGTGAGCACGCGCTTACAAATTCCTCCCCGTTTTCAACTTCCCGGAATCCACTGAAACGTTCATTCACGTTTGTTGTGCTTCGACAAGAATGAAGAGACGAAAAACGAGACTTATTTGCTGCGTTTATATATATTATTTGTGTATATGTAGGTGTGTGAGTATATATTTATATATATATATATATATAATGTGTATGTAAAAATGTAAGGAAAAGTTTGACTGAACTCAATTGATAGTTCTTCGAAATTTCATGCGAGAAATATAATATATTATACGTAAACATTTTTTAAGTACGTAAACAAAACACTATGTTTTAATACTTACGTGCGTGATATATAAACTTTGAATTCATTCATAATATTGGGTGTTTATTTATTTCAATTTTACTTCTCGAGAAAAAATATATTTGTTTGCTTGAATTATATACGTTTATGAAAGAATTTATTTATTATAATAAATCGTATATTTATATTTTTTTAATGGTTGTTTGTCATGATTTTTTTATTTATTTTTTGAGATTTTAGATGGATTAAATAATGCAATATAACACTATGAAAATAATAATAATAAAAAAAAAGAGCATACACATATCGTTTTCTTAAAAGAAATATTGAATATTTCTGCAAATATATAAAAGTGTAAAAAATATAATTTCAATGTGAATAAAAATTGGTTTAAATAGAATTAAGGGAAAAAAGACGAATAAAATGAGAGGAAAAATGTAATGGCTATGTAAAAAAAATTATTGTAACGACAAAAAAAAAAAATTGTCGACATTGAATTTCACGACATATAAATTCCCTCACGATATTTTGCGCGTTTGAATTTATAATATACACATATATAGCAATAAATCTATTTCCTTATGCGAATAAACTATTAACATATATATCGTATCGGTGAGTTAATCTCGCATCTCCGCACACGAATATCAGTGTGAAACAGAAATGTAAAAAAGCCAAAACTAATAAAAATGAGAATACAAAAATAAATTAAATAAAAAATATTAATATATAAAAACCCATATAAGAAAAGAAGAAGTAGAAATTCGCAGTGTGTTGAGAAATTTAAAAATAACGAATAGTAAGGAACTTTTTTTCCCTGCAAAAATTTCAAAGAATTCAAAAAATCTTTTGCATTATTTCATTTCCCATTTTTAATATTACTAAAAAAAAAAAATTGCAATTTATAATGAAAAAAATTTTTGTTGGTAAAAAAATGACAAATCCTCTGCTCTTTTGAGAGAAATTGTACATATATACATTCATAAATATAATATATATTCTAATAAATATAGTATATATGTTTATATATATATATATATATGTGCACGGGTTGGATAGAATCAACGAAAAATTCACAAACTCGGGCGTCTGGCACTGCTCATAAAATGTCGGCGTAAATCATTGGGTTTTATGGTGGTGCACGTTTGCCAACCTCTTGCTGATGAATTCCTTACCTGGTGGAACGACTTTCATTCTTTCTCTCTATTTTTTTAATATTTTTTCCATCTCCTTTTCTCTCTTCCACACACTCAACTCATTTCGCACTTATTTTTTCAGCTTCTCTCTTATATATCACATATTCCACCATATACACACAATACATCCATCCACATAAACATTAGTATATACATCCCCATACTCTATACTCATTACAAAAACAATTTTCATCCCATTAACTTGCAAATATTAAAAAAAAAAAAAAATTTTTTTTTTCATTGTATAAATAAAACATTTATTTATACATTCAATATCATAATAGTAATATATAATTATATTGTTTATACATATTTATATATTTGTATAATATATTCCAGTTTTATATTTATTTTCAGAAAAATATTTTTATGAATTATATTTATTTTATTATATATTCATTATAATATTTTCTTATTTTAATTCATTTATGCTACCACCCACTCGTAAAAAATTCCACGAATGAGAATAAAGATACTAATGCGTATGCGCGAAGATATTATATACTACATAGACGCATAGACCAACCCCTAAATTGCAAATACGTGAAAATTTTCCCCCAATCTCCTATATATAACACTATATATAATAAGGGGAAGTTATCCAGTAGTATATATAAATATATATAAATGAAGAAACAGGGGGTGTTTATGATGAGAAGTCACCCCCTTAACGTTTAAGGAGAAATGGGCGTTAACCATCAGAGTTCACTTTTTACCCTATCAAGCATATATATTACCGGAAGTTACAGCAGCATATATTATATACGATGGAAGAGACAAGAAGATGGTATATAAGTGCAGAATGCAAAAAAAAAAAACGAAAGGGAGAATAGTTGGAAAATGTTTTTGCGTAACAAAATTATAATAAATCTATAATATGTAACTGTTGCAACCAGATGATAAAGATATGTATATATATTATATACTTGGGATTTTGTAGATAATAATATTCCGTAGTCTGCATCAACGACGACATCAGTGGCACATCTTCAGTGCATGGTTCATTTAAATATCTGAATAATCAGAACGACGATTGGGCGGTACCTTGTAGAAAAGCGTTAGGCAAATTCTCTTGTACTCGACACCTCTAGAGTGAGTATCCTTTTTCCGCCTGCCTACTTTCCGAATACACTGCACATATATATATGCAGCTTATATATCTTATTTATTATTCTAATTACGCTTGGCAGAAAAAAAAGTATTTTCTGTTAGATAACTTTTTTTTTTCATTTTATTACACTGAAACAAATCTGTGCAACGTTTATGTTAATAAATGCAGAGTTAAATTCATAATTTTTATTTCCAGGATATTGTAATAAAATAAATGAATGAATAAATAAATAAAGAGAAGTATAAAAAAATTTTTATTTGTGTACATAAATGAATATTCCACAAATGGACACTTTGAATTGACCACACGGAAACGTTGGCGCGCGCGGTGAGCTACTACCACGCGCATTATGACGTCACGTACCACGCCGGAAATCGCGAACGTGTTAAACGACCGGTTCGCGTTACCCTGAATGACAATATAATAAAATATTGAGTGGTTCGCGCCGATAGATCCTATCCAAGTTGACAGAGTCCACTGTCTTATATCGATTCTAATTTCTTTTTTTTTTTTTTTTTTATCATATCCACTACCTCTCTCACTTTTTTTCGCTTTAATTTTCATCGTAAATTTACGCAACTATATAATAGTTTCAACATGTATATACATATCCATGTATTATTAATAATAACACAATTTCGTGTAGACAAATGACACAAAATAAAAGTATATAAATTCAATTTTAATTTTAGAAAATTAAAATTTGCAGAATTAAATATTAATTAATACGATTAACTGTATTCGTAATATGGAAATTAATTAATATACTAAATAACATGTATAAATATAGGTGCATTTATATGTTCATAGAATATAAAAGAGTACTCGAAACGGCAATTCATAAAGGCTATACAAAAATTACTGGCCATATAACCCGAGTCGAAATTTTTGTGCTTAGTAGTAGTCGCGATTAAACATCTTATGGCACTCGTTGGCCTATCAATTCTACTTTGAATCTAGAGGAACCTCTAAAAATCTAGGATTGAACCTAGTTTGATGCTTTATACACCCAACACAATAAACTATTATTATAATATTTTATTTCATATTAAACTTAGACGCAAATCCCTTTTTGTTGCGTCTTAGAATGGAAAATTTGGCAATTTGTGACTATACTTCAAGATGTTGTACTTTCTATATTAAAATATTTCTAAACAACCTTTCTTGCTCCTGACGAATCTCACTATAAATACCAATAATAAAGTTTAAAGTAGCATAAAAATTTCGACTCGAGAATAATAAATTATATAAAAAAAAATATGTATTATATGTACTCTGCATGCATTTTATAATTACAATTGAGGTACATTGTACATACAGTATATTACATGAATATATATATATATACGTGAGTCAAAAAACAAATTAATCTGCACTTCTTCTTCAACACTCACTTGTAAACATAGATTATATATACATAAATAAATGTTAATATTTGTATAAATATTTCTATTTGATAATTCCCTCTATTCCATCATAATAAGTACTAGTTTTTTGTCTAAATTATTCATAATCAATTCGTCTTACACATATATATATATTCACGTGCATATGTTTACATCAATAAATTGAAAAAAGAAATAACTAATCAGTGCTGCATATACATAAAACAACTGTGCGTGTGTGTATATATTTTTTTATTTTATTCAAGTCTCTCTGTGGTTTGAAACACGATCAGCCTGAGATTATGCCATCATATATGTATATCTACAAAACCTGGCGTAAATATACATACATATATGCTTTATCATATCAATATATATATCCATATATATTTAATAAATAATCATAGAATTATATTTTTAAATAACAATAATAAACCAACATATCTTAAGATGTTGTATTACAGCCGATAAACACTTGGATTTTTTTTTTCCAACTTCAAAACGTTTTTTTTTTTATTAATTATCATATGGAAAATAAACATATGTGCAATATAGAAAATATCCTATTGCTCTAAATAACTTAGTTATCACCGATGTGAATTATAGATTAATTTCTCAGTATTGTATTCAAGTTGATATAGTTACGTGAATTATAAATGCAGAATTATATGTATATACACAGAAATGTGTAACATGCAAACAGGATCATGGCTATATATATATATATATTTATATTCTACAGCACGGGGAGCGAGTGCACAATATGTATATATATCCAAAGCCGGTCTCCTTCGACTTCGAGAGTCACGGGTGAGATAGCTTCGACGAAATATCCATGGCGTGGTCGCGCACGTTGCTCTGGCCGTATAGATCCCCGGATCTCAATACTATTTACACGCTGCCAACGCAGTATATATACCTCAGCCACATACACCACATGTAAGTATATAAGTATATCGCAACAATAAATCTTAGATCCTTTAACCGACAGCCCCCAAGGCTCAAAATGCTTTTGCCAGATTTTTTTATTTTTATTTATTGTTTTCCCATATTTTTTCTTTTAATTTATCTTCATCGCAGGTACATAACAAAAAAAAAATTTCTGATGCATTTAAATTATTAACGACAATAAAACTTATTATTTTGAATTACTTCAATCATTTATATCCATCATATAAATATGTCACAAAAATTTAAACAAATGATTTAGAAGAACATACAGATCGAACATTCGTAATATAATATATAATTTGTTTATTATATTTAAATAATAATTATAACGTTGTATATATAACAAAGTAAATATACATAAATTATTAAGATACAAAGTGAAATATATCCTTTTGTACATTAATAATTAATAGACACTTTATAGCAGCCGATATATTATATATAAATATTAATATATATTTTGTATACTGCAACTATATAACTCCAACGTAATTAAAGCATTGTATGTATATATATGAATATGTATACTGTGTTTATATACATATATATATGTACATTAGTGTCAACATGTCGGTTATCTTCTCAACCTCTTCCTGTATATAGTTTTCCTTATCATGTATGTCTTATTCGACATAATTTAAATATAGGTGTCATAACGCACGAGAGAAAAGCATGTAGACAGATATATATACAATTTGTGTGATGTATGTATACACATGCATGTTGTTTGTACTATAGTGTTTCTTCATATATCTTCAATGAATGAAAGTTCTGAACGGGAATCGCAGCGTGTTGAATACAAAGTGGGAATAAAAGAGATGTGTGTGGACGAGAGTTGACTTAACGATAGGTATATTTAAAAATGTTATTGTCTACTAATACTTATCATCATCATCATCATCATCATCATCATCGTCATCATCGTAGGTTTATTCTTTTAAATATTTATTTTATGTATATATATATGTAATTTTAATATTTGTAAAATGTAAATAGAAATTTTTTTTGTTTATATAGTGAACAGATTTGAGATGATTTAGGGTAAAGAATTATTGGAGGTGATAGACATTAACACGTGTCATACAATAAATGTATAGACATATAGTTGAGTGTGTATAAGGTTTATATATATTTATGTATGGTATAATGTGTGCGAGTTTATTCGGGTTGACGATTCGTGACAATATAAAAACGATGTAAGACAATAATGAAGGATATATAGTATAGACGTATTCACATGAACATTTACATACTTGTGAGTAAATAACACATATATATTTATGTAAAAACATTCCATTGAGAGAAAGACCGTTTAAAAATTTCTCGCGCACACCGTCCGACTCGATGTCGATATATGGCGCGCATTTCAATCGATTGACACGTGCCAATTTCACAATTTATTTATACGTATAATACATCTATTATACCGAAATTTCATCGTATTTTTTCGATATATATACATTGAGAGAATTTTCGAGTAAATATATATTACCCCGTAACCCATCATAAGCCTACAAGACCTAACAATATATTTAATAGAAAATTATACACGTCTTAATTAGTTATTTATTTTAATATATGAATTAAAGTATAAATATTCCGCGAATTAAGAATTAATTTTATTCCACTACAGGGCCATTTTTCTATCAAATTTTTTCATGTCCAAGGCTAATCACTCCTAAATTACAGAGTAATATATATTCACTTGGAAATTCTCTCAGTGTAATGTATAGAAGTTGAATTAAAGATTTAAAAATTAATATTAAACTTCAGAATAAAATTTACATAATAGTTCAAAGTATACGAATTTTTTTTCTTCACCATAATTATCATACATATCTATATATACATATGATTTTATATATACTTATGTATGTGCTTATTATATACAATTTTTATTTGTGTCTCGCCAACAACGGATATGTTAGATATTTTGATAAATGAAAAAAAAAAAAATAATTCTGCTCAATACCTCAATAATATATAGTGCGCGTATATAAGCCTAAACATAATAATGCATATACATACATATACATGTATGTATATATATATAGATATATACATGGCTCATGGTTTACCAACGGCGCGCAGTCGATTAATTAGTTTTTATTGGCCTCACAGCGTGCGGCAATCAGAGCGGGTTTTCGGTCTTCGATATCATATGTATATGTATATATATTCATTTCGATATATATAAAAGAAGGATGGAGTTAGAGGAGTCATCGAGTAATGCGGGGGGGAATAAATAAATAAATTTTCGGGACAAAATGAGGATGCGCCGAAAATCCATGGAATCCATGATGGTAGAGATAACTTCGGGGTGGGGGCTAACGAGGTCGTCCTAATTAATTGGAGAGTAGACGGAAAGTGAAACAAAATTGTGAAGGAAAAAGAAAGAGAGAGAGAGAGAGAGAGAATGAGTGAGTGAATAAAGGTTGAAGAGAAGGAGAGCTGTGTATATATGTAAGAAGCAAATCAGAGGATTTTGGGTGATAATCAACCTTATGCTCCATGGAAAATAAAGAAAGATTATAAACAAATATCGGCAAAGTAACTTTAGTATTTAATTATTAATTACTAAGAAAAAAAAGAGAGAAAATTAGAAAAGTATATATGATTGAATGAATGAATAAAAAATTGTTGTTTAGGATTTTTAATTTAGGTAAATGTCTCGAGTCGAAATTTTTGTGCTTCTCTAAGTCTTCTGGTAGTCGGTTAAATAATCTATGGCACTCGTTGGCTTATCAATTCTACTTTGAATCTGGGGATAACCTCTAAAAATCTATTTCAATTATCTATTTCATAATAAATTTAGACGCAATTAGTGTTCCTCCTTTGCGACTTAGAATGAAAGATTTGGCAATTTGTGACGACTTCAAGGTGTTGTATTTTCTATTAAAATATTTCTAAACAACTTTTCTTGCTCCTGAAGAACCTCACAAAATGCCAATAATGAGGTTTAAAGTGGCATAAAAATTTCTTCTTGGAGTGGCAAATTTTCAGAATAACATTTCAACTATTATTTGTGTATTTCATACATGACATAACGTGAATTTTTGATTCAATATATTTCAGATAGCATATGTTTAACTTGATAATATAAAAAAATAAATATATATATGGATATATATATATGTGAACTTTGGCGCATGTAGCCTACATATGCAAAACGACCCTCGTAAAAGTTGCCCCGAGCAGGCATCACTGGCGCGCTGCAGTAGTGGCAGTAGCAGTTCGAGATAATAAATCATAGAAAATCATTTGCAAGGCAGACGGGCGCGTGTATATGCGTGTATCTATATATACCGATATATACAGAGTAGTATATATACATATATGTTCGTATGTCAGTCTAGTTTTATATAGATCAAGTCCCTTTAAGTGCATAATTATATTCGTTATATCCGAGAAAAGTATATTCATAAATCAAAATATGAAAAACGAAATTGAAGAAATAATTTAAATAAATACAAATAATCAATTATAGATAAATTTTAACATTTCATTGAATATTTATATTGAACATTCTACTATATAGATAGAAAAATATGTAAAAATCTCCAACTCAACATCATCAATAAATTGCAAAAATCCAAACTCCCTCTTTCACCACATACCCTTTTGTCATTACTATTTACATAAGAAAAAAAAAAAAAAAAAATTATAGCTACAAAATACATACTAGTCTCATGTGTCAATGACATCTTTTCATCCTCTGAATTCTCCATATCTCTTTTGAAAAACATATATATATCCCCATAGATATATTTTTATTGAAAGAAACATAAAAGACAAAGACCGATTACATGAGGAAAAAAAGTAGTATGAAGAAGTGAGCATCAACAGGAAACCAATGTGTCTCTCTGTATGTATGTGTGAACATGCAAATTTTCATTTAACAATAAATCCATCCCCCTCTGTTTCTCCTCTATATATATCTATATATCTATCCTTCCTGGCATCGCACTCAATACAATATATATACACACAGACATACGTAACTTAAACCCGAAAAGAGCAAAATGGACAGGGGCAAAACAGATAAAGGGACAGAGTAAGAGAGAAGAGATTGAAAAGCGAAAAATATTCACGTGAATCATCTGCATATCTAAATAATCGAACGTCGCGCATGTGTGTCCTATCGCTTGAAACGACCATGGGGTATATAAGGGACTAGGAGGAGGGAGATGAGCAAAGTCGCGACCAACAGCAGCTACAAGAGCAAAAGTTAGTACATATATATACATATAGTAGCAACTTGGTGGGGCTGCAATAAGTGAGTGAGATGATTAACTAAAGTTGCGTAAAGGGGAAAAAGGACACAGCATTTATATATATTTGTGCCATGGATTCTCTTCTCACTTGGCTCATTTGCATTGCAAATTAGTTCTCTCTCACCCAGCAGCATCAGCAGCATCAACAGTGCAAATGCAACAGCAGCAGTCACATCAACAAATACATACACACACTAGTTTGAAACAGGACCCGGGTTCCTTGAACCAGATATACGATTGTATATGTTTTTATTGTGCCAGAGAGTACCGCGAATCGTTCATCTATCTCTAACTTAATTTTGATCCCACTGCACGTCACTGATTGTTCATTCCATTTAAAAATCATAAACAACATTACTTTATGTATATATTATATAAATAGTTACACAGCCTACTGTTAATTATTAACACAAATTAACTCTTTGTTTCATCTTCTTGTTAATTATTTTATATAATTTAAATAATAGGTTATTTTCATTTACAATTGCTGCATTCAATTATACTTATTATTTTTTTTTTATTTTTTTTCTTTTTTATTTTATTTAGTATTATATATATGTGTGCATTTTTCTTTTATGCATTTTCTCCCACTTCTAAATTACCGCCTTTTTTTTTATATACATATATGTATGATCGACTGTTTGCCATTACTTCAATACAGCTGTCGGTGAGTTTATATATGTGCAAAAAGCTTGACGTATGTAGAAATTATATCTTGAACTGATTTATTGGCTCATTTGCATTTTTAGCAACATGAAGATACAAAAGGTATATATGTGAGGTTATTGATATGGAACGAAAAGAAGGGTTCACTATTATAGTTTTATTTGAAATTCACTTTTTTTTTTTTTTTCTATTCTTTTGTGATGTTTTTTTTTTTTCATTTGCGCATTTATTGTTTCTCATAAAATATACTTATACCTTGTTTAAGGGTACATATATATTGCGATAAGCTCTGAATGTTTAATGCAAAATGAAATGAATATATATGTATTAGATAATATTTTTATATAATTCACATACCTTATTTATTTGAGTATAGAATAATCCACTGCACCTGCAATTTAAAAAGACAGTTATTATTTTTTTGCTCGTCATTATATAATATATCGTATATGGAATAATGAATCTGTATTTTAATATTTTATGTTCAAAATCAGGATATTATAAAAATTATATTTGAAATAAAGTATACAGAAAAAAATATTATAAAGTGAGAATATATAAAATCTATATTTAAAATAAATATAAAATTAACATTATGTCATTTTCATTATTTCTTTGATGAACATTAATGTGGTATTATGAAAATATTTTATGATACAATTATATATTTTTCACATAAATATTATAAATATGTTTCCATATAAATGAACCATAATAATGATGATGATAATGACAATAATATTACGTGGTTTATATATATAAACGTCGCGATCGTTTGTGTAAAATTCTTAGTAAAACTTATAAAAACACTTGAGAATTTTTATTTTGCATTTCTCATTTATTTATTTTTTTTTTTCATTTATGACTGGCTCGTTATAAACAACGATAGATAAATCTATATAATGTTAAACACATGGCTTATATTTTTACACCCCAATATATTTATATTCATTCAGATTGTAATATGACGTCGTTATTATTATATGCAACGACGTCTTTTCCAGTGAAACATACAAATTATAAAATAATCCAACTGCAAGCAAACACAAATAAGTATATAAATGAAGATTTTATATATATACTGTGGCCATTGTTTTCGTGTCCTTCTCCATTGAAATTGGATAGGCTGCATATTTTCTTATATACACAATAGAATGAATAATAAAAATAAGCAGGAGGACACGATGTATGTATCTATGTATATGAAATAATATATAAATGTATATATTTTGTATATATAGATGAAAGAAATATTTTTACTCCGTTAAAATGAATACAACATGGGACACCAACGAGATGACTTGGCACTTTTTCACCAATTTAAATTCGAATTCCAATCTTTTTAAAAGATCAACCAAGTCACTATACATACTTTCTGTAGAGGTCTTATGCTTTTTTTTTATTCCGTTTATTTTTTTCTCTCATACACCACCTTTTATTTTAATATTCCAGATATTTCAGGTGGACTTTATAACATTAAAAAAAAAAATAAATTTCATTATTAAACTAAATGTTTCTTTATATATATATTTAAATACATTATCAAAAAATTTTAGAATAAAATATTAATCATCACAATTAATAGGATTTTAAAACTAAATTTATGACCTTATTATATCCAGGTGATACGAAAATAAATTTATATAATATATATATAGTCTATATATTTGCACAAAAGAGTGTCAAACACAAAAGATAAATAAGAGAAGTCAACAGCAAGTGTTATATGTATCGTGACCCCAAAATATATCCAGTAGTTTCCAAAAATGTGTAGATATAACCAATCTATTTAGGGGAGAAAAAACATGTAAATAAAAGAGGGTTAGAAAGGTATAAAATCAGAATTTTCATGCTCCAAACCCCTGCTTCTATTCCGCCATCATGGGCGCTTTCCGGTGTCGCTAATAATACATCTTTAATATGTCCTGCTCCTGTAAAATAGCCATACACATAAATGGATAAATCGATTTATATATATATATATATATATACTTGTAGGATATAGTTTTCTACCCTATTGTAGTGTGGGTTGTGGCTGCGCAATACCATTTTACCCCAATTTCACGTTTTGACCTGCAGATTTCTTTACATTGTGTGTGTATGTGTATATATGTATATAAAAAAGAAAAATGAATGCATTTGTTGACAGCATTTTGGTTACACTATTATATATACACACATAGGGGTGCCCCCAATTTTTTTTTTTTTTAAACCATAAAAGATTTATATAATCGTCTTTAAGACGATAATAAAATACATAAGTCATATCAAACATTTTTTTTTTTTCAGTTTGCCTTTTATAAATATATTTTTTGGAGATACACACTATACCAACACTCGGTTTCTTGTCGCGGCCAAATATATAAAAAGACCAACATACCTTTATATATGTACACATATATACATATATACATATATATTCATGAGCATATGTCTGTGTAGGCACGTGAAGAGCATAAGGACGCATATATAAGAGCGGCAAAACGTATAATACATTTATGATTCGTCATTTCAGAATAACAACGAAGTTTTTGAAGCGCACGCAATATGTGATGTGTAGATATATACATATATGCCACGCCTTCGTGTGGAATTCACCGTTTGGGACGCCACTCATAAAATATATGTATATATTCTGATGACGAAGACAATATTTTCATCAAATTTTTCTCAATATCTCTCTTAATTCATATTATTATTATTTATTATTTATTATTATTATTATTATTATTATTATTATTATTATTATTATTATTGTTAATATTGTTGTTGTTGTTGTTGTTATTGACATGACTCAGTTTGGATTAAAATCCAAACATTGAAAAAGATTGAAAATAATTTTTATAAATGTATTTGATTCCGAGTTGAAATTTTTGTGCTTCTTCTAAGTCTTCTGGTAGTCGATTATAAACATCTTAAATATGACACACTCGTATATTGGTCTATCAATTCTACTTTGAATCTGGGGAACCTATAAAAATCTAGGATTGAATCTATAGTTTAATGCTTTTTACAATATTGTAATATTTTATTTCATAATATAAATTTATACACAAGTTTCTCATTTGCGTTTTAGAATATGAAACATATATTTGGCAATTTGTGATTATTTTTATAAGTGTTGTATTTTCTATTAAAATATTTCTAAACAACCTTCCTTGCTCCTGAAGAACCTCACTAAATGCCGAGAATGAGATTTAAAGTAGCATATAAAAATTTCAATAAAGCGATATTAACGAACTGAAAATAAATAAAAATGAAATTATAATGAAAGAAATATATATACATAAATATATATATGTAGGGCATATTGTATATACTTATTTGTTATTCGTCAGAGAGAGATCAAGAAATATTTACAAAGGCAATATGCTAAGCAATATAATGTACTGCATATACATACATGTGTGTGTGTATATATAATTGTATAAAATGTAAAATGTGAGACACAATATTCAGAGAGGGTTGGTCGCATTCCGTGTCCAGCCGCGTGAAGATGAAGAAGGAAGGGAAATGACAACAATATATAATGAATAAGGAAATCTAACAAGATATATACACAGAGAAATGTATATAAGTATTTATATCTATGTTCAAAGTGTGTGCGGAAATATACATAAATGTTTGCGATAGAAGTTACTATATTATATGTACCTCAAGCATGTACACGCTTGTGCATTATACACATATAAGTAGATCACGCGGATGATTACAGCATTAATAAACAAATGAGTATTTTCAAGGCGGGTAAAAACATACGCGACCAATCGTAAAGCGTGGGCGGTTTAAAAGGCGGAGCAAAGTCCAACCAACCTCAAACGAGTATAAAACCACGATCATTCTCCAACGAATGTGGTGGCATGCGCGATCACCTCTCTCAACTTATTTTCATATACTCAGATACATGAAGAAGAAGAAGAAGAAGAAGAAGAAGAAGTAAGAGACAGAGAACGAGTGAAGCAAAATATGCTAAAACTTTTACTACAATATCGTATATATTTAAATACATACATGAGAATATAAATGTACTTAGAGTATTAATTATGTTTATAATATATACTACTATATATATTACATATATATGCATTATTTTCTGTACACCAATATCAAAAGTGCACACATGCATTTATACTCATTTGAATAAAAGTATTTATATATAAATGTGCTTGTTCATTTAATTCGAATTACAATATTTATTTCTTCCTATTTATTTGCTTTTCAATTTTTAATAATTCAACTTATTTTATTATTCTTAAACATATAAATATTCCAAACAAGTTAAATTCATTTTAAATAAATATTAATTGTTTAAAACAAATATTTGATTCAGTTTAATAAATTTTTTTTATTAAGAAATAAATTATTCTACACAATGTAAAAGAGTTATATTGATTTCATTATAAATGTCTATCGTTTTTTTTTTTTTTGTGGGTATTAATCAACGGAAATAAACGTAATAAAGAGCAATACTGTGAGAAAGGAAATACAATGTATATATATGTAGTGGACACGGTAGAGTTACTTTGGAGTATATTATAAGAATTGCAATGGGATTCACTGAAAGATGTACGTTGTAGTTATACTATATTTATATTATTCTTTGAGCGTTTTAATGAGACTGTATATATTGAGGTCAGTAAATATTGTGTATTATATTACGTTACTTGAAGAAATAATAATAATCGTAGTATAGAAAAATAAAGCTAGCGCCTCGCCTCAATATTATTTTCAAAGCCCGAATATATAAATGCTCATTTATGTGTTGGACGCGCCCTTTCCTGCATTTCGAGGAGTTCAATTCCTTCGTCTTTGCGTTTGCGCGTAATGTTCACAATACTAAACATGCCTATATACAAAATAAAATATATCTATATACACGTGGATATGTAATGTTTGCGTTAAGCAAGTCAAAATACTATCGTTAACAGGAAGTTCACCATTACCAAGAAACTTAATAGTCCGTGAACACAATAGAATTACCGCGATGGTTTTATATATATAAAAAATTGTCCCCTATTTTGTTTGTATATATGGTTTAAGCGTATGCGATTGGCACACGACGAGTAAATATATATATTTTACAGGAAATTAACTTTAAGAAATGAGTCAACCGAGTAATCGGCAATTCACAACAAAAAATTTTTCTTTATGCAAGTGAATTACACTTATACATAGAATTATTTTAAATTATTATACATTCAAGTAAGTATAATATGCAAAATATATATTCTGACAATCTATACTACATTAATTATAAGCTTAATTAGTCGAAATTTTAGCAGTACAACAACTATACTCTTCAAATTTATATGATTAGCTCCACAAATTCTTACTCCTGATTTTTCATGTAAAATTCACGTGAAAAGTAGTGATCTGAACAGTATATACTTGTTGTACTGCCAAAATTTTATCGCTTCACTTCTCCAACTTATCGCTAGTATACAGGTTGAAATAGTAATGGAGGTTCTATAAATATTCTATTGATATTTTAACCAATTCTTAACGTGTTACTTACGCACAAATCTCAGATTCAGGGGTTAGATCAGTAAAAGACAACCTCCCCACTATCAGGACGAGTTGAGCATGTAAAAGAATATTTAAATACCACATTGGATACCTACGCTATATGAATCAGTTGAATTTCGACTCGGGTACGAATAAAATATTTTTTTATTTAATTTTCTAAAATTAATTTTCTTTTTGTAGTTAGATAGAACAATGCAACAGTGATGCCAGCAGCCAAAAGACTATACTCTTGCATTATTTTAATATATTATAAGGTATTACTACTACTACTACTACTACTACTATTGGTACTATCTCTACTGCAACAATACGGTTCAAAGTGACTGTGTGTATATATAACAAAAACAGCCACTACTACTTCATGGATTGTAGGGGCCTACTACTACTGTACGTTGCGTTGTCTGATCATTCTCGCTCTAATGAAGGCTGGTTTATCTGAAGGCTTTCGATTCCCGGTATAATGCCCCATACCCTCCCTCTCCTTTTTTCTCTTTGGGTCTTTCTCCCTCACATCTTTTCTTATTTTAAATCGCGCATGTCGTCTCGTTGATGGTGATGGTGGTAGTGGTGGAGAACACCTTCACGGTGGTAGCTAGCCACCAACTCCTTCATTGTACATTCTTACCCAAAAGTCATTATATTTTATTGCATTTAAATTGAATATATAAATTTAAAAATTTTTTTCAATTTATTTATCATTGTCCTTTTATGCATATTCATAAATTCACAATTAATTTATATCGCAAACGCTACATTTGTTGTACTTAGTGATTTTCATTATATTTTTAATTATAATTAATTATTATTTATATATTATTGTTTGTCTTTTAATCTAATTCATCAGAATTTCATTTTTACACAGGTAAATATAACAAATTCTTGCATATCTCTTAATTATTAATATATCAACATTGATAAATGTTTAAATCTTATTGAACATTCATTAAATAAAAATTTGCATCAACTTTTTATTAAATATAATTATTAACTTGCATGACAATTATACTGAATTTATAAATACTCATATTGCTAGATATTTATCCTCATTTTTTTTATTCAATCATTTAAAATAATATATTCAATTGGAAAATAATATTAACGTAAATTAATTTAACGAGGATATATGGGATTTTAGTATAGGCTGTACGTGCGCGATCGCTCGACTGAGGCCACCCAAAGCCATAATATAGGGGGTGAGTAAGGGGAAAGGGAAGGGATACAAACAGGGGAGGGAGAGAATAAAAGGAGGTGGGTGCCTTGTGTTTGGACGAGTACACAGGAGCGCGTTTCGCGCTCAGTTCTCGCGACTGACGATGTACGAAGGATGTAAAGGAGAAAGGAGTGTACTATATAGATGCACAAATGAGTGCAACAGGGGGAGAAGATGTTAGAGAGAAAGGATTGCGCCCGGAGAGGAGAATCTACGATGTTAATTTTAACTTAATTAAGGCTTAATTGAGAGAAAACATTATACTCCATGGCCGTGACATTAGCTTCATCCTCTCTCTCTCTCTCTCTTATATGCTCTCACTTTACTATATACAATCTGCAGGTCGTATTTTTCTTTTCTTCTTTTATTTTTGTATATATCCTCTCACCCTTTTGCGATCCTTCTCTGACTATATGGACATTGTGATGTTATGCTATGTTATATATATGCATGATTCCCCCCCACATCTGCAACGCAAATACGGATTTGAAATTTCAAAAATCACCCACATGCGCCAAAGATACTATATGTATATTGTAAAGGACATGAGCTGCTGAATTAAATGAGAATGATGCCGAGGGATAGGCAATGGAACGAATAATGAGAGAAAGAGAGACGGCAAATGATCGGTTTAACTCCCTACAACGATCTTCGGTGGGATCGTGGTCAATTAGACGCTGCTTCAATGTCTAATGCGCGTTATTTTTACCGATGAAATAAATATATACATATATGTGTGTGTATATGTATATGTGAAGAAATAAAAAGACATGACAATAAAGATAAAAAAATTGAATAGAGGAAGAGGAAGAGTGAGAGTAGAATGTGAAGAATAGCGACAGACCACCGAGAAACTTAATGTTTACATCTGCATATATAACAGATATAAACAAATATATGTATGTATATATATAAATTTATTTCTCCCACGGGGTATTTATTCTCAATAATTTATGTTATTCATTCAGAAATAAAATAAGAGAGAATTAAAGAAATTTTATTTAAACTTTATGTGATTGATTTTATTTAAATTATGCAGGGTATTTTTATTTTTATTTTAATTTTCAATCAGTTTTCTTTTTTTTTTGTTTTAAAAAAATTTAATTATCAACGTTGAAAATTATAGAAACATACCAATATAATGCGACGTTTAATTAACTATAAATATTTATATATATTCATTCCGGTGGGAAAGTTGAGCGGTCTTGGAAATACAAATCGTTGTCGGATAACAATTGACTGAAAATAATTTGATATTATGCATCAGAAGGATGACTTTATAATTTTTCAATATATTGATACGTGATGCACGACATATAGCTTTGATTATGTCCAATTCAATTCCTTTATTTATATATATTTTCATTGAATTATATTAGTATAATATTATTGGCATACTGTATGATGCATGGATTATATATTTACATTTATTTGTTTATTTCATGAACTCGATTACGTTTGGTAAAAAAAAAATATCAAGACTTTAATGGACTTTAATATAATAATCCAAACATAAATAATTTAATATTTGTCTTTCTATGTTTATTTAATGTAGATATATATTAGTTACTAGAATTTTTTTCTTTCTTTAGCTTAATATATAATTTGAAATACTTGATGAATTATAATTAGTCACAAACTGCTATATTTTATAATGATAAAATGTACGCACAAATAGCTTATATGAATGTTGTTGTTCATTAAGTAGTGACACCTGAAAATACATCGGATAATATTGACAATAAACATGAAATCAATACTTGATCAATAGAGTTACCATTGCAATATGGTAATATGCAAATATTCGAAAATATTTCTTTTCGGTTGAATATGAGCATAATATTTCTGTCAATAAAATAGTATTGTCAATTTATTTGTCAATTTTTATGTGATCGAATGAATGCAACAATCGCGATATCTATTGTGTATATATCAAATCAAATACAAATATGTGTAAGTAAATTTAAAACTATTTATGTTTTTTCTTTGGGGATAAATTGAAGCAGTGTGTGATTAATGAGGTGATTACTTTGATCAACTTGCATGCTGATATGTTATGATGTGATCTTAGAGACGGTTTGAATTACGCTTCAGGGATCATCGGTCGACCACAAGGCGCAACGAGTAACCTGACACTTTGAGAATTTCATGAGTGAAAAATATAGAATAAAAGAGAAAGAAAACAGGTATAGAAAATAAAGATAAGAAGAAAGATTGAAAAATGAATGATATGGAAGAAGATGATCAACATGATCAACAATATGAATTTTAAGCGTCTACATACATCTCCAAACTGCAATCATATTCATTATAATTTGCCCACTAAAAAAATAATTATTTACACGTGTGTGTATATATATATATATATATAATATATTATGCATATATCTATATTCAAAAGTATATAAATCATTCCAACTTCTGAAGATATACTTTAATTCATTTTATTTTTTTAATATTTTTTTGTTTCACAGTAAAATAAAATTTATTAATTTGAATTATATTATTGTGTAGGTATATATATGTTACAAAAAACATAATAATGAAGAATTAAAATTAATTTTTGAATGTACAATACAACACAGCTAACTCAATGATACTCCACATACTCCTGTAAAGAGGAAGAATATGAGGAGAGAAAGAATAAAAGAACTTAACGAGAATATAGATATGTATGTGTATATATATGTATAATACATATATGTATATAAAGTACGAGAACTATTTTGTATTGGTGAGAGAGGTATGTATCGGTATTGGTCGCGGAATATAAGGTTTTATTTTCAAAATTTATGATTGTCAATAAATTTTAAAAGCGTTCCGTCTGGAGCCCTTAGGGCTGCCAGAGTTGGCCAAAATAAGAAAGGAGGACTCATTTGGCTCCAGACTTATGCATGTGTGTATGTGTGTGTGTGTGTAGAAAGACTCTTATTCTCTTTTCCTTCTTATATTCCATTCTTCTTTATTTCTTCTTTCAATATTTTTCTCTTTCATTTCAATGCTCTCTTACACACACTTATATGATTGTGATGCAGTACAACCCAATAGGTCGTTTTTTCCCTTCTTTTTCTACTTCTTCTTCTTCTTCTTTTTCTTCTTCTTCTTCTTCTTCTTCTTCATCTTTATCCCTCACATATATGTTACACAAAAATATGTATGTCGAGTGTGTAAAATTCATTCGAAACCTTACCTCTGCATTCATTTCGTTTTTCTCTCTCCACTTCTTCTTCTTTTTCTTCTTCTTCTTCTTTTTCGATTTTTTGGTTCTCTCGTAAGTTAGTGCAGGCGTTTATGGCAAATTTTTGGGCCTCAGCTAATTACATTTAATGCAATCTAAGTAAACTTTTGCATTGCCACGATTTTAATTTTTCTTAATTTAATTAAAACAAAATATTTAACATATATTCACATCCCAATTTTTTTCCATCTTATATATTTCTTCATTTTCTGTAATTATCTTGCTCCTATATATCTTGAAGAATTTATGGCATTTCATTATGTTCATTGAATGAAATTGTTGATTAAAATTATCAAATTAGCGATATAAAATTTGAATTATTTTTGATTTTCATTCCAGTATTGGCAAAAAAATAATTTATTGTTCTTTTATATACAGAAATTTTATGCTGCTATATATGCACTTTAGTGAATGTATTCCAAGAACGTTTTACACATTCAAATACGAAATTTTGATGGCCAAAGTCAGAGAGAAAGAAATGAAATAAAATATAAACTCATATATAGATATATGTGTAAATGTATACATTGCGGAATGCCATTTGGGTTTGTTTCGAATGAGCGGTGCCTTTTTTTAAATTATCACGAGTGTTGGTTGTCGACGTTATTATGGGTTTTGCGGTTCTGCGCGGGTCAAACTACCAGGGCGAAAAACACTAGTGTGTGGCCTTCGTCTCCTTTCTTCTTCTCCTCTACATAAACCCTATAACATCAGACAACATACAATAACAATATCACAGTGTTAAAGAAAGAAACTCTCGTCTTTGGTGCGAACAATTCACCAATTCTCATTTATTCTTCTTTTCGCATTTCTTCATTTTGCTCTTTACCTTTGTTCATATAACCCGAAGCTTTTTATTTTTCTTCAGCAACTTCAGGCAAAAGTAATGTGTTCCTATATACTGGAAGACAACCCGCACTTCATCGTCTGCACATACAACCCACCCTATATACCTATATACCATCATCCCTCTCCTCTCTCACCTTTCACTTCGCCATTCACTGGTAATTTTATTTATTTTTTTATTTTTTTTTTTTGGTACGCGAAAATCGATATTTCATGGCTAATCACCAGTATTTCGGAGGCGTGGAAAAGGCATTTATTATTTATTGTGTCGCCTCAGGACAGCTAGCTGTTATGAAGAAAACAAGAAGCAATACGAGAGAAAGAGAAGAAAGGCAAACGATAAAAAGAAAAATGAAACAAATGAAAAAATGATATCTTAGCCTTACTTCATAAAATTCCAAACCAAATAATTTTTATATATTCAACTGAATTAATATTGCAAGCTATAAATACAAATAAATATAAAATTTTTATACGCTAAATTATTTTTTAATATACCCAAACATATAGCAGTTAAATAATTTTCATTTTAAACTAAAAAATATTTTCGACAACCTCAAGTTTAAAAAATATTCATGTATATTATATACATGCATTTTTAACGCAAGTTGAAACATGTTTTTACATGTCTCTTATTCGTTCTTTGTTCTCTTCTTATGTTGTTTTTAATCGCCTTTTATTTTTTCCAACCACCGTCATATCAAGTCGCACCAATATACTTTATAAATTGATGTGTATGTAATGACAGATATAATAATTCAAACGAATACATATATTTACAAATGTATATACATGTCTATATGTATGCGTGCATATAATAAAAATAAAATAATAAAAATTTTATAAGGAAATAGGATGATTGACTCGATTGAAATGATCATCAATGATGATGAAGGAGAAAAAAATGAATAAAAAAAAAAAACATGAAGGGGAAAGATCAATATAAAATGTGCGGGAGAAAAAAAAAAAAAAAAAGATTATATTAAAAGACAAGATTTTTCGTTCCCACAATATTGAAAATGCGTTGAGTCATCGTTTTAGTGTGTAATATGTTCGATGTGTGGTAGGATGAAAGAGAACATTATTATTCCAATTTTAAAATGACGCTTGAACTCTTCAATGTATATAAGAAACTTGTACATATAATATCTTTTCTTTAATATCTTCTTCTTTTTCCTCTCGTTCTTTTTCTTCCTTCATAAACTCGAGTTCATTAGCTCACACCAATCCCTTTATTTCTTTCTTTCACTCTCTTATACCATCATAATATATACAAACACACATTCATATATTTAATATGTATATATATTTCATTTTTCTCGTTTTACATATATACACAATGCTAATGTATTTAGTTCTCGTAATCCCTCTCTACTCCCTTGATGTCATCATTTTTTTTTTTTCTCTTTCACTATGCACGACATTGCAATAGTACACATACATATACGCCAGTTCATCTTATTCATCAACTTAAATTCCAAACGCATCGTTATTCAATTTTTTTGTTAAGAATTCTTATCTTTCTCTTGCTCCATTCTCTCTTTTCCCCTTTACCAATTCCCTCACTGAATTATCATTATGCCCTTAAATTATTACCGTAATTAACAATTGTCCATGTATATTACTTTTCACTATAGCTAATAAAATAAATTAATTAAAAGTATTATTACAAATACCTATACATGCATTAATTCATTTTTTTTTTTTATTATTCAATATTCATTGTATTCAAGTGTGATGGATAAAATTCATTCTTACCTAATTGAGTGACGTAGAAAAGAAAAAAAAAAAATAATGTTACATGTATATCTTGTATTTTTATAAATAATTGGGAGACTTGTGTGTCATCAACTTAATTGAATCAATCGCTTAATTAACCAACATCACGAATGACGCGTCGAAGACATCACATTTATTTATCCCTCTCCACAATACCCAATCATATATATATATATGTATATACATTGCAATCACCAACATAGTATGTATGTGCGTTGTGTAAATGCTTCAACTCTTTCTTTTTCTGCATTTTTCGACCCTCATTTAATTCCCGCGAGCACTCGCCACAAGGCGAGCACATATGTATACATACATACATACATACACATGAATATATATATATATATACACACGTGTATGATCATGTGCAAGCTGCGTTCGCTTATTAATTTCCGTCCTTCGATTGCTCTCTTTACTGGGACGTTATAGAATCCTTTCTCAACAGCGCACACGCTCGCTCGTTCACGCATTTCATTCTCTTTTATTCTTCTCTTATATCAATGTACACTTCTTTGCCTGCATTCAATGCTGTGCGGCATCGATTTATACCTTACGAACATGTATGTATATGCGTACCGATGTGTATATGTACGCGGTACAAGAACGGTGATCGAGAATTATACGAGTGAGATGTAGTTGCAGAATGAAGAAGAACGAGTATGAAAAAAAAAGAGATATTTGAGGGGGAGTAAAGAAAAATTATTTTTGTTATATCGAAAGGACTTTTATATTAAAGGTATCCGCATATGAATATGCATTTATTGACATGTATATATAACTATCAATTCACCCTGTAATCGATTGTATTTTTTTTTTTTAAGCTTCATCTTAACATTATAAAATAATTATAATGTATTATATTCAATAATTAAATTAATATTAACGTATTTTTTCCCGCGAAATCAGATTCCAAAATAAAAAATTAGGGTTTTTATTTAAAATTCTAAAGTTACCCCCGCTGCGGGGAGATAGGGGAGGTCGAATGTGGTGTTAGAGAATAGATTATCAAAAATTATTAGATACGTATTTTTCGATTTTTTAATTTGACCGGTACGTCACGAAATTTTTCTCTGTTCCCATCTTTCTATAACAGTCCCTGTATAAATTTCCTTCATTCATTTCCAACGTATATATTCTTTATATATTATCGTAAAATATTTTGGCAAGGAAATATTGAGCCCGCACATGGGGCCTTAGGTAGGTTATATGTTGTTATGATTATTCAAATATGTTTTATATTTTTTTTCTCCATTCGAAATTCTTTACAGGCGTATGCATATACATATAGAGTAAGGATACGTTTGAGCGAGCATGCCAAAGACGAAGCATATCCATTGTTCGATTATTTGAATATCGAATTTATACATATATATATATACGTATATACATCGTCATGGCGGTTCCGCAAGAATCGATTGTTCAGGGCCCGGCTAATGGGGATTACACGGTCAATCAGCCGACGAGAGAGTAAAAAAAATTGAACACCGTTGGTCGATATACTGTTTGGTATATGTTTATTTTTCATTCACCCTTGATGATTCCACCAGATACATCTTGTTTTGCCTTTCTGCAAAGGTTATTCATAAATCAAAATATAAATTTTTTGTTCAAGTCAAGAATTCATATTTTTATAGATTCTAAAATTAGAGGCTTAAATCGCAATTTTATATATTAAAATCCCTTAGTTTTATCAGTTGATGATGGATTTTTAATTCTGCTGCTAATGTACTGATTAGTGGCACACAAAATTTAATCAGTGATGAGGAAATATGATTGGTACATTAATTAATGTACCAAGAAATATTTTGAAAACATTATTTATTTTAAAAAATTAAGACTATTTTTGATATGAAGAGAATCAAACCAGAGGTTTTATTTTGACTCGGACTAGTATATGAATGCAAGATAAGAAGAAAAACATTATTTGTACTAATATCTTAATAGTCCCAAAAAAAGACATATTGTTAAAATAATTTTTTGTTAACGCCAAGCGTTCAAGTTGTACAGTGTACATATGTGATATAAATAATGTTGAAAGATTGAAAAAGTGATCCGATAAGCGTACGAAGGGAGCAGAAAAAAAGGTGTGGACGAGGAGAGTGCACAAACATATATGTATAATATACTTATATATACATATATGTTATAGCGTAATGAGAGAAAAAAAAAATTGGAGAATATGGGGGACAAAAGAGAATTGAGAAGATGATCAAACTCGTCGTTCTGTATGCGGTGTGTGGACGCACGGGGCCTTACGTTCTCGTTATAGATCTCTAATGTGCTCTTCATTTTTTACTTTCAAAAATCATGACGATGCTCATTTTTTTGACTCGAGAAGAATTCTTCAAACTGACGTGTAACCAAACGGGGTTTCTTCGCGCGCGGCAAGACGTAAGAGAAGGGTGCGGTCGGGCGATTGCGCAGAGATGGGGGGGGGCCTGACGACGGCCAGCTATCGAGCCACAAATATCCTTCAACATACCATCGTATACATGTGTGTTCATTTAAATCATAAGTCGTACGACAGGTTCTTGAATCATTTCTCTATATCCGAATGCATTTATGTCTTATATCCGTCACTGCGCAAATAAAATTCAAATACATGTGGTATATGATCGTAAACTTGTGTCACATATTGACCATGAAGAAATATCCAGTGTTTATATATTTTCGATAATTTTGCAACTGAATTTTTCATTAATTAAACATTTTTTTTTTTTGTTTTCTTTAATTTCTGTCGTTGATATATTTATCAAAAATATGATTGGTGTATGGCAATTTTAAAACAGTTTGTCGTATGTGTCTCTATACTCATGAAACCCCACTATGTATAAATAATTCTCTTCTTTTCAGACCTGTGCCCATATAGAAGGCTATATCTCAACAGCGTGATCTCCGCGCGGAATGATTTTGAAAATATGATTAATTGCCCTGGTCGTGGTATTTCTCAACCAAGAACCTTTTGGTCTTTAACCAGGTGAATAATATTCCTCTTTCTCACTCGTTCTCTTATTATCTCTTTTCATTCTCATTTCATTTTTTTCCAGGACTTTCTGTTTATTTTCTCGAATTTTATTTCCTTTTATTAAATTTTTTTTTTTTACTACACTGCAGGACTCGATAAATTTTACGTTTTTTATACAAACGAAAATTCTTCCACCAGCTTCACCGCAATAAAAGTTGATATTTTAAATTATATATATTTTTTCAAACCTTTGTCAACTTTTTTTTTTTTCTTAATATTTTCATTTGCGATTCAATATATTCAATGTGTTTTTATGTATACATCATATATAGTTTATTTATGCATTTGATTCTTCATATTCTCTTGACTTATCTTCCCGCAGCGACCCTCTTTAACAATCTCAGAACAGAGCTAAGCTGATACATCTCAAATCGGAGTGCGCGTTCAATTCATTTGCGAGATAAAATCTTTCGTTCGAAATATGAATATTATAATATACTTGCCGATGAGAAAGAGAGTGAACAGAGAGGATAAAGCGATATACAGATATATTCTTTGCCGGTGAAGGAAGAAAGGTAACAAGCAAAGATGGAATGATGCTTGTAGCTCACTCCTTCAGTCCCTTCTTTCAATGGTTACATATATATAATATGTATATACATATAATTGCTTCTCATGTATTTATGTGTGAGTAATTCTTGAGAACGTGTAGATCAAAACGAGAAAAGTTTGTTGCGAGCAGCATGCTTGCGCGCATGTGAAATGGCATTTACAGGCGCGCATTTCTTCCCAATGCGAAGAACAGAACACAAGAAAAAGAGAATGAAGAAGTGGAAACAAGAAAGAAGATTCTCTGTAAGGCATTGCAAATCTAAGATCTTAGCAAACAAAAATGAGGTGTCAGTAAAAACAACTCGTGTGGTATACAAGAGTGAACGAGAGAGTATGAGCGAATTAAAAAAGACCTAAACAAGAAGAAATCACAAAGACTCACCAAGATAAACAAGCAATGGCGACAAGAGAATTCACCAGCACGCTCGATCATCTATACGTAGAAATGCAGAACAAATGAATAATGAAACAACAAAAAAGAAATTGTATAATCTGATACAGCTAGTACATAAAATATATTAATTTATTTGGAATCAATTCATTTTCATTCATCAATTTCTAGCATGAGCATTAGATTCTGGCTATAAATATAAAATAAAAGCTATACACAAAGAACTTTGGGACTTATGAGTAAAAGTGGGGACTCACAGTTTAGTGTGGCCCATTGGAAACATTAGGGTAGTGGATGAGCGATGAAAAAGAATAAAGAAGCGAATAAATATTGAGTAGTATATATATTTTTAATGCGCATATACTCACCACTCCTATGCGGCCCGGGAATTTTTAAATTTTGTCACGTTCAAGTTTAAACACAGTCATTTGTTTCCTCCTCCTCCGCCAACCTCTCTTTCTCCTCTTTCCCTTTGTGTTATTTCTCCTTCTTTTTCTTCTTCATTCCACGCATGGGTATAAATTTCTTACTATTGCCATTTGCCATTCGGCACCAATTCCACTCTCAGCGCATACTATTCGAAGCGTATAACTCAATGATTTTCTCATCGGCCTCCATCATTTGTTTTCACCCTCGCCTTCCAACAAAATTCGCTCTGGTCTCCATTCCCACAGCGCAAGAAATTACGCTGTTTCGAAATTATAACTTTTATGATTTATATATGTATATATCAATATATGTATTTATTTATGTATATATTTATTTGTTTATTTATTCATTTATTTATTTCATTATTTGAGAGCTAGCGTTTCCAGCGCGATATATCAGTTGAATTTTTATTCATTTATTTATTTCATTATTCGAAAACTGGCGTTTTCAATATGACAATTGACTATTTATTTATTTATTTATTTATTTGGTTATTTATTCATTTTAATTATATAAGTGGCTCTAAGATATATTACGAAGATTTTTCATTTCAAAATGCCTTCACGTTAGATTTCTACAATTTTTTCTGTAATTTTTCATCATAAATAACAAATGAACATTTTTTTGTATATAAAAACGATCTAAGACTAAAATATTCAATTTAAAAAAAAATTATAAAATAAAGATACTCATTGGTAAATATAGATGCTTTCATAGCTATATAAGTCTACGAAGAGTTGAATAAGGAAATATATATGATAGAACAAAAAAAAACTTTAGAATAAAAATAAAAAAACAAAAATAGCAATCGCGGCAAAAGATATTGAACTATAATATCATCCGCGTGTTCTCGCGATATACATATACACAACTGCTCATTTATATATATATATATATATATATATATATACATATGTATATGTATACAGAGAGAAGCATCGGCAGAATGCGGCGACTGCTCGAGCTGCGCCAACGAAGATCCCATATATATAATGGCCTCTGTCTCTTTTCAAATAATTCAAAAACCAGCCGATCGAACACATATATTTCTGAACTGGGGGGGGGGGGGGGGGGGGGGGAGGCTCACGAGGCCTTGCGGCTCGGCGCACCGTGTAATTATCGTTGGTTCGGGCCCCCAGACACACACACACACACAGACATGTACACTAATATACCCACCACATACATCACGGTCCTGAATCAGACTGAATGCATGCAGTGATCCTCAATCCATTGTAGGTATATGTGTATAATTAAACAAGTAATATACGAAAACAAATGTTTTTTTTGTTCTATATAATTCTTGCAATTTCAATTTTTTTTTTTGTCATCCAATGTTTAAGACTTTTGATTCAAACAATGAGCATATACTTGAATATCTTGCATATTTTTCGGTATATTTTTTTATTATTTTTGTGTATGTTGTAATTTATTTTTCGATCTCTACTTTCATCATTTGTACATTTTGATTTATTCGAAATAGCTTGGGTTTTATCTTGAAAAATCTGCAGTTACTTAAAACTACGCTCACCTCATGTTTATTGATATAAGTATAGCAGTTCATATAACCATCAACCACATGTAACTCGTAAATTTATGTTGACTTTTCCAACATTCCCACGATAATATCGAGGGTTGCCTTAAAAAACAAAGGGTTGCGTTTTGTCTCTTCATCACATCGTACACCATTTGATTTTATTTTAAGTCAAACTCACCCTATTATAAGCATAAAAACCTAAACGACAGTATATAACCTTTTTTTTCTTTTTTTTAATCTATAGATTCACTTCTTCCTCATTTTTCTCGAGATAAATCCACATACATATCGTGTAAGTATATATTTGTTATGATTTCCAAGACATGTTGCAACAGGATCCCCAGCTACTTCCGGTGTTTTATCGAACATATGTGAGGAAACTATATAAACAAATTTTTATTTTGATATTTTGTGCATAGTTAATTATTACACACTTTATTTAAAAATAAAATTAAAAACCAAATCTTAACAATAGGCAAACTGTTTATTATAATTATTAATATAATTATGATTAATATCTGATGAGACATTCTCAACTGATTTTTTTTTTTCCGTTATATATACTTGGAATTTTTTATTTCATTTATATGATATATATAATAGAAGACGATTAAAAAATTTCTCATGACGTTCAATCATTAAAATTTTCACGGTATACCACCCAAAAACTCTTTCAGCTTGAAAATGCTCTGATCGATGAATCCTTGAAAAAAAAAAAAAAAACCTCCCCTTCTCAGTTCTCTCTCATTCACATCTCCAACTTGTCCCCTCTGACTCTTGTACACCGCTTGCGTAAGTCCTTTTAAAAAATGGACCATTCGAAAAAAAAAATATTCAAGTACAATCATATCGTGACAAAAAAAAAATCTAGTCCAAGACCTGTCTAAATTCTTACATAAGTGATACTGATTTTGAAAAACTCAAAAAGGCATTGGTAAAAAATTCGTCAGGTATGAATGTGATAGAGCACCAAATATCTGAGAACAACTTATGTATACGAACAACTTGTGTATACTGATGGAAATGATTAATGATTCGTCCTGTAGATATTTCCCTAAATCTATCAATTTTATATTTTTTTGTTGCTCGACACATTATTACCTTTCATGCATTTTTTTTTTTTTTCACACTATACACAACTTCAAGAAATTGAGGATTGATTAAGAATTGTTTTTTTTTTTCCTTCAATGTGACTTTTTTTTACTCTTGAGTTAAAAAGCCAGGGATATATTTTATGAAGAGGGGCGTTAGAATACATATGAGAGTGTTGGAAAATAATGGATTCACAAATGCACGAAAATTACCAAAAACAAATGCAGTATAAGTGTCAAAGAGTGCGTGAATTAATTTAAGGACCTTCGTGAGCTACGCTAAAGTCAAATGAGTACTAACTTTTTATAAAATTTATTCTAAGCTTGAAAAAAGTTGTAAAATGTATCAAATAATTTTACAATGATTTATAATTTTTATTATATATACCAATTATTTTTAGGATATTTATTCAAAATGTATCAATAATTTTACAATGATTTATAATTTTTATTATATGTACCAATTATTTTTAAGATATTTATTTAAAAAAATCAGTTGATCCACATTAGAAATTGATTTGACTTCATTTATCAAAATTTACCAAAACATTTTTAATTATATTTATTAAAATAATTAATATTTAATTTAAACATTTGTCAACACCTATTTTTTCGTGGAGTTATATTAACTACATATTTCAAAGAATATTTTTAAACATTATTTATTATTGTATCTACTCTTACAATATACTTTTTGTGATTTTAAATACATAAAATGCTAATTCTCCATAAGGCTCTATGCTAAAAATTTGATATTTGATATTTAATAACTTTCATAAATTATCGATAAGACGTCTTAAATCTTCAAGGGTAGATAGCTACATGATTCAACTTATCAAAACTAAAAAAAAAAAAAATTTTATATACTAAAAAGTTTTGCTAACGAACGTCCTTAAATAGAGTCGAAAATTTCGACCAAATATTTCTAGCGAGTTAAAAAATAACAAATATTTACTTTATGAATATTTTTCTTACCAGAAGATTATTTATAGCGGACTAATGGTACACTTGTGAGGGTTGGTGGTGGTGGCGCCATACATGATGGTGAGAATAAAATTATTTTTTGATAGTTGAAACGACGCATTAAACGAAACACACAACCGCCGTACATATTCAGAAATCTAAAGTTATATTGAGACCCGATAAGTAGAATTAACCCGCGTGCTGCCACCCAAGGGCCATGTGGGTTTCAAATATATATTATAATAGAGATTGTACTACCGTAATAGTATAAGCTCGTATACGTGTATTATTTAAACAAGAAGGACATGCTATACACTCTATGGAGGTGCACTATAATGAAGTTTGACTGTAGCTAGTCAATAAAGCAAAGGAAAATAGGGAATTTAATCAGTCAAATGATCTGCAGTAAACAGAGTCTTTTTAACATCAAGATAAAGATAGTCAAGAGATTTGTCGCCGTTCAGTTGCTTCCTGTTTCTTGAAAATAATAAAATAAAAATTGAAGGATGAGAAAAAAAGATTACGTCACGATGAACAACAGTTATGTCGAGTACACATAGAAAATAAAATGGGAAAGAAAAAGAAAAGGAGATGGAGTTGGGTAAAATGAGAAAAGAGAAAAGAAGGTAGGGCGTACAGATGTCGAACGTGGTGTGCAGCTGACGGGAAAAAGGGGTTAAGAACCCAAAAAATAATAATAATGAAAGTAAATGTAAGAAGAAGGGTCTCGCGTACGTATTTTTTTTTCTCTCTCGCGCTAACTCTTGTATCATATATGTACAAGAGTTTATATATGTGGACGCGGCGAAATAACCAGAAGGACAATAGTACAAGCATCGAATGCAATGGAAAAAAAATAAAAGAAAAAAAAAAAAAAACGAGCATTATTAAGGGAATGAAAAAATCTTAAGCACTTCTAGAATTGACACGACCCTTTGCAATTTTTGTATTTCTCCCTTTATCGTTTTTATTCTGCAGTTTTTGTCCCTTTTTCATTTTTTTCTTTTTGTTTGTTTCAGATAAACTGTATAAGTAACTTGAGAAGAACCAACTATTTGTGCAATATTACGTATGTTTAGTTTTCATTTAAGAGAAATATTAATATTAAAATTTATGTCATAGGAATTATTCGTGATGATTAAAATGATTGGAGATCAGAGCATATAGTTGAAGATTTTTCATTCGTAATTATATTGTTCATTTTTAAAGAACATTATTGTAAAAAATTTATAAAACAAACTGTGGTGAATTTGAGAGAAAAAATTGCGCAAGATGACATCTTTTAGGTTGGCCCCATGTCTCTTTTTATTTTTATATATATACACCTTTTTTTTTTTCCCCACCAAAATTTACCTGCGTTATGACGATAGATATATAACCCCATAGCAGCTGTGTTTTCTCAAGAGATTTCAGTATATTTCCGAATTTTTATTATTTCTTTTTTTTTTTTTTTTTCCATCGCGATGATTTTATTTTTTTCTTGTATTCTTTACCACCTCATGAGAATCCCAACATACTGAATCCCTTTCTCCTTACTGCGATACATAGCCTCTTTTTAGATCGAGTTTGCAGACAACAAATCCCGATAATATTCAATCATAGAAAAAAAAAAGAAAAAAAAAACCAGAATATTATTTTATATTTTTTGAATATTGCTTGCTTGTTTTACTTTTACCCTTTGATTGTTCATTAATGTTCAAGAAATTAGGTGGAATAAAAATAGAAAATAACTTGTTGAAAAAGAGAAAAAAAAATTCTAGAAGAAATAAAATTTTTAAATGAAGAAGAAAAATAATACTTTGATGAAAATTGATATAAAACACGAAATAAAATTTTTTTTTATAAATAACAAATCATTACTCATAGACATACGTGTATATAAGTGTATTAGGATTTTTTGATGGAATGCTTTGTGTGTGACATGACCCCCTGGTGGACTGTCTTTTTAAAAAAAATGATAAATGGTTTTTTTTTTTTTTTTTTTTCATCAAAAAATCAGCCCCTTCTCTTCGTTCGCACCTACATACGTGTATATAAGTATACGCTAGATCAAATGCATTGCATATAACTCTTATAGTCGATTAGTTTGCGCGTTGCGAACTTGAATTTTTTTTTTTTTTTTTTTTCATTGTTCAACGATCACTTCACGGATATTTATTTATTTTTTTTTTTTTCAACATGTATTTGATGGATGATGACGAGTTGCAATCATGTGTGGAAAATCCGAGCCGCAAATTTTCATGGGACGACGAGTTTCTTTCATTCCAAAGGAAAAAGAGATAATGGAGAATTTATATATATATAAACCTGCACATATGTATATAATAGTACGTTATATTTACAGTCGACATCTTACCGTTTTTTTTTTTTTTATTTGTTCATTATACTCAGTTAGAATTATATAATTGTTTCACGGTTATCTAAAGTCTTAATTAATTATTAAAATGAATTAACCACATAAAATAAGCTATAACTGATTAATTAATATTCAGAATAAATTCAGACTAGTCTCAGACACTTAAAAATAATTATATAAAATATATATATTTATATAAAAAATATATATTTATCATAAAAACATTCTTAAATTATTTTTTTTTGTATAAGAAAAAAATTTAATTCGTTCAATTCAAAAAGTGATTTTCAATTTTCATTTATATAAAAGAAAAAAATAAAAGTGCAATTAAAGATAGTTGAATTTATCGTATACGTATTCGGAGAAGTAGCTATTTATACATGCGCAATGATTTCGCAGAAAAAAAAACTACAATTATTAAATATTGATTAATCATTGTTTTGCGATTAACGTTAGCGAAAACTATAAACAAAGTCACGCGATCTTTGTTGCTATCTTTATTAAGTGATTACTCTCATTAGTTGACACGCGATGGGCCCTTTGTATGTATTATAGTTGGCGCTTGTGGCATGCTATAATATGCACCATTACAAAATGGTGTTTAACCACACAAAATCATACATTGGATGTATCTAAAAAAAAATAAAAAAGACTATTCCTGAAAATCCAATAAATATTAATTCTTTATCATATAATTAAAATGTATATATTCAAAAATTAAATTCTTCAGTTCACACAAAGCCTTGGGAAATATATATTCTTAAATTTAATTATCATATCGATACTTTAATGATAAATAATAAAGTTTTATTTGCGTTTTTATATACACATATAATATTCCAAGTCTTCAAACTTATATAGATAGAATATGGCGCCACAGGACAATGGAAGTTGTCGAGGTTCTCTGCAGTGACATAGTTTTCTTTATCCACTATTTATATACTAACAAATACCTATAATATATATACAATGTCTTATGCGCTTGTCCTTTGTGATCACTCGTGCCGATTGAATCACATAAATCAATTAATTTCAACTAGTTCAATATATAACAACTGGAGAGCTAATTTAAATTCTTGCGGTAGCCCATACGAAATTATTGCAAGACATGAGTTTGGACTGCTCAAAACATGACAGTGTAAGAAAGAGTTGAGAAGTAAAAGAGAAACAGAGAAAGAAAATAATGCATTTATTAAATGCCAAGGCGACGGTGAGCGACTAAAAATCGTGATGCGCCACTGAATGCATTAGCCACCATATTATATAGCAAAAGAGATCGTCGGAGCCATTGATGAAACGATGAAGTAAACAAAGAAAGAACGAGAAAGAGTAATGTCTGTGTGTGTGTGTGTATATGTATATATGTATATATAAAAGGGCGCCACTCCAAATATTTTTGATCAAATTCCAAATGGCTGCGGTTCTGTCCGCGCCTCGGTCAGTTTGTCTCGAAAGACTCGTTAAAGAATTTCAACACGAAGAGAATGAAAAGAGAAGCGCAATCGTTTACCGCCCGAATAAAATAAGCAAAATGGCGCGTGAAAAAGTGCAATATAATATACGAAGGAAAAAAAAAATTAAAAAGAAACTGTACGCGATAAACGATTGAGTCACGCTGCGCACCCCTAATCAGCATTTTCCGAGTTGGATTATGTTCGGATATAGGCTTTTGTTGGAAGTCAAAAAAAAAATGACGATTTGCTTATATGTATAATGTATGTATTCATGTGAATATTATATGTATACATGTGTGTATATAGGAAAAAATGACAAATCACACAACCGTTGTATACGAAAAAAAGAAAAAAATAGAAAATGGTTGCGGTCATTTTTTTTTATTTTATTTCATGTTTAAAATTTTTTTTTTCCTAAATACTTGCGACTAATTGAAATAATCAATTAGGATAATTAATATTAAGTTGGTAAATTGATGAGAATATATATATATATTCATTGTCCATTCAATATTGTAAGGAATTTATCCGAATTTATTAATGACAATTGATCAAATTATCATTTGAAATGTCTCGAGTGTAATTGGTTGTATTTTATATTTAGATGAATTGTTCATTTAAATTCGTTACTATTTTTATTAATAGTACACAATTTATTATTGACGAGGAATAACTAGAAGAAAATGCAGTGTTATCTCAAGGAAAAATTTTTGATGAGAATTTGAAACTATACTGTCAAATCTACTATATCATAATCATGAAACTTTAATTTCAATATTACCCCTCGTTGATCATAGATGTGTGGAATAAATATTTTTTTATCATTACCATCGGATGGTATTATAGATTCTAATGAGATAACAGTTGATTTATCATAAGTGAAACCTTCTGATCATTTGCAATCTACAACATCACATAAAATTACGTTTAAATTATAAATTAATTTCATCCTCAATAATCTAAAAAAAATATCAGTACGTGATATAATCTTTTAATTTTTCATTCCACAATAATGAAAGAAGCATTGAAATCGTCATTAAAAATCAATCATCTTTATAATTATATTCTATTACATTAAATCTATAATCAATTCATTGTAAAGAATTATATTTAAATTAAATTCATAAAAGCTATATAATTATAATTTTCCTCTAATCAATTACATATAAATAAAGTGGTTATTTACTTACTACTTTTTCTATTCCCAAGATGTGCTTCCATAGTATGCTCTTTGCCATCGCCTAAACAAACAAGATTTTGGTCAATGAGTTTGAAGCAAGTGGCTTGAATGATGCTGGTAAATGTACAATATTGGCTGTTTGCTCAGAGTGTATGTATGCAGAAAGGAGGGAGTGAATAAGCATGCGAAACATAGACATACAATGCATGAAGATGAACAGGATAGGGTGATCCACATCATGTATAAAGTGAGACTAAATTTTAAAAATCAAAAAAAAAAAAAAAGTGTGAACATGGAGAATATGATGAATAGTAGCAGGAAGAAATGAGCAACTGGTAAACTATATAACTATTACTGATCAGTTTTAACAAGTTTACAAAGCTACTCTGTCCATTTTCGTCTCACTTCATCTTTCACCCCCAGGTATCTCGAGTATTAGTTGGTCCAATGAAAAGGCATTAGGAAAATAAACGCGAATACAGAGAATGTGGAATAAGTGAGGAAGCGGGAGTGAATTGATGTTGGAGTGGGAGATGGGGAGAACGTAGGTCACGTAGGTCCTTCGAGACCGCAATGCGGAATGTGAGTAACGGTAATAATGATAACAACAATGACACTAATCGAGGAGTTAATCAGATGGGGTTGAGAAACATGAGATGAATGACAGTGTTAAGATGAAATGCAGATGTATATTATAAAACTAGCTATAAACATATAAAAATTATTAAATGAATAAATGAATAATTTTCAAATTAAAAATAATGAAATAATGAAAATTAAACTATTTTTAAATTAGAATATGAACAAATTTTATCAAATAGGAGCATTCGCAAAAAAATTTGGCAGGGTAAAGGTGCGCTCCTTCTCCCGCTCTATTTCAATCATCACTTTATCTTCAACTTGTACCCGATCGATAACACTAGGTCCAAATGGGGAATTCAGTAGCACACCAGCCATATTCGTGCAAATAAAAAATTCATGATAATTGTACTATTTCTCTGATCCTAAACGTCCTCCTTCACCCCCACCATTTAAAGAGCATCGACGAACTTTAGCCAAAGATCAATATCTCTTGACTACCTCCCGCAGCCCTTTTACAGTCACCATTCTACAGCCATTCATGCGCCCTTCATATATCATTCTACATTTTTCGTTTGAAAAATATACATATTTGCTCATAAATACGGAACATAAAATTCTTAACTCAAGATTAATCTCGTTATTCTGAAGATTCTAAAATCACTGCCTTTTGTGAGTCAAGTATTTCATTGATCAATTTGTTCTACATCTTTGTATTACCGTTTTCCTAATCATGAATTTAATTTATCAATTTGTTCAACCTATTAGTAATCCAAGAAATTCCAACAATCTCTATTTACTTAACCGCCTTTTTCCCTAGTCTCATCTTTCCTAAATCGAAGATGATCCTTGTCAAAGTAAGTAAGTAATTTATCTTCAAAGTCTTCGGATCGAATAAAGTAAAAAAAAAAAAACTTCTAATGGAAAATTGATATCCCGCAAATCAATTTAATATATAATTGATTACTATTGACTTTAAACTATATTCTCTCGTGCTGTCTTATCAAATTCATTATGTTTCAATTCTCCAAACATTGAACGAGATGCTCTCGTGGCCTCCTAACGGCGTCCTAGTGTGTAGTTGCGCTCGACGTTCGTGTGACCTCGAGTATATCGAATCGAGGATCTTCGCGGATTTTCGGGGTGGTTTGCGAAGGTTACTCTCGGGTGCTCCCGGGCTCGTGCATGGGCTCAGTACGTTTTGCGCGTTAGCATCGACGGCACAGGCGCCTTTGATATAGGTGAAATAGTAGAGCAAAAGCGGTGCCAAGGTGTAAGTAGTGCTAGGCTTTAGCGTTTCGGCTGCTGACTATAGTGGTACTCGCATGCTTTCCAGAACGCGCAACGCAATAGTTTCATCTCATGCCCCTCATTTCCACCACCAATCGTCTGCTCCCACCCTATTCTATTCACCGTCATTCCAACGTCCCTGTTCAGCATCTCTCCCACTAGCTCCATCACCCATGTTCGCACCATTTTTTATCCACTCGTGCCAAGACTTTTATTTCTCTCTTTCTTTATTTCACAATTTATCCCCTTCCGCCGTTTCGCTACTAACTTTGTCACCATACTAACAGTAATCTTTCCCTTTGTGCTTAGTATCCATTCTGTTTAGTCAAAGCAAACAGTAATACCACAAGGAGCCCCAAGTGTACATAGAAAAACGGGATGAACGGAGAGTGTGTGCATATTTGAAGGAAAGAATGTGACAAAATAGAATGCGTGGCAGACGCTAATGCGACATATCTAAAGTACACATATTCATTCAATGTATATGTGAAGTACTGTTCTCATTCTTTTCTCTTACATGTATGTATATATTTGTGAAGACAGCTTTCTGCGCAAGATTGGCAAAGAATGACAAGACGAAAGAACTTGCTAAGGATCTTCAGGATAGAGGCCAATTGAACAACGAGTACCAGATCAAAGTATCTCAGTGTCTGCCAGTATTAGTGGTTTTTTCCACTCACGCTAATATACGAAAACAAAGAGAATTGTCAGAAATCAATTGCGTAAGCAATTTATGAGAGATGTTTAGACATAGGGATGTTGATAACGAATTATTATAAAAATTATGTAACCTCGTGTGTGAGATTGATGATGAAATGCAACGTTTAATTATTAATTTACATATGATATTTTCTATTTCATGACATTATATCAGATCGTGATTATGGCCTTTATAAATATATTTTCTACATCGCGGGTGTTTGTGATTCGCAGTGATTTTCAGGAAACTAATCAAGACAGCAAGAAAAATGAGATAATGATTCTAACTATTCGTCTTTAGGACAAATGAGTACAGCACAGAGTTTGGAATATTCCAAGTAAGTGATTATTTGTAAATATTTTATATTAATGAATTGAATTTTAATTATTAGCTTCTCCTCTTCTCCCCCATACCCACATCTATATTGATTTCGCAATACGGCAATATTTCATTTTAAAAATTCATTCTTTGTACATAAATATCCTATTCATGTTATTCGAGTAATTGATTAATGGCTCCCCTATTATTTGAATTTATCCGTATATTTATAAGCACACACTAATTCAGATAATTTCACTCGTAATTCAACAGATGTCAGACTATAGTTTTTTGCTCTTTAATTTTTGTTTTGTTTTTGCTTTCACTGAAATCTGGAGAAAAAGTAAAATAAACTATATAAGATGAAAATTAAATATAGAATAGATAAACTCGGCTGTTACGCAATAATTCCAAGCCAACATTTGGCGCGAAACTTAGTCAACCACTTTTTAACGCAGTTTAACACTAAGAAGAATCCCAAACACAAATTAACATTTTAAAACTTGGAAACAATGTGGGATTTCACATTCGCATCAAACTTTAATCAATCCTTCTGTAAGCATCTCACGTATAGCTTATTGTTTAATCCAAAATGATCAAATAATGCATTTATATCATTTGAGAAATTCTATCAAATCGTACATACAGTTACAGATTACCAGATTCAAAATTTACGCCGTAGTTCCATACTTCATTTCTACAATAGGCATACAATGTAATTTAGATACCCTTTTACTCCTGTAAGGTGACAAAAATTTAGACTTCTTCCACTTGCATGCAGTCACGAAGAAGGATCTTACAGGACTTGGGAATATCATATGAGGTTCAAAGAGCTTCTATAAGCATAAAAGTAGGACATAAATTTCGACTCGGGTAAACTCAAAGATTTTATCAAAAGTAGAACAATTTTTATCACCACATCCGCATCAGAATAAATTGTGAATTGACGGAATGTAGATTAACAAAACTTGTTCCTGCGGAACGGTGAACAAGGGAAAGGAAAGGAAAGAATGGAAGAGAGTGACAAGTGGGTAGAAATCATCTCATATGCAAATGCGAATAGAACGTATTACGTAAAGCATACATATACATATACTCTCTCTTTTTTTCTCTATATGCTCAACCGTGTGAAATTTATGGTAACTACATCTCGGCCTCTTCTACACAGCAATCCACCCCTAATATATTTACTTCTTCAGGGTTTGAGAAATATACACATGTAGGTCTTACATGTATATAGATATATATTATCAAGTAAGGGATGTACTTTTAGTTTGACTTACATATATATAACGGTATATGTACATATATGTGAGAACTGTTTCATTTTCTTCAAGCTGCTAGAAATCCAACCTGTATTTCAGTCACTCTCTTTCTCTCGTCACTTTTCCTACTTTATTTTCTTATCGTTTTTCTTTTTTTATTTATATTCTTTTACATTTGTATGCATCTACTCTTGAAACTTTTTTTTTTTTTTTGTTCAGCCACAGCCACTTCTTTTATACACAGGGTATTATTTCCTAGGGGGATGAAAGGAAAAAAGTATATATATGTATATATTCGAATTTTCCCCCACTGCTATCAAGTGCACTATTGAACCGTATGTATTATAGCCTCAACCTCAATTCTTGTAGAATTCATTTGGGGTGTTTTGTGTGAATGTATTTGTGCATTCTTGAATTCATTCATTCTTTACTTATATTTTCCACATCGCACGCTTCCAACCACCATTGAGATAACAAATTTGTCGTGAATATTATATGGGAGATCTCACTACAGAGAATCTCCTCAAGAAATTTTTACATACATTTTTTTTTTTCAGAGCAAAATCAGTGAATAAAAATTTTACAAGCAATTATAAATAAAGTAACGCAAGTCAAACCCTCCACCTTCTCATAAGGCGTTTGTATACATGTATGTATTTATGTATTTATGTATATATGGATATATACTTAGGTATATACATATATGCACTTTTAATTTCTCATTTGTCCTTTAGGCAAATATTTTTTTTTTCTTTCTATATCAACTGCTTTTAAATTGGGTAATGTTATTTCATATCCTCTCATAAGATATCTCCTTTTATCTTCATACTTTTCCACCTTCACTTTATTTTTTTATAAAAGCATTTATACATGTATATATATTTCCTATTCTTTCTGAATAAAGTAGAAAAAGACTGTGTCGCAGCCCATAACGGACAAGGAAAATCCGTTGTAATATATATGACCGGATACCCAAGCTTGTAACAGAATTCTCAACATGAAACTCCACATAACTATATAAATTTCAAACATATATATGTATCTGTATTTTTATATAAATGTGTACATAGACGTGTGGGTACAGTGCGATGAGAAGAGGATTTTTATTATTTTTTCCGATAATCTGATGTACTTGAAAAATAGAAATTCACACGAAAATATCGTTGCATACATCAAATATGAACATTAATAAAAAATACATGTTTTAAACTACTTTAATTTTTTTTTTCCCAGTATACTTTTTTATCTTTCATTCATGTTGTCGTTGGATATACATTTCTCATACACTTTCATATGAGCACACGAAAAAAAAAAAAAAAAAAAAAACCAGGAAGCTAAAAACTTTGAACTGGAAATAAAATAAAATTAAAAAGATTGACGAAAACAGGGAAAAATTAATCTTCTTAAACGTAGTTATTTCATTTCATTCTGCTTTCTTCCGTATTTATATTGTTTTTTTTTCTTGCATCTTCTACTTCTTCTTCTTTTCTTGTTTCTATTTTTATTTTTTATTTATTTTTTTATTAATTATACGAAGTAACCTCAGCACACGACTTTTCATTTTGGATAAGAGGAAATAGCCAAGAGGATTTTACGTATATATAAAACTTCGATGTCGACAATATAACAAGAAGTTGTAAGGGTCGGTAATGTGATAAAAGAAATAATAGTATTTTCCCGCGACAGCACAGTAAAGAATGAACGAACAAAAAAAAATATTAAAAAAGAAAATTAGAAGTGCAACAAAAATAATTTAAGTATAAGTTATAATTAAGAAATTGTCACAGAGACTTTTTTTTTTTCTTCTTACAAATTACTATAAAAAAGTAATAATAACAAAAGAGGAAAAAAAAATATTCTCAAACAAAATTGATAGACCTGTATTCGAATCGTGATTTCATTACGTTATGTTGAGCATTTTTATCACGTGCCAATTAAAAATTACAGTTCACTGAACCTTGATCGAGCTTTTCATCCAACATACTCCTGTCATACACTACCGCTTTGCCTATAGTTAGTATGTATACATATTGCTGTACTGTTATGTACTCACTACAAACCAAAAACTCAACCCGGCATTTTTCCAATATTCGCCTGTGGCATTTGTAAAGCCCAGTTCAGTGAAAAATTTTTTTATTCAAATTTTTTTTACATTTTTTCATCACCTTGACGTTAAAATGAAAAAAAAAATAGCCATTACCACTGTACCACCCTCTGCACGTTTAATCATTTCACCCTGTTTTCTTCTTTATCAACGATTTTGATTTTTTTTTTTTACTTTTATTAACGAGCGAGGAAAACAATCTTTATTCATATGTCTTAATTTTTTTTATTCTTGCACACTGCATTTATAATATATTTATATGTATATAAGTGCAATTAATTAATTCCTTGATTTACTCATGTACCATCACTGCCATATCAAGTCATCCACCATAATATATTACTTAATGCCCATGTTTTATATAATTTAATGCGTTTATTTAATTTTATTCATTTACTTTTTTGTTTTTCATTATTTTTCATTATTTGTTTGTAAACTTCATATAGCCACCGTAATGGTGAATATATCTCGAGGGTGCCATCACAAATTTACATTGCAGCCGAGTACGCCTGTGAATAATTTCAGAAGTAGCAAAAAAAAATTTCTCTCTACATTACCTCGCATTATTTTTTCTATTCTAATTCCCCTATTTTTATATACACATACGTACGTATTATATATACTGAGAGAATTTTCGAGTAAATATTAACCCGTAACTCAGAGTAAGCCTGAGACATAACAATATTTGATAGAAAATTACACATTTTAAGTTATTTTTTAATATGAATTGAAGTAAAAATTACGCGAATTAATTAAAAATATATTTTACTCTGCTACAGGATAATTTTTCTATTAAATATTGTTATTTCATGCGGCTATGTTGAGTAATATCAACATTTAACAAGAATTATTTTCGCTGTAATGATCAAAGGTAACAGACTTACAGTGCATCCTTTAAAGCATTTCAATCAGAAATAATTACTACGCAAAAATGAACTAAAGAATAAAAAAATAATTTTCTCTTATTTACTAATTTAATCTTTGATATATATATTATACAAAAATAATTCATTTTTGTTTTAGAGATGTGAGGAATGATCACGTGGATGTTGGTCGGGCTACTCCTAGCTGCGGAAACTACATGTGGCAGAAATCTCGTGTCCGGAAGTGAAATAAACGGACGAGACGAGGTAAAGCTGAAGCAGACTGGCTTAAAGAGAAGTGGAGTAGATGAGGAGGACACCTATCGTAAGTAATTATAATATAAAACGTTACAAGAAAACTTTGAAGAATCATGAATAATCGAAAATGACTCAAAAAAAAAAAAAAAAAAAACAAATAAAAATATATTGAATAATTAGAATTAAATAATATGCATAATTAATACAGAACTTAATCATATTTACTGAATTAAATACATGTACACGAGTTCGTAATCCACATGTCTATTTCTGTTCGACAGGTCTAACATGCTATACTTGTGTCAACGTCAGCGATAATCAGGTATCGACATCTCTATTAAATACTTCCTGATAATATATATTTATAATATCCCTAATATACTATATATAGGGTGTGCCATTTTTAAGCAACTTTTTTTTTTTCATTAAAAAATCAGGCTGAAAACTTACTGGACGATGAAAAAAAAAGCCTGTTTAAAGCTCTTAATTTTAATATTTAAAGGTGGCTTTTCATAATTTTCGTTTTTCCATTTAAATAACATGGGAAAAATTTTTTTTCTTTTATTTTTGTAACTCGGCATTCGCGCAAGATATAAATGAGCCTGTAACATATTTTTGTAGGAAATCGAACGCTCTACAAAATAGGTCTCTTACACTTTTTTCATAGAGACAGCCATTTTAAAGATATATTCAAACCCAAAGTTCCAAATGTATGAAATTTTGACTTTTTTTTTTATTAAATCGATATTTAATCACTTTTTAATTGTCTCAAAAATTATTTTTAATTAGAAAACTGCATTTGAGTGTGCTAATATTTTCGTGAAATATACACATCTGTATATATTTATAAACTATGAAAGAAAAAAAAATTTTTTTGATATCTGGAGAGTATATAAAAGCAAATCATGGTTTTAATTAACTATCTGTTGTAAATATATATCTATGCCCAAATGATTTAATTTAATATGCATGTGTGTATGTTTTATTTCTTTTGTCATAGCATCAATTAATTAATTAGTTTTATTTTTACAGATGTGTAATAAATGGGCAATAGACACTCCATGCCCAAATGGCGGACGAGACTTTTGCCGATCACTTCATATACTTGACAGTCGTGGAAATAGCGTATTGGTAAGTTTCTCAAACTCTTTTTCAGTTGTTTTCTATCACAATTGTTGAAATGATTCTACAATAATCCAGAAAAATATTGTAAAAATCATTTAATTATTCGCAAATAATTTTATTTGTGGACGCAATAAAAAGCGAGAATCAATAAATAAAAAAAAAGAAAGAAATAAAAAAATATAACTATAGCAACAACTATATAAATACGTATACTTATTTAGGCTCGTTAATTTTTAAACAATATAAATAACTATATTTAGAGCAAATGGAAAAGAGTTGGAAATTGATAGAAATATTCTTTGTTTATTGATTTATTTTTTAAAGGTGAGCAAAAGTTGTGCTAGTAGCGCAGAATGTGGTCCAGCATCAGTGGGTTGCGTGCCTGTTGACACTCAAAAGGTACGAAAGTAATCGAATTTTTTATTTTATTCCGATTATTCGTATGTACTATATAAAATTATATAAAAAAATCATTAAATAAAATTAATAAATTCGGTTGTTTCGTTCCAGATATGTATAAGCTGTTGTGACATGAGTTATTGCAATATTGGATCACCAACTAATTCAACTAATGCAATTTATTTACGAAAAAGACGTGGTAAATCGAGAGGCCAACGGAAACGACCAGAAAAAAATGTTGGTGAAACATTAATGAAACAATTATCATCGTGCTTTAGTCTGCCATTGATCGTCACATTTATATATGCATATCACGGTTGAAAGCATTAAATAAAAATGGGAAAAAGCTATTTTAGAAAATACTAAAAACCTGCAAGCGAAGGAATTAATAAATAGTTAAATAAAATTCGTTTCTTAACACACAACGATGAAATCTAAATATACGATTTATAATCGGTTTTGTTTATTCGTATTTTTGTTATTATTTTACTTGAATTTATTTACTTCACACAATAATTATGCAAAAGTCTATTAAATTAATTCAAAAATCCAAAATATATATACATATATGTACATCAATTTTGTGCAAGTGATGAAAAGTGAGAATTAAAAAATGAAAAAATAAGAAGATAAAGAAAATAAATAAAACACCTAAGAAACAAATTAATTAAATGAAAATTGAACAAATATAAATAATAATAGTAAGTTTTTCAATTTCTAATGTAAATTTCCAACACAATAAATTTGTTCTAGATTGCAATTAATTATAAACATATACACGAAAGAATGAGGATGAATGTTTGAGTATACATACCTATGACGTGCAAAAAATAACCTAAAAAAATACAGCGATATATAATAAATTGAAATGAATGAAGCATACGTACACACCTAATCAGACAGGAATGCGTCATGCGTTTAAATTATTTATCTAAAACTGTCTCTCAATCTGCCTACAAGACATTGCTACAATTCAATTGAACTATCATACAATTTGAACGGTATGCATATACTATACTATAAATATTTATTATGTCAATACATATACATATTAAAATGTAAAACACTGTTAGTAATGAAATAAAAAAAAAAGTCATGTTATACATGTATCGATATATGCATATAATTATTGATGGACAACAAAAAAAAAAAAAATTATTGATAAAAATCAATATTACCTGCAGTAGTTAAATCAATTCAAAAATTCTCGACCTCTCCTGTGTGATATTACCGACCGAGCGACTCAAAATTTATAGGTTAGATATATGTATATATTGTTCTTTGCATCCTTTTTCGCCGCTCTTTTACAGTTTCTATTGTAGTTGATAGAAAAACCGCGCCCGGAAGGATGGCGCTCGTTTCACCATGTCAAAACCTATATTAAAATGGAGGAGAAGAGTCGGGTGGTGGATCGTGACGTAAAAAAAGATGAAAATCATGAAAAAGATGGAAAAAGCAAGAGGTGATTGTATTATTAATTATTCTATTTGTTACCTATCTTTGATATTAATATTACTTTGTATTAAATAACAACACTGAATAATAAATTTTTTAACTTTATACAATTTACTGAATGACCCATTACATGTGTTCCCGGTATACACAATCGCCTAATAATTTTTCTTTCCCTGTTATAATAATATATGTAGATAATTTTATATTTTTTTCTATCATCAATTTCATTAAATCATTTCAAAGTTTGAAACAAATTTTTTTTTATATAATTTCATTATGTAGATTTCCATTGTGCAATGACTCCATATTCTTTTTGTAGCTAATGGCGGGTTATTTAAATTTATAAGTTGATCGATTCAACAATTTGGTTTGGTTATTCCATTTGTATAATTCACATTTTGATTACCTATTATTGTTTTCAGCTCGAAAAAACGTGATAAGAAAAAGAAACAAACTTCAGGGAGTAATTCACTCGTTGAAAATCATAATGATTTAGTTGTACAAACGAATGATGTGCCTGGAGCATGTATTTCAATAAAAGAAATTCAAATGGCTATGGAAGTGTTTAAACTTCAACAAAAACCAGCTAAAACTCAAGAAGAAGCAATGCAAAAGTCATATCAATTCTGGAGCACTCAACCTGTTCCCAAAATGGGTAAATAATAAATTTTGTTGTATTTTCAATCACGTTATCAAATTGAAATGTACATGAATATGACAATTGGTATATTTAGATGAAAAAATTGTGGTTAATGAGCCAATAGAACCAAATAATACGTCCATTAGGTCAGAGCCATATTCATTACCATCTGATTTTCAATGGGATACTTTGAATCTTGATGATCCACTTGTCCTCGCTGAACTTTATACATTACTTTCGGAAAATTATGTCGAGGACGATGATGCCATGTTTCGATTTGATTATCCCCAACACTTTCTTAAATGGTGAATAATTGTTTAATGTTTCTTAATAGAATATCAAATTTTTTATATTTCTATGTTATTAATACTTAATTTATTGCTTTAAGGGCTTTGCAACCACCTGGATGGTGTAAGGAGTGGCATTGTGGTGTTCGGGTATCAAAAACGCGACGATTAGTTGGTTTCATATCTGCTATTCCCGCCACTCTTCGAGTTTATAATCAGTAATGAGATTGAAATTTAGGAATTTATTCTGAAAAATTATTAATATGAACTTTTAAACTTCATTGTTATTTTTTTTCAGCACACAAAAAATGGTGGAAATAAATTTTTTGTGTGTACACAAAAAACTGCGTTCAAAACGAGTGGCGCCCGTATTAATACGTGAAATAACAAGGCGAGTGAATTTACAAAATATATTTCAAGCTGTGTATACCGCTGGCGTTGTCTTACCAAAACCAATAGCCACATGTCGTTATTGGCATCGTTCATTAAATCCAAAGAAATTAATTGAGATTAAATTCTCACATTTATCACGTAATATGACAATGCAGCGGACATTAAAATTTTATAAATTACCAGAAAATCCAAAAGTGCAAGGTTTTCGAAAGCTTGAAATCGAAGACGTTTCACAAACGCATAAATTACTCAATGAGGTTAATATAAAATAATAATTCAAAATTAATTTTATGGTTCAAATAATAAATGATATTAAATGAAAAATTTTATTTTATAGTACTTGGGAAAATTTGATTTGGCACCAATATTCACTGAGGATGAATTTCGACACTGGTTTTTACCACAAAGCGGTATAATAAACAGTTTTATTGTCGAAAATGATGGTAAAATTACTGATTTTGTGAGTTATTACACATTACCTAGTTCAGTGATGCATCATCAAACACACAAAACATTACGTGCTGCATATAGTTTTTACAATGTGTCGTCGAAAACTCCATGGGTTGAATTAATGACCGATGCCCTTATTTCAGCGAGAAATGTAATTTGAAAATTTAATTTATTTAAATTAATATTTATTCATTTAATTTATTTTTATTTTTTAATTTGACAGTTGGATTTTGATGTATTCAATGCGCTCGATTTAATGGACAACAAGGAATTTTTGGAGAGCCTGAAATTCGGTATAGGCGACGGAAATCTTCAATATTACCTTTATAATTGGCGTTGCCCTGGCATGACGCCAAATAAAATTGGTCTTGTATTACAATAGAAGTACAAATATACATACACACTCGTTCTTTTTGACGCTTAACAATTAATGTTTATTTTTTTTTTTCGTCTTTCATTATTAAAAATTTCAAAAACTAATAATTCACAAATCGAAATTAGATTATCAGAATGCTTCAAAAAATATCAATTTATTAGCAATAGACATGCTAGAGTGGTATGAAAATCAAGATGAAAAAAAGAAACTAAATAACAAAAAACAAATGAGTGAGTAAGAATATATTGCATAAACAAAACAATAAATAATTGACAAGACAATTCGTGTGTAATCAATTAATAGTGAAGTTAAAAAAATTTTGTAGAACTTTAATTCCATTTTTTTTTTAATATAAATACCATTGACTGATGGTATCAGGGCGGTCGTGAATAAAAATTGTCTCATGTACAATATTAATTAATAAAAAAAAAAAAAAATTAAATAAATATGAGTATTTATCTGCTCAATTGATATTGACAATTAAAATTCAATATTATTTTTGATATTCAAATATATTTCGAGCTAATTACAAAATAATTCATATTCAACCTTCAAAACATTTCCTCTTAAATAACACCAATTATTTTTATTGTTAGCATGAACGTCACCTTCACACTACATATCACTTCATTACCTTCAAAACACATGTCCCCAATCCACTAATGTTAAAAAATTAACATACTGTCTCGAACTATTTTAATCTATCTCTATATTCAAAAAAAAAAATACGAGTACTATTTACATTTAAACCATCCCTCAAATTTTATTTGCATCATTATAAAGGTACAGGCATTCGCATCATCCCTCACATTAAAAAAGAAAACGAAATTATTCTCATTTCGCCTCAGGACAAAATTTATAAATTGGACCAAAGACTTTAAAAATAAATGAATAAATAGAAAACAAATTTTTCTGTTTATTTTCACCTGCATAAATATCATTCGTACATCCTTGGGGGTGACCTCATCCGACACAATTTTCCGTGACTCAGTTTTTAAACCGTCAATGAGCCCGTATCAGTATCCGGTCAGACATGCAATGCAAACACACAGTAAAAAAAAATAAAAAAACAGTGAGGGCAGGGCCCTCAGTAAAATGGGAATAAAAAATATAAATAATGGATTCAACAGGACAAAAAAAAGAATAAATAACGAAATATATGCCACGGAAATGTAAAGTCGTCAAACCAATGGTATATGTAATAGTGGCATGGTTATATTAAGTGAGAAGCAGATAACAGATAAGAGATAGCAGTTGACCAAGAGCTGCGTTACGTTAACTGACGTGTATGTATAAACACGAGGACGTATGTATAATTTAAAGCTTCAAAGTATATAAAGAAAAAAGTGGGGAAACAACAAAAAGGGTGGTAGGAAGATGGAATGGGAATTGGATGTAAATAAAAGTCCGTTTCAAAACTCTGTGAATTCAGTTGTTGTATACTGTTGTTTGTGTACATAATTATGAAATATAACCAGTTGTCATATTATATTTATGTTTAATAATATATACTACACATTTTATAATATATAATATATATTCTTGAATAATTGATAAGTTATAATATGATTCGATTTTGCTTAATTATTTTTTTATTATTTTGTAATAACTGCGCCATTATGAATTCGTGGGGGTTTAAATTTTATTGGAATGCACCGACATTTATGTGCCATCAATATGGAATTAATTTTATTGAAGTTACTCGAGATTATGGTATTATACAAAATAATAATGATTCTTTTCGAGGAAATAAAATTGCAATTTTATATGATCCAGGAATGTTTCCAGCATTAATTAATAATTCAAGTGGTAAGAAATTATGAGAAAAAATGTATTTGACCTCGGGAAATTAATTATAATTTTTTATTATAATTATAACTAACGTATAATTGTGAATTGATATACATATATAAATATTTATATCTCTTTATAGGTATACTACAAAGAAGAAATGGTGGTGTACCACAGGAAGGTGATTTATCAAAACATTTAAATCTTTTTCAACAGCATTTAAATGACCAAATAGATGGTGATTTTTCTGGATTGGGAATAATTGATTTTGAAAGTTGGAGACCAATTTTTCGACAACATTGGGTGTCTCTAGAAGCATATAAACGTTTGTCAATAGATATTGAACGTAGTCGTCATCCTTGGACTAGTGAAAAAACATTAGAAAATATAGCAACAAAAAGATTTGAAAAATCTGGTCAAATATTTATGGACGAGACATTAAAACTTGCAAAAAAATTACGGCCTAATGCCAAATGGAGTTATTATGCATATCCTTATTGTTTTAATGTATCTCCTAATGATCCATCAAAAGCTCAATGTTCATTGCAAGTACAAAGTGAAAATAATCGAATGGGTTGGCTATGGACAATAGAAGATATTTTGATGCCATCAGTTTATTTAAATTCAAAATTATCTGGACACGACAAATTAAATCTTATTACTGGTAGAATCGATGAATCTCTTAGAATAATCAGACGATATAATTTAAAGTCAGAAATTGTCCTTTATTTTTGGCCTAAATATCAAGACAATCGACGAAAATATCTTATCAAAGTAAATACAAATTTTTTTTCTACGTTAATTGTAAAACAAATATTTTTTATACATAAATATGATACTTTTTTTTTTTTCAGGAAGACGTAATCAATGGTTTTAAAGCAATGATAAATCATAACGCTGATGGAGCAATCATTTGGGGAAGTTCGCAAGATGTAAATTCTCGACAAAAATGTGAAGAATTCATGAATTATTTACATAATATTTTGGGACCTGCAGTACTTACTGCAAAGTCATATGCACAGCACCGTTATCATAAAAATGGAGATAAATTAATAACAAATGATAATAACACGACGTCCTCATGGTACCAAGATGAAATACCATAAAAAAAAAAAAAAAAAATGTATTTAATTGCCAGAAATAAAATCAGTTAAAAAATTTAATTTCAAAATTTTTTATACCATCAAATAAAAATATTATATTATATTTCTCAATCCATGATTACCAAATGAATATAATCCACTACATACATTATATAACATATAAAACACTATATCCATGTATATACATATATAAAAAAAAAAAAAAAAAACTATTTAATATTTAGGAATTTCATTCATATTCATTATATTTTTATACCTGATGATAATGGTAGGCCCTCAATAATACCAAAACGATAATTTACTAAGTAGCAATTAAAGGTGGGACTTATGGGCATGGAGAAAAAGATGAAAATAAATAAAAGCCATTATACAGATGACTAGGCACACACGTGAAGAGAATACGGCAAATATAATAAGGTATACGTATATATAATACATATATGTATAAAATACATATACATGATATAGCCACGCGCGTTTTTGTTCACATGTGTGTTATACCAAACACATAGACAATATCATTATTATTTTCTCTTGCATATGCATGACTATATGTACCTACATTTAATTATATGTATAAAGCTTTCCAATACGCGTGAGACTTGAAATATTTTTTAAATAAGAACCTTCCTCAATTAAATATTCTTCACCACTAATACGAATATTATTAAGCTTCATCCAATATATATGTATGTATGTGTGTATATATAATATATATATACATGTATATATGATGGGTCGAACCGTAAGGTCCATCAGTAGGCGCAGTAGTAAGAATCCATGCATCAGCTACCGACTTCACTAATTCAAGGTGTGCTGGAAGCCTCAGGCGTTTTAACCTTTCCATCACCTTAAAACTTCTCCTTTATCCCCACTTTATTCACAATTTGGCCCACAACTATATACACATATCACATATGTACATAATATATACATATCCACAGATACAATCTTAACTACATAAGTGTTATTACAATGAAAAACTAATTAAATTATTTCCATGACATCTTAATAAAAAATTTTCTTATTATCCCACAAATTTGTCCTAAAATAAATAAATACACATAGCTTTTTATTTATTTATTTATGTTTCTAATTATCTATTAAATAATTTTATAATAAAAGTCTTGATACACCTTTGAGAAAAATATATTACAGAGTTTATTTGTTTCTGTTGATGAATTTTTTCAATTGAATTATTTAGTGATATGATTTTTATATAAATGAAATTTTATATCGTTTAAAGATACTTCAGTCATAATATAAATTTATCTCTTTGATTTTCACTGTAGCTGTTGCCCCTTCTTCATCATCATCATCATCTTGCATTGAATTGCACTTTACCACAAGCAACACACGACAAGTTTTACTGGTTCGAGGTGTAAGGCCTTAGGCGATTTAACTTTTTACTGTGTGCATGTTGGTAGGTATATAGGTAGTCAGAGAGCTTCACATCTCTTTTTTTTTTTTTTTTATTCATTCTCCTTCTATCTGTCTCTCCCTACTCTTTTTCGCTCTGGTGCTCCTGCTTTAGGCTGTTTCCCTCTCTTTGAATTTTCTCCCTCCTTTAACAAATCAGTTGAATAACTTACGGGAAGAAAAAAGACCGCACGATGTTTTGAGGTGTATACCGATCGTACTGAGACAGAAGAAGGAGCAACAGCATCAGCAACACCAGCAACATCAGCATAGCATATCACCATCCAAGCTATATACAAGCAATAGCAATAATACAGCTCAAGTCGAGCGAAAGGAGGTGGCTGCTTTGAAGGAGATGAAGTCGGGTGTATGTTTATGTATGTATGTATATGTGTATATACGAGCGTACGAGTATGTGTGTGTGCAGAGAACGGAACAACGTAGAGAGCAGCGAGATCGGCAGCACAGTTTCGTGCCATGGGTTCGGCGATCAGCTTTGCTCATTCTCGCTAGTAGTCTCTGTTCTCGCCCTATCAAGGCTTTATTTAATACACTGGTTTATAATAATTTATTTTATTATAAGGTATATATTTTAATGTTATTTTATTAATTCTTATATGTCATTACGAATGGTGATGAATTTTTATATTTCATTAATTTATTTCATATAATTTAATCAATTTTTTTTATGTTTATATACGAATTGGTAAATTAGTGAATTTTGTGATTGACCAAGAAATTTGAGTGATTGAATAAAATAAGCATACGTTAATATTGTGTCGTTGTAAAATAGAAATTGTGTGGTTAGTGCGTTTTTTTTTTTATTCAGTAATATATTTTTGTGAGATAAAAAAATATTGTGATTAGTGGTGTGACAAATTGTTTTGGATAGCTGCGATAGGAAATAATTTTTGGTAAAAATAATATATTATTTGATACATTATATATTCATAGGTATGATCGACTGCGAAAAAGTTTATGTGCATATATGCAGTAAATTAAATAGTGAACTCGATCGTTAATTATACGAGTTGGAGTGTGAGGTTCCTGTCTTTTTTATTCTCATCACTTCAGGCCACCTGATTAATTTTTTTTTTCGTATGTTTTACTGCGCCGTCCGTATATAAGATTCTTATCTCGTGCCGAAGAGTGATGGAAACTTAGGGATCGGTGTCTCGGTACACCTTTGAGAAAAATTACAGAATTTTATATGCCATCGATGCACACATAAATGATTCTTTTTCTTCTTTCTATTTTATTTTTCTCGCATTATTATTATGTGTATAATTATTACATAGCTCAAGATAAATATACACGAAAATAAACGTATAGATAAACTCGATAAATTAATTGGTTCTTTCCATTATAAAAAAAAAATTCTTCAAGCATAAATTCAGAAAATTTTAAATATTATGTTATGTTAATTTGTTTATATTTTCTTATCTTTTTTTTTTCTTTTATCCATTTTCTTTTGCTATTTCGCAATCTGTATATATACATAACTAAATTCTTATCATTTATATCCTATAACTCAAAGCAACGACTTTCAATTTAATTATATATTCTTACATAGCTTCCTTTCCGAGGGATTTTCTGTGAGATCACCGCTTATTATTACATGGTCCAACGATCAGCATAGAGATTTTATTATAGATTTTGTCAGGTCTACTATATATACATACAAAAAAAAAATATAAATCTCAGGTTTCCACAAGTTAAAATAAAATACTTCAAACTCAAAATATGTATGTACACACACGAGATCATGTTGCCCTCTGTCCGCAATCTGTTGATAATTTTTTTCATGGTATAAATTTATTCAATAATATATAATATATGCTATGGATAGTATAGATATTAAATAAAGAGTACGTCGTAATTGATGAGTATTTACCATGATTTAAACGTAAAGACTTATGGTATATAAACTCATAATACTTGAAGATGAAGAAGAAGAAGAGTGTAGTAGATCTCTCACACAAGTTGTGATGTCATGATGCGCGTTGACCAGTTTGACCACGCCGAAAAGTACCGTAATATCAAAGAGGTAACGGAGCCTTCATCAAGTGTCCAACTCCATCTCTAAAAGCCCTTTTTATCGTTACCAAATATGCACCTTGATCCCCCTACAATATATTCATTCACCTCAAACCTCAATGAAAAATTATAATGATAAAATTTCGACATGAAAAAATTGCGTGTCACTATTTTATAAAAAATAAATTCACGGTTTTTGTTATGTATGTATATGTGTTGAAGAACGAGGAGTGAAGTAGAATCCAAAACAACAATATCATTAATTTTTAACGACCTGTTCCAGCGCTTTTGTCCCTGTCATTTTTGATGCCACTGTAAACTATAGTTTTATATACACTAGGTAATAACTATTTTTCTTTGCCCCAATATATTCAATCCACCATTTAAATGTATCTATCCAAATTTTCGATTAGGTTTAGATACATATAATGCGAATCACTTTGTGTTTTTTTACATGAAATGATAGTGTGAAATGTTATTCGCATTATCAAAATACAAATTAATAATTTTGTTGATACATTTTTGATTAAATTTAATAGGTGGGAATTAAACAATAACAATATCAATGTGTATATACATTATGAACGAGAAAAATGAGTGGATGCAGTACATAGGGTGTGAGAGGAGTGTTAGCAATAACCATGAGGAGAGTGCGGCGATTGTGCGAGAGGTACAAGCGAATAAAAGCTTGAGGAGTGAGCAGGACTTGAGGAGGAAAAGAATGCATAGTAAAAAAAAAAATAAAACAAGTTGAGATGGCGCCACACGTCCAGCGTGTTTTTGGGTATCCGCCCGTTGCTGTTGGTTAACTCTTTACATTTTCGCCTCCTTTTTTTTTTTTTTTAGTTGGACTTGATTATCTCATTTTTTTTGTTTTTACATTTTTGTCGCTTCTTATTCGCCTTCTTCCGGTCTTTCGTCCCTTCTTCATTTTATACTTTCGCTGCATTTATTATTTACAGCCATATACATATTGGTTCCTTTTTCATCATCAATGTCTTATCAGTGGTTCACTCTATTCTATATTTAATGATTTTATAAAAGAGAACGAAAAGTTTGAAAAAAATATAACGATAAAAATACATAATTTATTACGACTTATTTGTTTATCCCAATTAGACGCTTATAACAAATGTTCATTTATTCATTCATATGGATTGAATAGAAACCATTTTGTATTTTTAGTTACATGTGATATAAATTTATAAATTAATTTGCAAGCTTGAATGAATTTTGATTTTCGACAATGAAAATTAAAAAATTAGAAATTAAAATTAAAATAAGGTATAATAATAATATGTGGGGGGTTGTAGTAGGAGGTGAATTAGAGAGAAGAAGCTATACACTTGAAAGGAAAAAGAGGTGAAATGGCGCCACATATTCAGGCTGTTTTTGGTCATCCCCTCAAGCATCGTCGGCGAATAATTTCTGCATTTTTTTTTATCTCTTAAATTTTTGTTGGTCTTCCGAATGCTCCCTTCATACACATTATATATTATATATATTTATAATATTATTTATTTGACTATATTTATGCCTTTTATTATATATCTTCAGCATAAATTCCGATTAATTTTGTATACATCCGTTTAATAAATTATTAGAAAACAATTTTCAAACGCATTTATATTGTATTTATAATATAAATACAAGCACATGTTGTATCACGCAATAAACAAATACATACATATACACGTACATAAATGAAGAACCGGATAAACAAGTTCTCAAAGTAAAAATATCATAGAAAATTTTATTTACATATATGCATATTTTTTTTTTTTACTTTCAATTCATTTAAAACTATCGCGTGGGGAGAACGGAACGTTGAAAAATGATCATTTCACATGGAATATAATAAATAAATATGAATATATACATATATACATTTATCAAATTATATTTTCATTGAAAAAAAAAAAAACAAAACGGTGTAAATATTAAAAATACTAAAAATACTGTATGATGAGTGAGAAAAAAAAATGATATGAATATATATGAACAGTGTTACAGAATGCGTAATAGAGATGAGTGGGAAGTTGGGGCCCCAGCGAAGGTGATCCAGCGGCTTGAAGCGAGAGGGACTTGAGCTCTCGCACCTTCACCTGTACATAACTACATATACACACGTACAGTACAAAATGAGTAGCGCGCACGAACACGCGCAATAAGTAGAGGGGGGGGGGGGGGGGGGGGGGGAACGGCAGCAACACGGGGTCATATAGCAATAATACCATGAAGATTGGCGGGAGAGAGGAGGAAAACGAGTAAAGCGGAAAATGGAGAATGCTGTGTCTATGTATATATATAAATACTATATGTATATCTTTTATGCGAACCGATGAGTACTTGGTGGTTGTTTATTTATTTATTTATTTTTTTTTTTTGTATATGTACGTTTAAATAATATATATGCACGTTGTGCGCACATCAACCACATATTCTTATGCCTATTGCGCATTATTATTGAACATATTGCGCATTCCGCGCGCTCATTATTATATTGCAAATAGCGTTAAGTGAAATATTCAACAATGTATAAATGAATGACAAAAAGAGAGGATTAGACATAGAGAACATTTATCATTGTGAAATTTAATGTTGGGGTTTTATTAAATTTATATTTTATTTGTTTTGATTGTGGATCGAATTGGGAAGGAATATATTATATACTCAATGAGTAGAACGTAATGTTGAAGAAGAAATAAGCATTTATTATTTCTAGCTACATTATGGTATATTCGTTTGTAAGATATGTTTATATATTTTATAATATTCAAGACACGCGCGTATATAACTCGCTGGTCAACTTCCGACAACCAGTTGAGAGAAATAGTGAGAAAGGGACAGAAAAGGAGCAAGAATAAAGAAGGGTAAAAGGCAAAAGGGAGATTGTTTTAGGTATGGTTGTTGTTGTTGTTGTTTTTTTTTTCTTTTTCCTCTTTTCAATCTCTCCACACATATACTATATAATCTGCAGAGCTCTGCACACACCATAGAAGGTATAGGAAAGCCGATGGCAGTGGAATCGCGTTTACAAAGAGTACAAAGAGATTGGAGATGAAAAGAAAAATGAGGGTGAAGAAGATAAATTTCTTGTACTCAAGGCTGTAATAATTTAAATATAATTTTACAAGAATTTTAAAATTTTATTTATTTTTTAAAATCTCAAGAATATATAAGTACTAAATAATTTATGACAAAAATTGCCATTGTTATCAATGAAAAAATACGCAAAACAATACTCTCTCAATTGACCAAGACGTTATATAAATGTTTGTGTGTGTGTGTCGGTGTACTCTTTATATATAATACCAACTAACGCTTAAAATAACAAGAATGTAGACTGAGAAACAGAGAAAACGATGCGTCGAATTTGCTTAAAAATCAAATTAATCTTTCGACTAGAGATCGCAGTCTTTCTATATACCACATCCACTTTTTCATTCTATCTTTCGTGTCTTTTTCACGTATACATATGTATATGTGTATACCTCATTCTCCTCCCTCCTCGGCGTACAGTCGGGCGCGTTCTGTCCGCGTGGGCCATCACAGAGTATATAATATATACATATATACGAATCACGTACAACGAAGACACAAGCAAATGGAAGATACGGACCCGCGCTCAGATCAAGTCCGGCTGTGTCCAGAGGCGAGAAGAGAAGGTGGCGCAGCAACAATGAGCTTCGACTTCTGACTAGTGAGTTCCAGGGAACCGCACGGCATAGCAGACACCCGATATTTATTTTTTTTTTTTTACCGTATAGTCTAAAAGTTAAATGCAATACAAAGGTGTCAAAGAGCTTTATATTGGATATTTCTTGCAGCTCTTCTACATGGCTATACATAAATTAATGAATTTTGTGATAAATTCATATACATTATTTTAGTTTATGATTTAAAAAAAGACAGGAAACCTTTAATTAATAACAAAAAAAAAATTCACATATAATTTTCTATTTTATTTTGAGTTATTGTCAAATCGTAAATTAAGAAAGAAAAAATAATTAAATAAGAAAATAACAATTGTGAGTCTGGGCTGAATGAGCCAATCTAAAAAAAAAAAAAAACTCTTCGGCTTCTCATCTTTCTTAATCTCATCCTTTTTTTTCTCTTTGTTTTTTTTTTTTTTTGATTCTTGCCTATGAATATAAATTTACTAAATAAAAGGAAAATAATCCCTGATGGTGGAACGCACACAGCATACCTCTCACTCTATAGTCATATATGTTTCGTTTTATTTTTTATTTGTTATTTTATTCTTCTATATCTTTGGTTTCTTTTCATTCTCTTCTCGTCTGTTTTTTTTCTTTTCCTTTTGCCCAACACTCTCATTTGCTATGGAATCTCTCCCGCTGATTTTGACACCATATATATGTATATACATATATATACTCTGTATATATATACTTTGCTATTCAACGTACTGAACGACCCTGGCTTCCTCTTGTTTTGGACCCTTGATATTATTCATTGATCTTTCACAATAATCAAATATATTTCTGCTGTATAATATAAGCCTATAATAATTTCTATATCATTTCCATTTTTAGAATTATATCCAATGATAAAAAGTGTATCGATAAAATGCGAAAAATTAAAAATAAAAATATTCGCATAAAAGAAAAAAAAGTGTGTTTAAATATATTTTCTTACAACAGGAATTAAGAAGGCAAATTATTATACGTATGTATACATACACATCAATTAAAGAAATCTTGGAAATATGGGGTCGTGCAAAATATAAAACGAAATTCTTTCAAGTCGAAGGAATTCGCGCGCCATTGACGACAACAACGACGACAAAACATAATCCAACCGGCACAAAACTCGCTTTTATACTCAGAGGGACCTGATTGGATTCAACGATTTCGTTGTGTTCAAAAAAAACGTACCGATGCCATTCTCTCCAACTTTGGCCATCCTTTTATCCCATGCGCACTTATTCTCTCAATCTTGTTGTCCTCATAGTCATTTGTCTCGCTACATTTATATATCCTTTACGACTTCTGCTGAACCAGCACGCACCATCAGCAAGAAGTTGTTCCACAGTTATGGCAACCTAGTTAACTAAATTGGATACAGAATAATCATCATTTGCCAGTGTAGTACCAGTTAGTAAACACATACAAAGCAGTAGAAACAATGATACAATCACGCATACATGTATGCATCATTGTATTAATAACAATTTTACAAGGCAATTTAATCGATCCAATAGAGTTTTATTGTCCATTATTCTTCATCAGAACATTTTCATTGAGGCATTAACTATAAGGATATATCTAGTAATTGGCATTTATTATGATATAATGCAAGGAAACAATTGTATAATCGGTTGTTGAACTACAATTGAGGATTTATTGATGAATTAAAATCCACATAAACGAAAATAAATAGGAGAAAAAAAAATAAAATAAAAACTATCCATTCTTTTCATTGTGTGACAGTGTATTTTTTTTTTTTTTGGTTGTTATTTCAGATATCATGTCGTTGATGGGAAGCTTTGAGAGATATCTGGTCATTATTCTGATCCATGTGACATTGCTACAGGCCCATCGCGAGCATAAGGTTATCATCATGCTTAATTTGAATTTGTTTATCAAAATTGAATGTAATATAAAATGTTTTTTTTTTTTTTTTTTCTTTTTTCGATTTAATTATATTTATATCTAGGTACATAATATTGTCCTGTATCCTGACAAACATAGTTGGTGTAAAACAACACCAATAAAACAGGTGGTGACATGGCCTCAATGTTCATCTCAAGAGTTGGATAATAATGTCTGCGTTGGTGCGTGTTTTTCTTACATGGTGCCACATAGCGAACCATCAGCTCCTGGTGACCTTATTAGACCTTATTGCGACTCCTGTCAACCATTAGACAGTGTATGGCACACGGTAAATTGATTGATTATCATATTTTTCTTTTTACATTTAAAGCTGTGGCTTAATTTGAATTTAAAATCAGGATTTTTTAATTTAATGACAATAAATCCTTAAATGCAATGAATGATTGATGCTTGATGTATTTTTTTTGTTTTTCTTTAATACCTCAGGTGACCCTTGACTGCAAAGATGAGAAGCATAATCCAATTACAATGCAAAAAAAGGTACAGATAATAACAAATTGTTCGTGTAGCTCTTGTATGGAAACATCGAGAATAAAACCGGATTATAATACGTTATTACAATCACTTGCTGAAGAGAATATGGATAAAAATGTTAATCAAGTTCATGAAACGCCGGATTTATTGCTGGATCCAAATTTAAGTTCATCAAAAAATACTACAAAAGATAGTGGTGTACTTGGTAACGAACGGGTGTTACAATTATTTAAACATATGAAAGAAAATAAAAAAATTGATGAATCAGACACAGAACCTGAAGAATTATTTTCTAAATTTGAAAGTGACATTGATATGAAACATTTACGTGAATTATTGAGAAAATATGGCGAAGAGGATGAGCATCAGAGGCATCATCATCAGCAGCAGCATCATATCCTTGAAAAAATTCATAAAGAATCACAAGAAAAAGTCGTTCATGAAAGTCACCATACTGGTATACATATTGGACCACATCATTCAATGGTTTTAGACGCAGATGTTAAAGAGAAAATTGATGTTGAACCGCATTATTTACATCCGGCAGTGGCTGGTCAAGAAATCAGTTATCATGACAATGTATTGATTGATAAAAGTAAGAAGAAGGAATATGAATGAAATAATGATATAATTTTATTGTGAGACATAATAATGAAATAGAAAAAAAAAAGAAATATGACTTGGATTGATCAGTCATTTGTTTTATTAAAATGAAATAAAAAAAAAAAAGGAATTGGATGAAGTAAATAAATAAACAAGAGTCGTTCATCATTGTTATGCTGGTTAATAAATGTCAAATGTTGATGATGAACATGTGACATTGTAACAAAAGTACTTTTATAAAATTAATAAAAATAATAATAATAAAAATTACTATGGAGAAAGAAAAAAAATATAGATATTGAATTATATAATATTTGTAGTATATTTCATTATTGAAAATAGTTTGAATTAGAATTTCTGATGAAATATAGTTAAATAAAAAATATAAAAAAGACCGAAAAATCTGCGAGACATAAAAAGAGAAATACGAAAAAAATGTAAGAATACAAAAGTAAACGGAGAAGAAAAATGATATTTTAATATATTTAATTAAATTTAATAATTATAATAATTATAATTTTTCTTTATTTTTTGTTTTCTTGCAAAGAAAAAAAAAAATTATTTAACGTTCATATATATTCATATCATAATAATACGTTGTATAAATAAAAAAATTTTGTTTCTTTATACACTAATTTTTTCCCTACATATTGTTGAAAAATGTATATACATATTCTACATTATAATAAAATGAAATTAACAAAAGACTAAAAAAATAAATTTATAACATGTTGAATATTAATTTAAAAAGAAAAAAAAAAATAAATAATAATACCATAGCGTTATTCATATTAAATTAATTCTTGAGATAAATAACAAACTAGGTCTGAGTAAATTTTTTTTTTCACCGAGGTCTGCAAGAAAACTTTCCATCCCATTTATATATATTTATATATAATAATTCACTTTCACAAATGGTAAGTAGCCCACATTCACTAAACGATTAATTGCCAAGCGATAATATAAATGTCCATTACAACTACACGATCACATCGATTTTAAAATTCCCAAATAACTATAAACTGATAATAAATATATACACATTAATCATTAGCCTCAAAGTATATCATATCAGTAATTATTTTCATTCTAACTGTATGATCTGTACGTATTTTTCCCCTCTATTATCACGATCCAAACCAACCAATCAATTTATCGGCAAAACAGTTCTAGGGGAATTGTAATTTGGATAGATATAATATAAGTATAGTTATGGTAAAGTTCCAATGTGGCATTACTGACTACAATTCTATGAACAGTGTGAACAAATATACATTAAGCACTATGAATGATTTTTATGTGATTGGTTGATATATATCAAGGGCGGGGGTAATTTGTACATAGTTAAAATAATTATCTTGAAAACACAAATGAATTGGATAGACTGATGGAGTGTATATTAATATTGTCAGTGAGCCATGAGGTCCCGGGCGCCTTTGAGATTTCCAACATTTAAGTTGTGTGTTAAAGCTTATACAAAGTTGCGTGAGAGTGCAGTGATCGGCGTCTGACTGGCACGCATTAATTTCTTATAAAAACACATTTATAATATGTAGTTCCCATAGTGGCGAACGGATTTTCGGCTTATCACCAACTAAATGCTGATGCCGTAACGCCATTGGTGGAACACGCATGATATTTTTAATTTGATTATTTATATAAAAAAAAAATTGGTATTTATTTGTAAAACATTCAATAGTATTTTTTTTTTTTTATTTTTAATTTGTGACTAGAACAAATTTGTGTGTTGTGCAGTGATTATTATTGCTATTGTTACTATTTTTATTACTATTATTAATTACATTATCACGGATATTATGGACGGTAAGAATTATTTTTTTATTTATATTATTTATCTTCAATTAATCTGTATAAATTTTCATACGTATATATAATAGTGGCTACGATTAATTTGTCGATGTAGAAAAATGATAATGTATTATTTTTATGCGTATATATGAATATTAATTAATACAGATTCATTCGAATGCTTCTATTATAAATTATTACCCAATTGTGTCTGATCTTCTCTATGTGCGTATATGTCTATATTCAAATACATATATATGACCTCGTACATTCATTGTAGAGATAAATAATCATTATAATTATTTATATATGCATGGATAAAATTATTTTTGCCTATATAATGATATGAATATGTCCGAAAATTATCAATGATATATTTTACTAATGATGTTTTATCTTAACTTAACATCATAATCATGATTATATTTTCGTCTGGATTTATTCATTGGATTTAATTACATATCTTGATGAAAAAAAAAAAAAAGAAAAATTCTTACAAAGTATATGTGATAAAATCGAAAAGAATGTTAACCTTGATTGTAATAGCACTTCTTTTATCAGTGTAGATACCGATAAAAATTACGATTGTTATGAAAATTCTTTAAAGTTTCCGGTAAATAATTTTTTACAAATATGTATATGTATAAAATATTCACATAAAAAATATTTATCAATTTAATTTAATTACAAATTGAATAATGAGTGAGAAATTAATATTATAGTTTATTACTATGTATTTATGAAGTGATATAATTTGTTTTATGATTCTAAACGCTACAATTGGCACGTATATTCGACACTTTTAAGATTTTTAAGATTATCAAAGATAATATATAAGGCGAAATGTCTTATCAAATCATATTATAAAAATAAAATTCATGGAAAATGAATATAGACATTTATAACTCCCAAATTATATTTTACTGTCATGGTAAAGTGTCTTATCCAATCAGTTCATTTTTAATGACATACCAATTAACATTAGGACTCAAGCACACTATTGTAATTACAAAACAAATATTGAAAAAAAAAAAAAAAATATATATGCTTTTTTTAAACTGACATTCAAAGTTCTTCATCAATTATTATATTTCTTTTTGCATTGTACTATCTGTAATATTATCTACAATATCTTTTTAAATATTTCATGCCTAAATTTTATGCAAAATTTGACTTAACAAAAAAGTAGAAGATAATTATTTTGATGAATCAGCAAGAAAAAAATGCCTATAATATATTCGTTATAAATAATATACATTTCTCCCGTGTTACATATGATATTTTTTTCAATAATTGTACGAAAATAGCAGATGTTTGAGCGTCATTTTTAATGGCAATAAACAATCTTTATGTCGGTAAAATAACATATTACTAGCCGAAATAATAGAAGAAAAATCTTCATTTTCTTCCATGTATTGGAAAAAAAAAAATTTTTAATGTGCTCACATGCATTTAAGCATACATATTATTCGATCCTTTGTCAGGTTAATTGTAACTGAACAAATTGGTCAAATGCGAAGGATCAAATTAAACTCCTATTTGTGTTTATACCTTTTCAATGTTACGTCGCCCCTTTTCATAATGATCCGTAACCGAAACTTAATTGCTACACAGACCATATTCAAATACACCCATATTGGAATATATATTTATATCCCAAATATTCATTGCCATATGCCATTTATTGTTCTGTGAATCAGTCCAAAGTCTAAACACTCTAAACAATGCAGCACTTCAGTCACCAAATAAAATGTTCTGAAGATATATATATTCTAAAAAGATATAAAAAATTATTCATTGTAATATATTTCCTCTTTCATTATTAATAAAATATTTAATTAATTTAGTAATGTCGTAAAATCATATAATGATCTCATTTTGAGAAGAAAACTATATATGAAAATTTATTTATTAAATAGAAATATACAATAATAAAATAATTTTTTATTCTCCATGTGATGGCTGATAATTTACGACACAACTAAAAAAATACGATGACGAGAGCCAAAATTAACGTCAAACAATTCTGCTTATAAGTGAATATACTCATCAGCTTGCAATACATATATACATTCCACATTTATTTATGGAACATTTACGTCATTGAACATACAAATACGCGCGTACATAGAACTATGAGAACAATTTTGAAATGAAATTTTTCGTTACAGGTTTGCAAAAATTTATAATTGATGGATTTTTTATAACGTGCCTTTTATTGCACTCACCCGTAATATAATAATACAACCACGGCACACACGAATCGACTAGAAATCATCTTCCATACACACTCCAGTACGATAAATTTTGTATATAAAACATTCAACGGTCGCCGCCATCTTTGAAATTGCTCATTGGACTTTTTATATCTCACTCTCACTTGCTTTATATCACCTTTCATGCTCTCTTGCTTGCATTGGCAATGCCAAATCGTTAAACATCGTTAAATAAACTGTCGTTGAAGAAGTAAAGAAAGTAAGAGCGAGAACTATTTTAACTATCTTTGTCATTTTATTGGCGCGCACGCGCGTAAGTAACCGATGTGAACGGGAATGTCGGGAACTGACGAACAATGTGGGGAATTGGGGTTAGGCGGGGGGTTACATCCAAGAAATTAAATATCATATAACCGGGGCTCGAAGCTCGAACTGCTTGAAGTAGTCAAGAAACGAGAACGTTTGTCTAAACGTAACTTCAATGTCGATATCATATTTATTTGTGCATCTTGGAAAAGCAAATAAAAAAAAATAAATATATATATTATTTATATAAAACGTGTGGAAAAGTATTTCAACGACAATTGGCACAATTGATTTTATATTGAAATAAAATATCGGTGGTTAAATATTAAAATAGTTTTATTTTTTTATTTTCTTAGGACAAATGTCCATTCCTAGTGATAATCACAAGGATTCACTGGGTAATAATAAACATTTAAGATAAAATTAACAATTATTTAATATCAAAGGTAAATTGGTGTAAAAAAGTGCGTGTGAGTATGTGTGTGTGTGTGTGGGTGTGTTATGTATGGTAAGTGTATAGTGTGTTCGCACTTGGATCTTCTATGTATGTGTGTACATTAACAAACAAGCAGTGAGAGACAGGAATTATAGACAAATTTTTATTTTTAATCATTTTTGGTTTTATTATTACTGTCAGTATGCATAAAATTTTGGGTATGAACTATTACACAGTATTTTCTGTACTTAGAAGTCCCGAGCAGAGTGAATTGTTTAAACGGGTCATCTAAAAAAGTTATTGAAATAATTTTTTCTGTTGGATTATGAACAACAATGTTATGCGAATTTATGTGATGAGCTCCTGAACATGTAAAAACAGTTGAGAAACAGAAGGAAAAAAAAAAAAAAGTCATTTAATTTATGAAATTTCATAGGGAATTAATTTTTTGTTTACTAGCATTTATTAACTAAAAGACAATTATTCTTAGCCACACCTGTCATTATTTATGATACGATATACACAAGTGTGATAATATTTTATTTTATATTGATTAATTCTATGAAATATTTATCTAAGGTTTTTCTACTGCCTCAGATAATGCTATTTATTATATTACGATTCTATAAACATTAACCCAGTGCATTTCCCCAAATCATCAAAATTATTATTTTCCCCCAAATAAAAAAAAAACTAACAGTTCTACAGTCGGTATAGTAGACCACAAAAAATAAGTGGGGAATTTATTGAATCAGTGTACAGTTTGTGCTGGATATTAAAAGCTAAAAAAATATACTAAACATATCTTCGTTATCTTTTTATTTTTATTTTGCCGATCGTGTATTACCGATACGGCAGTTGAAGATATTCATTTATAACCCGTAATGTATTTGAGATCAAACGTAAGAGAACAAGGGTGGTACGTGAATAATTGTTTGGCAATCGTTGGTTGTAAATCACCACGCACAAACGTTAACGGACATCGGATTGACACAGAGATAATAAATATTAAGAATATTGGAGTTGTGTGTGATTCTAATAATACAAAATCAACGTCATTGGAAATTCTCCGTGAATTTGGATTGGAGCGAGGTATGAGCGACAGTGAAAGAGCAGTAATAACGCCACGAATTGGATGGCGAAAACTCACAGATCCTGGTGACTGACAAGAAAGTTTATCAAAACCAACGGTAACAACATCAATACGATAGCACCCGCCGCAATTGCATCATTGTAAGAAATAAAAAAAAAATTTATTACTATACGAATCATTAATTGACTGGAATTATTAATCGTATTGATCCATGCTATCTTAATGCCGGCCAAATGCAAATAATTGTTCAACCGGTAATGATAATTGTCAGTGGAACATTGAAGAAAAGATTACCAAAGATGGCGGGTCACCGGTGTCGGTAGCAGATGGCTTTTATGTATGATTAATGCAATTGAATTTCTCCAATTTTTCAAATATAATTGGATAAAAAAAAAAGTATATATAAATAAATAGAAAGCAGCAATCAGACGGTGAAGTGTGAAGAAATTCTGGACGCCCACTTGTTGATTTTAATTGTAATCTCTATCACGAGACTTAAATTTAAATAATACATACAATAATAATCAATATTGTGGTATAACGTTCAGGATAAGAAAATAACAGTATATAAATTATAAAAGAAAAAATTCGAGTCCTGATAGACTCAAAGGACAATAATATATCTAGTGATTTAAGTGGTACTTAATAAAAGAAGGGATATATTATTCTGTACGCAGCGAAACTTAAAAGATAATATTGAATAAACTTTTGTTTATCAAACAAAAGATCTACAAATAATAAAATTTACGAGGAAAAAAATTTTTATCATCATGCCCGCTACCCCGAATAAGATGAATTTGAGTTTTGCTAGAAATGCTTATAATGCTTTTAGTAGTCGCAATCAAATAAATAATATTGAAAATCAAATGGAACAAAAAACAGAGCTGCTTGAGGGTAAGGAATAAAATTGGGTGAACTTTGGAAAATTACTAAAATTGTATTAACTTTGTTCAATATGAAATTACATTCACACTCTTTTTTTTTTTTTTTTTTTATTATTACTCTTTTCCTTTTTTTCATTCATCAACTTTCAGCAATGATTTTTCATAGTTCAAGTATCATAAAAAAATTTAATGAGAATAAAATAATAACGAATGTATTGTTACATTCATCGTCAAAAAAACAATGCAATATTAAATCATTCAGAATAAAAAAAAAAAAATTATGGTTAATTATTATCATACATGTATTACAGGTACTCGTGGCAATGGCCTTTTTCATTTGAAAAATGGCGTTGATTATATAAATCCTGGTGATGAGGATCAAATGGAAATATATGGATATCGTCGAAATAAGATTTATACATCAATAACATGGTTCTTTATAATTATTACTGGTGGTCTTCTACGATTAATATTCCATTGGTTTCCACAATTGATGTTGAGCGCAACTCATTCAATTTGTTCGTTACATGAGGCTGATAAAGTTTTACTCATTGAGCGTTTTCAAGGAAAACATGCATGTTATCATGTCAAAAAACTACAAACAATGACTGCAAAAGACGTTTGGTAAGTATTTTCATACCAATTGTTTTTCTTTTTTTTTTTTTTTTTAAATTAATACACATAATTGATATTTTATGTTAACAATATATATTAAAATTATTGATTTGTGATTGTTATTGTAGCAATGGTGCTGCTGATGAAGACGAACCTTGGTCGGAAACTGTCTCATTAGATCACAATGATTTGGAGAACATTGCTGTTGATAATGAAAATCCGATGAAATTATCGGTACATTTGCACGGGGGAAACTTTAAACGTAAATTCGTTATGAATATAAATACAAATTATTATAATTTTATTTAATAACATTCGCGGTTGTAAAGATAATAATTAAATAATTTTTATTTAATAGAGTTGTCTTCAATTATCACATTCAACTGCAAAAAGTTGAGATATGTTTGGGATGCTGAGCGCTCAGAATTTATGAAATTACTTGGTTTGGACATTGGTGTGCTAACTTCAACGCTACATCAAATGCCGGGTCTATCATCACAAGAGCAACTTTTTAGGTAAAATTAATATCCATATGAATAATTGAAAATGTTCATTTATATTATTTGTAAAAAGTATGATTAATCATTTGATATAATTATTTTCATAATATTTCAGACGATGTGTATATGGAAACAATCGAATTGTTATACCAGTTAAAAGTTTCATAAAACTTTTGTGCCTCGAAGTTCTAAATCCCTTTTACGTCTTCCAAATATTCAGCTTTTGTTTATGGATTGCTGATGACTATTATTATTATGCCGTAGTAATATTATCCATGTCATCATTTGGTATTGGAATGGCAGTATTTCAAACGCGCAAAGTAAATATATAAATATTAATTTTTATTTATACTTAAAACTAAATTTTAAATTAAATATCCAACAAATTGTTTAATATTTTTATAATTATTTTTCCTAGAATCAATTGAAGCTACGTTCAACTATACAGTCATCGGATGTAGCGACTGTAATGCGCGATCGTACAACAGGAAAAATTGAATCAGTAGCTGCTGAACGTCTTGTACCCGGTGACATTCTTGTTATTCCACCTCATGGTTGTTTAATGCCATGTGATGCAGTATTACTCACTGGTAATTGCATTTTAAATGAATCTATGCTGACTGGTGAATCTGTACCAGTTACAAAAACACCATTACCTTCCAACAATGATGTTACATATGATATAAAAGAGCATGCACGTCATACACTATTTTGTGGAACAAAAATAATACAAACTCGTTATTTTGGTGGTGAAAAAGTATTGGCAATTGTTGTTAGAACAGGATTTAATACAAGTAAAGGTGGATTAGTACGTTCGATAATGTATCCACCGCCAGTTGACTTTAAATTCGAACAGGATTCATATAAATTTGTTGTATTACTTGCGTTTATAGCCAGTGTTGGTGTTATATATACAATCGTAACAAAAGCAATGCGTGGTGTAACTATCGGTCGCATTACAATGGAAGCACTTGATCTTATTACTGTCGTTGTACCACCCGCGTTACCAGCAGCAATGACTGTTGGTCGACTCGTTGCTCAAAGTCGATTGGAGAAAAAACGAATTTATTGCACAAGTCCACGTGCAATTAATGTATCCGGTTCAATTGATTGCATTTGTTTTGATAAAACTGGCACATTAACTGAAGATGGTTTAGATATGTGGGGCGTTGTATCAGTTGCTGATAGAAAATTTCAAGTATACACTAAAGATATAAAAACATTACCGGCCAGTAATATATTATTCGGTATGGTAACCTGCCATGGAATAACAATAATTGATAATCAATTAGTTGGTGATCCGCTGGACTTGAAAATGTTTGAATCAACAGGATGGTCGTTGGAAGAACCTGATGTATCAGATAATTCAAAATTTTCAATGATGTTTCCAACAATTGTACGACCACCAAAAAATTCAAAATTATTATTACAAACGCCACATCATGAATTAATATCAATGGGAATTTCGCCAGCACGCCAGAGTTCAATATTGTCAGAGGTTGAAAATTTATCATTAAATAATATTGCGACATCGGACGCTGAATTGGCCGAACAGGGTTTAGAAATTGGTATTATAAGACAATTTACATTCACATCGAGTTTACAACGTATGAGCGTGATAACTCGAACATTAGGTGCTAGTTCGTATGATTTATATTGTAAAGGTAGTCCTGAAATGATTTCAAGTTTATCAAAGCCTGATTCAGTTCCATCTAATTTTGCATCAATATTAGAAGAGTACACATCAGAAGGTTATCGTGTTATTGCATTAGGTCATAAAACACTTAATCGTTTAACTTATGCAAAAGTACAACGTATAAGCCGCGATGTTGCTGAATCAGATTTAACATTTTTGGGTTTTGTTATATTGGAAAATCGTTTGAAACCAGAAACTACACCAGTAATTGAGGCATTGAATCGTGCACAAATTAAAATTGTTATGGTAACTGGTGACAATATACTGACGGCATTATCAGTAGCACGTGATTGTGATATGTTAAATCCTGAAATACCTGTAATTCTTGTAACAGCAAGTATCCAACAAAATCAAACAAAACCACAATTATATTTTTCTCGAAACAACGGACCACAAAGCCCAATGTCACCCAATGGACACAACAGCATTATAAGCGAAATGACAGATTTAAATAGTATCACATCATTGGAAATAAATGAAAGTGGATCTTTTGATAAAAATATTCCAAATAATGGGATCAATTATTTATCTGATGATGTGCGTACAATTAATAAATATGTTTTTGCATTAACTGGCAAAACATGGGCAATAATAAAACATCATTACCCAGAATTATTGCCACAAATAACAACAAGAGGTGCAATATTTGCTCGTATGTCACCTGACGAAAAACAACAATTAGTACAGGAACTTCAATTATTGGGCTATTATGTGGCAATGGTTGGCGATGGTGCTAATGATTGTGGTGCATTAAAGGCCGCACACACAGGTATCTCTTTATCTGATACTGAATCATCAGTTGCGTCACCATTCACGAGTCGTGAAACAAATATCTCGTGTGTACTTTCAGTTATACGTGAAGGTCGTGCTGCGTTAGTGACATCATTTGGAATTTTTAAATATATGGCAGCGTATTCACTCACACAATTCATTTCAGTGATGCTATTGTATGGCATTGAATCAAATTTGACTGATATTGAATTTCTATATATTGATTTATTTATTATTTCAATATTTGCATTTTTTTTCGGACGGACTCATGCTTATGACGGCCCTTTGGTTAAAACACCGCCATTAACCAGTCTCTTATCATTATCACCAATATTAAGTTTATTTTTGCAAATGATTCTCATCACAGTTTTTCAATCTATAAGTTTATGGCATTTACGAACAAACGAATGGTTTGAACCATTTAATATATCTGCTATTACGGAATCGGAAAATGTTGGATGTTTAGAAAATTATACAATATTTATTGTTAGTACATTGCAATATATTACATTAGCAATTGTTTTTTCTAAAGGTCATCCGTATCGTAAGTCAATCTTCACCAATTATGGTTTATTAGCTTCATTTATTCTCATGACATTATTTTCCGTTTACTTAGCTGTATGGCCGTCATCATGGTTGATTTATGAATTTGAATTGGAATTACCTAGTGATATAAATTTTCGCATTATTCTTATTGTTTACGGTGTTGCGAATTTTATTATTTCACTTATAGTAGAGCATTATCTCGTTGAGTATTTGGTATTTAGAAAATTACGATATCGCTGGCATAATATTGATAAATCAAAAAAAAAATTCTTAGCCATTGATCGTGATATGAGTAAAAATTTCAAATGGCCACCATTAACGCACGAGCCATTACCTGAAGTAGCACCAGATATTTTAATTAGACGTAATACCGTTACGGAAATAAAAATAGAAAAACACGTTTCCAATGATTCAACACAACATAATAATCATATTAATGTTGATGCGAGCTTTTTAAATAGCCCATCGTCTTTGGGTTTCAAACGTTTTGGATCTGCACGTGAAGTTACATTAAATCCTCGTGGTTTATTTAAAGATCATCGGAATACTGTGTCAATGCAAACTGTACCAATTGCTAACGAGGAACGTGAATTAAATGATATTAAAAATCTAAATGATGCTAATGTAACTTTGAAACGTCGTCACAATAGTGAATCGGAGAATAATATTGATAATTGTGATAAGCCACAAAGATTACGACAAGTAAATCCAATAGCAACATTACCGAGAAATCCTGTCGCCACACAATACAACCAAAAACTTAAAGATATGATGCGTATTAATAAAAGTGAGGGAGGTTTACGTGTTGACGCTGTTAGTGTTTTAGAATTAGATGTAATGCCATCATGAAATGAAATATATAATATTATTACCATCATCGCATCAATTAAATTTATAATTTAATTATTCCAACGAGATATATTATTGTGAATATTAATTAATACATTAATGGTGCATTTAAATTAAGATCTAAACTCGTGGATTATTTATGTGTAATATATAGACTGTTTCATTTTTGGTATGGATATTTAAATCACATTCGCTGCCGGTCATTATTAATGTATACATTAATTTTTGTATCCATATGAGTCCCTTTTGACTCAAGAAATATATCTCTATCAATTTAGTAGTATTCAACATAAGAGAAAAAAATTATGTTCGGCATTAAAAAGTATTATCGAAATAGTGTACTTATTGTACATGAAATTATGTGTGAGAAATTTAATTTTTAGGTATTGCTAAAGACTTTGTTTTAGATTATGAGTAGTTTATCGTTTCTTTTGTTGGTTTTCATATTATAGGAAAATAATAATGTACGTGTTATTCGATTCAACTTTGAATTGCCTTTATGCGTTTAAATATATATATATATAGTTAGGAGAATGGCAAGGGAAAACAATATACTTAATAATAATATACTTGATGCCTATTTCTCAAAACAATAGTGGAATAACTAGAAAAGAATAGATAAACAAATGTTGAAAATTAGATCTACAAAGTGTTTTTAAAGTAAAATAAATTATTTTTAAGTTGCTACATGTAATGTTACAAATATCCTAATTTAAAAAATTAGTAAACAATTGATATACATATACATTGATGCAAGAATTTTAATCAAATAAATGCTTACTATAAGTTCATTATAATAGTTGTAAGGACGATAAAATAAATTCAGATTGAATCGAACATAAAGCAAAAAAAAAAAACAGATTATTTGAGTTTATTACGAGATATAATGTGTGTACTTACATGAAATATATTTACATATATTCATTGATAATCAATGAAAAAAACTGAAAAAGGTTAACCTTGTTAATATATATACACATATATACATACGATATAAAATCTAGTAAAACGTTAATTACTCTTTAATAGTAAAGGATAATTTGTAATGAATGAAAGAAAAAAAAAATTTTTTTTTCCCAGCTTTATTATATTTTCACTATTTTTTTCTCCCAATTTTTTATTATCATTTTCTCATTACACATAATCTAAACTTTAACAGACAAAAATTCTTCGTTTGCATGTAAAAATTCTTCGACTATCACTACATGAATTCACACAAATATAAAATTGTTTTCAATTCAATTGGACTAGATACATACTTCTCATTCTATTAATAAATGAATCCTCATAATCTACAAAAATTTTAAAAAAAATGATAAACATAAATCTTACATTGGATCCTAGTTACATTCACAACTATTCATATTTTGATTGGTGACTTAACAATAATTACTACTGGCAAATATCATACGTTTTTTATCATTTTTTTTTTTTTTATAGATTTCGAAAACGATTGAGTATTTTACTGGCAAGATTGAGCATAGCCATATTGAAGAAATATATAATTGATTTCTTCTGGCAAATTCGTTTCAAATTTAGATGTAAATAAAATCAAAATTATTCGCGATTCAATTTCATTAATCATTAATTCATTTTTTCTTTCTCTCTTTATTTCTTACATATTTATCGTTTGTTGCCGTATATTCAATTTTAGTCATTGTCTGCATACAGAATGTAAAAATCATTACCATATATCTTCCTTGACTAGTGACAATATTTGGTATTGTTTCTTTTTTTTTTTAATGGCCATTTTCATTCAAATAATTACTGATAATTTCTTCAAACTATTAATATGCCTAAAATCTCATATTAATTTTTTGATTGAGTAATATCTTAACTTTCTTTGATCCTTCGACTATTTTCATTTAAAAATTAAGTGCAATAATAAAAGTCGCACATAAAAATCGTATATTTTTATCGATACTTGGCATAAATAAGATCATTGCCACGAAACATTGCTTCAATAGTTGTTTTTTTATTATATTCAATTCCTCGTGACTCAACTAATTCAACGAATCTTTGATATTGGTTCCATGCAGTGATTGTGGTTACCGCTTCCTCATCCGGTCGACATCTTGTCTTATCTTCAACATCCCGTCCAGTTAATGTTGATTCTGTTGTTTGACACGCATTTTGTACTTCTGGAATCATCTAAACAAAAAAATTACAGATTAATTAACCACATCTCTTAAATATTATAAATTATTGAAGCAACTTTTCCTTATTCATTCGCATTTTGATGAATTGTATTTTTTAATTTATTCCAAAATTCATCACGAATAAATTGCAGATCAAGTTTTCAATGATTTTATTATTAAATACATATATGTATATATACACTGGGCTTGGACTAATGTTTGCAGAAAGTGTTGTAGACACAAATGATCATGTAATACAACTGTTCAAGTGTTTTTCAAAAATCAATACTGCATGGAGGGAAAAAAATTTCTTCCCTGCAGCGGCCTAATTCATAAATTCAAACACTCATTTATATTCTCATTTTTTTATTATACTATACTAAATAAATTAGTCATCAAGTCATCCAAACTATACCTATTGCATAGCATCACTTCAATTTCAAGCAAATAAAATTTGTGATCAACATTAAATATTAATATTCATCTATATTTCTGCGTGAACATTAGTAAATTTATTTCATTAAAAAACTGAATAAAATCAATATAAACAATATAAAATAAACTCACCTTTGACGTATAATTTATCAATTTATTTATATATTTCCTTATTTGTTAATTATATTAAGATTTATACATATAATTTACAAATTTATTTCCTTGTGAAACAAAATAGTTTTTTTTTTTTTAGGTTAGAATTGATTAAGTTAAATTTTACGGGGAAATAATTATAAGACATACAATTACGTTGAAATTTATGACAATAAACATGGAGTGTAAAGCAACATCAATTGACGTACGTGCACTGACAGAATATTACTAGCTGGACTCAACTTTGAAGAAAAGGGACGACAGTGGTGGTAATATTAGCTGGGGTCGCGTCGCGACGCCCCTTCTCCCGGTACAAATGTTGACTGTATGTGGAAGCCATATGGGGGATTCCCCTTGTTCTCCTCCAAACTTTGTCACAGCTTATACATATATATCAGAATTTATCGATATATATGTGGGATACATATAAAAAATCAAGCAACATATTAATTATGTACTATTTAGTTTCTTTTCTTTGTCAATGACAAATCATCAAAGACGCATTTTCTACATTCATTTTTATTTCTTCCCATATGTTGACCTACCTCAATTCACCATTCATCAAAGTATGGGAAGATGATTGTTATGATGTAAAAAAGTTGGTAAAATTAATTTGAGATTAATTTTTATCGTATTTAAATGCAATAATAAATAATAATCTTTTTAACTTATCTATAATTCAATTTGTTATATAAAATAAAAGAATTGAAAATGTTAAATTTATTGTGATCATTGATTGAATTAAGCTCGAAAAAATAAAATATATCCATGTATTTTATTTTATTTATATTTTCTTTTTATACCTACAGTTTTTATGGTTTTAATAATTAAGATAGACAACACAGAGGCGTATGTATAATATACAATATATTTTTTCAATCATCCACCAGCTGCCGGAAACACATTTGCTCTCTTTCCTTTCATTTTTATATCCATTTCCTTATTTGATTCGCGCATTTCGTTTCGATACATCAAATCATTAGTTAAAAAAATTATAATAATTATTCATGTATGAATATAATATATAATTTAATTTTCATATTTTTGATTCACAGTTTCTCTATTAATCTATGGTTACATTTGAAATTTTTTATATTACAACAGATTAATATAAGACCACTATAATGCGCCGACGAATTTTGGAATTATTGGAGAATTCAACAGCTGGCTGTCATGAATAATTTTTTCCATTCTATAAAACACCATCAGCTGCCTGAAAAAAAAAAAAAAAAGTGGAAACAGAATAAAGAACGGGAGGATCAGCGGCACACATGCACATACACTCATGTTAATTGTTTATATCAATGGTTAATATTTAAAGGACCGTATATTCTCCATTTTCTCCCTTAAAATTACTTTTCCATTTATCGCCAAAAACAGATAGCACATCTCTATTATTAGTTTTATTACTTTTGTCTGAACGAAACAAAATTTTTTTTTTAATCATTCACCTTGAAATACAAGTAAAATTTGTTACAACCCTCTTGTATGTTTGTTCCATGCACAGCTGACAACAGAAGAATCTGTATGACAGCTGTTTTCTTTTTCGGTCTCCAACCCCCACAACCACCACCTTTATGAATAAAATACCAAGTCGTTATTTCACGATAATCATCATCAAGATAGCTTCTGCAATTCTGTTGTATTGCGAAAAATTTGACGAGCTTTACTTTTTAATTATCAAATTGAAAACAAAAAAATAAATAAAAAAATTATAATAATTAAGTAATTAAGCAATCTTCTTCATTCTATTTCTTTTTCTATTTTTCTTTTAGTGTGTGCAAGAGGAGAGCAGATGCATAGCATATGCTGCTCGAGTCCAGCACGTCCAGATGCTTCATTGGCGTCGCAACTGTTGTTGTGTGTGGCTCATATTGCCCACACACCGTAAAGAGATGTGAAAACCTTTCTTCTACTTGCACAGCAAACGGCTGTCTTATTATATACTATTCTCCATACTTTTTTGTTTTATTATTCATAATAATTTACTTATAAATTTTCATGTATGTATACTTGAACTCGTATATTTACTTATAATGTGATTTATTGTAAAAGTAACATATATTATATGATAAATGTTTTTTTTTACATATGTACAAGTGCAGACATTTTTTAAATTAATTTCTTGTTAATGAAATTAATTTAATTTTTTTTTATTTATTTAATTGTTCGTTCAAATGTTCCTTGAGATTAACTGATGGATTTTTATTTTTTTATAATTTTTCACTTTTTATAATCAGAATGCATTCAAAAAATGATTTAACTTATTTATAACAATTTTTCTGATATAAAAAATAGTGAATCACTTTTGGTATAAATTACACACACACGATTTTTAATTCTTTTTCTCTTTTTCGTCTGCTTTTTGTAACGTCCAGCGTACAAACAAAGAAGAAAAAGTTATTACCATTGAACTAAATCACTGCATGATGGAAAAAAAATCGATTTAACGAATTTTCACGAAATCATTTTGATTTTTATATGGAATATATATTGTTTGTATCACTATCTAGATAGCATATGAACATAACGCATGTTTTCGTTGAATTTCCAAATGTTCTTTTAGAGCCAGAACTGTGGGATTGTTCGGATCTAAACCCTCAATGTCAATCAAATATCTTATTGCTTCAGCAGCACAAGAATCCCATCCAGCTGACCACAATGATGATGATTCGCATTTCTCACTTGTTTTATTTTTCTCTTCATTAATACTACGATGGCATTCGTTCAACCTACATCGTTTTTCTGACACAAAAAAATTGTCACAATCCAATGAATGAATTATTTGATTGTCTGAAATTTTACATACAATTTCCTGGTATTTAGATTCCAAGTTTTCTTTATGCTGACAAGTTTGATGATAATTTACACCATATTTACTTCCTAATATTGATGATTGTCCTCGAATGGTTTGATATTCATCATCAGTGTATGTTATATCCATTCGTTGGGTTTGTTCATTAACATCATCTATATTTTTAATAACTATTGTTCGATTTGATTGTGTATTATTTTTCATAGTTATATTATTACTTTGTATTTTCACATATTTTAATTCTTCAGTAAGACTTGTTGCTAATTGTTGAAGTAATCGTGAATCGAATAATCCATATTCGTCATCATCATTCTCATTGTAATTTAAATCAATTCCGACTCCTTCGTCTTCGGATGATGATAAATAATCATCATCTAATTCATTAACACAAAGAAGAGTTAATAAACGTTCAGCAGCATCTGAAATATAAATTTTTGCAGAGTATATATCAATTATTGATGGGGAAACAAAATTATATGCTAGTCTGTTAATGTTTTTATGTTATAAATTTAATTTACCTTGTATTGTTGATGTGGATTTATTAATGTTACTGGCTGAATCTTCAAGATCGTCCATACCGTCAGCATTTACACCACAATCCATTACATCATCCTTGAAAATTAATGAAATTAATTTTAAAACTATTCAAAAATAACTGACTTCCATGTAATAATTGCCATTAAATTTTTGGAGTACTTAACAAAATGCTTATAAAATTTTAATTTATTTTATAGTTGATAATAATATCTACAATCAACAATTAATTTGTAATTGATTAAGTTAATTCATAATAAAAAAAAATTATTTACATGCGTATAAATAATATATAAAGTAAATTAAATTTTCAATACATCTCACTTACGTCTGACATGGCGTCTTCCATCACGTGACTACTTGTTCCTCGCATCCTAACCCCAATGTTACAATTTTATTGAAATTGAATTTATTTACAATTAATCGTATCAATTTCGTCGGTGTTTGAATGAATTAGAATCCGTGATTCTCAAAAAGATACTTATGCAAATTATTTGATCAAATATTCCAACATGATTATTGATAGATGTGTCTTTATGTACAATTTGTTTTGTAATTTTTTTTATGTTAATTATAAGTCTGTGTCAACCTTCGCTTTCTGCTCTGACATAAATAATTATTAGAGAGATGTCGATAAATTAAAACGAAGATAAAGAAATAAATAGATCAAATCAAAGAATTAATTATTTCAAATCAAATATACATAGTGTTACCTTTTTTTTCTCAAATATTGAAATATAATAATGGAGAAGAGGCAATTAACTGATATGTAATATAGAAAATATGAAGTAAAAATAAGTAGAAATATTTCAATATTATATTGCTATTTTGCATTATTTAAAGTCATTTATATTCAATGAATTTTCCAGTATGTGAATATAATGAAAATATCTTGTAATATATGAAAGAAAAAACAAGCACCGCCGCCACCACCACCACCACCTCTCTCTCGCGTTAATTCCTGCGAAATAATATGGCCGCCGGAAAAATCCGCGGATTGATCATGATGATAAAATAAGTATATATTGTTATATATGTAGTATATGTATGTAGGTATAGGGGATGTGAGAGAAGGGGGTGAACACGAGGTAAAAAGGAAGGGGAGATTAGATTGTTCGTTGATGAAATCGGGAAAAAACGAAATTTCACGAATGTACCAAATATTAGATGCGCGCGCCACTTATTTTTCCCACTCTCGAGTATAGCTCCGTTAATCCTTTTTATAAATACAGATATTTATAAGATGAACTTGTCAATTCACTTGCAATAAAATTAATTAAACATCATAAAATCAAGAATAACTTGAAAATCAGTATGAAAATAATGAAGAATAACCAATTAATATTCCTTCAATTTTCTAATTTTCTAATTTTTATTTAGTTATAGAAAAAAAAAAAAAGAAGTATCGAAAAAATTCAATTGGCAGACTCCATTTTGGGCCACAATAATGATATTTAATATTGAACAATCCATCAAGCCACGCGGCTTTCTGTATACTGAGACACGAAGAGAAGCAATCGCAGGACGAACACGGAACAAAAACGAAATAACAACCACGCGGAAGCGCAGTGGTGGTGGCAATGATAGAGGAGAGGAGATGGCGGTGTAAAAGGAGAAAACGCAAAAGGGTCTTCCCTCTAGTTGCACACACACACACACACACAAATGTGCGCATAAATGTAAGAGCCAGCAGCAGGCAAAGATAAATACATGCAGTACTACCTGCAGGCTGTGGCCGCTACTAAGAGCTGTACTAAGCAATATCCACGACGACGAGGACAACATCATAACAGTGCAGCTGCAAAATGTGTCGTTATTGTCACCACCGTTATACCTTTACTCGTTCAATTTCTCTCCACTGTTGCTATTTTATTTATATTTTTTGTGTATATGCATCACCTGTTTATTGCAACTTCATTTACCTGCCGAAGAATTTGTTCTTTTTTTTTTTCTTCTATTATTATCGGTTGATAATAAATCGAATGTTTATTGTTATAAACAAATGATTGATATATTTTTCTCAGATGGATATAACAATGAATTTTTCCGTTTTTTTTTAATTGAAAAGATATATTTTTGGAATATGAAGTTAATTTTATTTGTTTGAAAGAATCAATTGTGGAAAATTATATTTTTTAATTTTTATATTTATTTATTTATAGTTTTTGATTATGTATTTGTGTATAAGTATTAAACTGCGGTGTATTGCAGTTAAATAGTCTCACAGCTGCCACTTCACCTGTTCAATATATTATTTAAATTCTTCACCTGCTCCATGAGATACATGCTTCGATATAAGTTTTGCTCCCTGTATTTTTTGTTTATACATAAATATAATTATATTGCTATGATATAAAAACATTTTATCTTCTTTTATACTAACGTGGTTTTATAATTATGAAATTTTCAAAAGGGAAAGTAAATTATTAACTCTAACTATCAAAATTTTATCATTAATCAATTAAACAAATAATCTCATTATTAAAATTGATAAATTATATTTTTCTCATTCACTCTAGCTCCATTCATCAAAATTATATTTTTACACATGTTAATTAATAAGTTAATTTATCAATTAATGACATAAATTATCAAATTGATGATAAAACAAAATTTTAATTTTCTTTTATCAATATGTTTTTGCTTTGCAACTTTGGACGAAAATTACTATCACATTTTTACATTTATTGTTATAATTTATTAATCTAAATATATTATATTACTATTTCACGATAGACATTAAATTTTTATATAATTTACAAAAAGATAATTCAAGATTAAGAATTCTTCTTGATTTAATAATTCATTTTTTTTTTTAAAATCATTTATTGATATTCAACGATATTTTTTCATTATCAAAAATTTTTTTATTTATATTTAAAGTATATAATTTCATTCTTTAGTTTATACAGTATATAAATTTTAATGATTTACAAAAGTTATTCTTCCTTCTTTACCATAAATCAAAGGTGTCATTTTTTCAACAAATTTAATCAAATGATCAATATCCAAATGACCTACTTCATGATTCCTATGATTATTAGCAATAATCGAATGGCCATCACCACCATGTACAAGAAATGACGGTGCAATAATTCGATACCATTTATTATCAATAAGATCTTCATAAATTGGTATCTCACATTTTTGACATTGAACTTTAACATCAACAACTCTTGAATATGCACTTTTAGACATGTCATAAACAATTTTAATACCAGACCAGACCAAAAACGAATAACCATTCCAATGATCTTTCGATTGACTTCGTGCAACAGTCACTTCCAATGTCTATAAAATAATAATATTAATAATAACAATACAAATAAAAATAATAAATAATTATTTAGATAAAAGAAAAAAGAATTTATTGCCTAAATGTAATCAACTTTACCTGACGTAAATCTTTGCCTTGCAATTCAATAATATCCCATGTATTTTCAAATGGCTGTGCCATAACTAAATCACCATATGTAATATCACCATTAGCTAAATTAATCGGACTTCTAATACCACCTCCATTCATTACAGCTATTGCAGCATAAGTCCAATAATTTTTATCCTTAGATCGATTAATATAGCTTTCAATCATTGCATCAGTTATCATATTACCAATATTACATTCGCCAAAACGACAATCCTTTTTTAATTCAACTCGAGTTTGACCAATAATTTTATCAGCAATAGCATCTACATCGATTTTCCATGGTCCAAGAGCGTTTAACATATCTACATCTTGTTCAATAGTGTCATCTAAGAGTATTGGATTGCCATCCCAATCTTCAATTTCGCCATTTTCATTAAACCATACTGTTAAATTTCCCAGATACCTAAATAAAATATACAATGGTACGTATATTTTTATTCTGAATCAATTTATTATTAAAATTTATGTTAAAATAATACTATGTATGAATTAAATTTATCTATAATATTAATTGATGATAGAATAATTATGGAGCAAATTTATTTTAATATTGCTCACTTTGTAAATGCTGCAGCTTGAACTATTAGTACTGTACGATTTGTATATTCCTGTGTAACAACAACAGGATAATCATCCTCTGGCTCATCAATAAATGGTTGGGTTCCTGTGAAGTAATTTTCAATTTTAAAATTTTATTTAAATAGTAATAAAATAAATAATTTATATAGCAATGTATATTTTTGAAATGATTAATGAAACTGACCTGAGTATAAAAATGTGTGAGAATGACCACCAACAATTACATCAACCAATGGACATTCAGCTGCTATTTTTCGATCTACTTCAATACCACAATGACTTAATACAATTATTATGTCTACATTTTTTTCTTTTTTTAATTTTTCTGCCTCTAAATTAATTGTTTCTACCTCGTTTAGGAATATTAAATTTTCTGTAGAAGCAATTTCCTACACAGAAAATTAATTAATAAACACAATAATTATTAATTAAAATAAATAGATAATATTTTTTTTACTGGTGTGCTTTGTAGAATGACTCCAATAACTCCAATTTTTTTTCCACCTCGATGCAAAATTGTACTATTCTTCATTAAATTCTAGAAAACATGAAAAAAAAAAAAAATAAATTATTATTTTTATAATCACTTCAGTAATTATTCATTTAATTTATTTCTTAATAATAATAAAACCTGTATCGTTGGTTCATTTGTTGTGTCAATATTAGTAACAACTACAGGCACATTCATAGCTTTCAAAAGTGGCACGAGGCCCTCAATACCATCGTCAAACTCATGATTCCCAATTGTCTAAATAAAAAATCAGTAATAATTCATTTCATAATTCTGCAAGAATGTTAATTAAATGACACTTACTATTACATCATGCGGCAACATATTTAAAAATACTGCAGTGGCATTCCATCTGTGTACATTGTACCAAAGTGTGCCTTGATAATGATCTCCAGCATTCAAAAATATAGCATTGGGTCGTTCATTTAATAATTGACGAGAAGCAGTTAAAATTCGAGGCAGTCCACCAATACATTGTTCTCCATTGTCACGTTGACAAGCACTAGCTTGTGGGCTTACTTCTTCAAATCTACGAAAATAATATTTTGTCAAAAGAAAATAAACAAATAATTAAAACCTGATAAATTCATATATATTTTTTTCTTTCATATTTATTTATTATACTTAATTAAAATTAATTTATGTGTATCAATGTTAAGAAAATAAATGGACGTAATGGTCTAAAGTGTTTGCATTTGACATTTATTAATAGCTCAAGTGGATGAATACATGGTACCCACAGCTGTAATATATATCTTTATATAATCATTGAAATGCGAGATACTTCATCGTGTCCATAGACATTATTAACCTTGATAACTATATTGCTACGAAATAAATATAAATTGAATATAATAAAAATGTTTTTAAACTTAATATCAATGGATACATGTTTATATTTATATTTAAATATTTATATATACTTATAAAAAAATATACCTTGCATGAAAATCATTCATGTGAATAATAGAAAGCTCAAATAAATCTGTCCTTCCTGGATAAATAAGTCCTCGACCAGTAAATGCATTGCATTGTAAATTTAATGTTACAATTAAATATAATAATACTATTTTTACAGTTCTCCAAATATCCATTGATATTATAAATTTCATTATTATCTATTTAATTATTTTTTATCACACGCGTTGAATATATATTTGCAAATAATTCAATCGCTAATTTTTTAATGGCACAAATTACAAAAATATTTTAGTATATAATATTTTCTATTATAATTACATATGTATTTATTCGTATTAATTAATTAATGTATATAATTATGCACAAACTGTTGATTATGTAAATAAAATTCTTGGGTTGGACTTCATTTATGCGACTGATTTAAAAACAAGAAATAATAAAACACTGCGGAATTTTTTTATTCAAGCAAGTATTTTTTTGAATTATTTAAATTCACATTTATCAGTGTATAAATATTTAAATATCATTTATATATTTCCTCAGCGTTGCTATTGTACATATGTATATGTATTAAACAAATTTATCAATAAATATTTATCAAATAAACAATGAGATAATACGAAGCTGTGAAATAAATCAAATATATTCTTTTTGATCTACTTGGACAATACAATAAATTATTTAGTGTATAGTGACTGATGTATTAACGACACGAAGCGCACTAAACTCCAAGTTTATTATCGTAACTCAACAATACCTTTGGTTATTTTAAATGAATGTGAATCGCGATAATGGATAATAAAATTATCTGTGTGTCGCAACAACATATACTTGGCTAAATATAATTGAAGAGTCCATTTATTGAAAAGCCAAAGTAAACTGCTAATAAAAAGGTATGAAATTTATTTATTTTTCTATTAAAATAATTAATAATATTAATTGATCGTTAATTTAAAAAATATATATATGATTAATTCATATATCTACACGTGTATCACTAATGAGATTTATTTTTCTCTTTAATCTCGATTATTATATGTTAAACAATATTTAATTTATTAATATAATATATGTCACGATGATACCTGCTTTAATAGAATTATAATGATTTTATAGATATCGTTATAAAATGATAAAAAATTATCTTATTTGTTTTATTTCATTTTAGCTAGAGTTATCGCATTTTTATTATCAAATGAATTTTTTTCTTAGATAACAATATACGAAATTATTTTCGCATTATACGAACAATGTAATTTATATTATATATTGCGATATATTACTAATTATATAATACATTAAATAATATATTACATAATTATAATTTAATATTAATATATTATAATTATGCATTTATTTTGTTTATTAATTATATCATTAGAATGAAAATATAATTAGTAAAATTTATACCTGTCATATATTCTTTATTTTATACAATTTATCTTAAGATATATTATATTTGCAAAAATAAATCATTCAAGGTTTATTAATATTTTTTTAGTTACACAGCTGTATCTACACATTATGATAATTTTTGAAAGAAAGAGTTATTTTGGAATTTTAAGTATTACTCAATAATTGAATTATGTTGAATGCTTTGAACATAATTGATATTTTGAGTTATGTACAAAATTGATATTTAATTACTTTCACATCTACCTGGATATAAGAAATAAGTATCGTTTAGTTCTTCCAGAGACACCCATTAATGGCATTACTATCTTTGGATTTACTCAACTGTGCTTGGGGGGTCAGTCGCTTTGTGTCTCTCATTCAGTGTGGAGCTCTTCTATCAATCAACGCGATCACCTCAAAAATGTATTTAATTATTAAAATATAAGACTGCATGAATAGTTAAATTTGATATAAAGATTTAAATTAAACGCGAGAACATCAGTTTATTTATTATTAAAGTGGTAATATTTCTTCAACTTATTGATATAATATTAATAGTATAATGCATGTAAACATACTTATAACTATTATTTGATTCAGAACACAATTTTGAATTATATAGTTGCCTATATAAATAATATTAAAACCTTCATTAGCAATTAAAAGTATTCAATACACATCTTATTTCTTAATTTACAGATATAAAATATGGATTTGAAAATAACACTAAAATTCACCATCATTTGTTGCTATTTTGCATTTTGTTTTGGTCACCCACTGACGTTGAATGATGGATGGAGACTCCGAATTGTTCATACAAATGACATGCATGCCAGGTATCTGAAAATATTATTATAATTAAAAATATAGTTTGAATTGATAAAACATTTATAATGAAATTGTACTTATTTAACATATTTCAATTAAAGATTCGAACAAACTTCAGCTTTGTCAACTAAATGTCTTCCACAAGATGCAGATGCTGGTAAATGTTATGGAGGATTTGCAAGAATTGCTAGTTTAGTGAGAAAATCACGAAATTCAACTGTTCCAATGATTTTTCTCAATGCTGGAGATACATATCAAGGATCAATATGGTATGGTGTTCATAAATGGAAAATCGTTGCAAAATTTCTTAATCTTTTAAATCCAGATGCTATTGTAAGTATCAATAACAAATTTGATTAATTCTTTTATAATATCAATCATCTTCATTATCATAAATAAATATTCTGATGATATTTAAGTCGTTAGGAAATCACGAATTCGACGAGGGCCCAGAGGGATTAGTACCTTTTATCAACGCTGCAACATTTCCAATTGTAACTGCTAATTTAAATCTCACCCGTGAACCACAATTAGCTGCAACAAAACTAAAAAATAGTGTTATTCTTGACGTAGCTGGTCATAAAGTGGGGGTAATTGGGTATTTAACGCCTGAGACTAAAATTATTTCATCATCTGGCAATGTCGAATTCCTGGACGAAGTGAAATCTATTAACGATGAGGTGAAGCTTCTTCAAGCAGCGGGTGTAAAAATTCTAATAGCACTTGGACACTCTGGTTTTATAATGGATAAAAAAATTGCCGCTGAAGTTGATGGTTTAGATTTAGTTATAGGAGGTCACACAAATACTTTTTTGTATACGGGAACAAAACCCGATTTAGAAAAACCAGAAGGCTTATATCCAACTGAAGTAATTCAAAAAAATGGTCGAAAAGTTTATGTTGTTCAAGCCTATGCTTATACAAAATATCTTGGAAATTTAACTGTTGATTTTGATCACGAAGGCGAAATTCAAAATATCCAAGGGGATCCTATATTGTTGGATAGTAATATTGAAGAAGCTGAAGATATTTTACAAGAACTTGAAAAATGGCGACCGGCTGTTATCAATCTAACTGAAACAATAGTAGGTAGCACTAAAGTTTTATTGGATGGTGATAGTAAACATTGTCGAGCGGGTGAATGTAACTTGGGAAATTTAATTACTGATGCCATGATTCATTATGTAAGTTATTATAATACAGATATAATTTATACATTCAAAATATATGAATTATTATGTATAAGATTTAGTTGAAAAATTTTATTGTCATTTGTAGAATGTAAAAGAATATATTAATAAGAATGGATGGACTGATGCTGCAATTTCTATGCACAATAGTGGATCAATACGAACATCAATTGTTAGATCGCCCGAGGATAAAGTTAGTAAACCTACATTACATTTTTATCTTCTTAATTTTCATTTTTAGATTATATAAACATTTGTTTATTGATTTTTATAGATCACAATGAGCGATGTTCTTGCAGTATTGCCATTTAACAGTGAAGTAATTAAAATGAATTTAACTGGAAGGGTTATTCTTCAAATGTTGGAGCACAGTGTGTTCTACCTTAATATTAATGATACAAGTGACTTGCGTGGTGGATTTTTGCATTTTTCAGGCCTTCAGGTTTGTCAAAATTGAAATGATTCAATGAATGTTTAGGAGCATAAAAAAATTTAGATAAAAAACTTATAACATTTTAACATCAGATCCAAATTTTGCATTTTTTAATAATTTATGCAACTAAGATCATTTGATGAATATATAAATTAATAATTTATTTTCATTTAGGTTGAATATGATTTATCTCAGCCAAGTGGATCAAGAGTAGATTCTGTATTAGTTCGCTGTGCTGAATGTAGAGTTCCAGTTTTCGAAAAACTAGATGAAAATAAAATTTACAAAATTTTAACGACTGATTTTATTGGCAATGGTGGAGATGGCTATGCAATGCTACCGGAAATAACACCAACACCAATGGGTAAATTGTTTTACTATAACAGTATTGTATTCCACTATTTATATGTTTACATGTATATTTTAATATTAAACATCTTTGTTTGTACTTTAGGAGTCACAATGGATCAAGTTGTCGTTGATTATTTATCAAGACGCAGTCCAGTGCATCCTGGAATCGAATGGCGAATAAAATTTCTGGATATAAAACCAAATCTTCATTTTGCAGCGAGTAATATTATGCAAGAAAACAACAGTGGAAAACAAATTCATGGAAGTATTGTCATGATAATTTTCTCAAGTGTTATATTCTATATCGCAAGTCATTTACTTTGAGAAAGAAAATAATGTGGTAAGACATATAGGATTTGACACTAAAAGTTGAAGTGAAAAATTTAGAATAAATAAATAAACGATCTTGGCAAAATAGTAGAAGTGAACATGATGAAAATTAAAACGATTAATCAAGCGATTGCCAGCGACTTCCTTGTAACGCATGGATTCTTTTCAATGTTTCAATAGCATTGTTCAGTTCAACACATGGCAATTTGACATTTTGATGTAAACAACTTATCATATGAGCAAGTTCTCGAGACATTTGTGGCGCATTATCAACATTACCAACACTTGCAAGTTCAAAATAAACATCATAATTTTTAAAAGCGTTTGCAATTTTTTTCATTACATGTTTTGGCAGTTTTTGATCCTGAAAATATAAGCAAATTATTTACCTAGCGTATTATTATTAAGCAACGGGAAGTAGAAATGGATAAACAAATTATTCACTCACTTTATATGACGGAAGATTAGCATATAGAGGCCAATCTTCAGTGCAGGCAATACAATTACATAAAAAATAATATTGTCGCAACAGTGAACGTTGTCTAACAGCTCTTGTATGTAGTGCGTAACACATTCCATAGTTATCAAATATTTGATCACCTTTTTTAATGATACATTCAGCATATAATGCCATTACTTTGCCAAATGATTTTCGATTAACCATGGGACTGCAATTATGATTAAATAAACTTAAAAATGGCATTATAGCGGCGCCCCTGCTGACTGGTTCATTGGAAATACACTCTTCATTCATCTTATAGAACATGAAAAAGTTAAAATTAAATTAATTGTATGAGATAAAATTATTCAATTAATTTTTCAAATCATCTTACCGAATGAACATTACTAGGAATTATTTGTTGATGTCTCATAATTAATCCACCGATAAAAGTTACTAATTTATTTTGCTCCAACTTTTTAATATCACTACTCAATTTTTTTCCAAATAATTCGCTTCTTGTCGCCAGCATAAATGTAATATAGAATGAATTTAATGATCTACCAAACAAATCTGGCACTGATCTTTTTTCTGTATTTCGCGTTAATGAATAAACGCTTTCATATTTCTGGTGATCAAAAATATTATTGACGAATCCGTGTGTACGATCATCTATAAATTAAATAAATAATTAATGAAATAGTTTATATGGAAATGAAATAATACATTTATTTCAAATAATATAAACCTGTATACGAATCTAATGCTGTTATTTTATTCATCAATTTTTCAATACTTCCAGCTTCTCTGACAGCTTTTATTGTCAATCTTAACGACATTAATGCGAGATTAGCCATCTGCAAAGCAATCAATGGACCAACAACTTGACATTCAATATCATGATAATCATTCCAAGCTTCATTACGGCAAAATTCACAGCAATAAATAACTTCAACACAATAATCACACGATATACCACACCAGGTTTGTTTTGAACAATTCCAACAGTTGGTATAATATTTCTCCGGATCTAATACCCAAGAATAATTTTTTTGTGCAACAATAAGTTCACCCGGTTCAATATCTCTTGTTGCAATAATATGCCTGCCAAATTCATCGGAATAATTTATTGCAATAGCTGATGATGCACCAGGAATTTCTTCATTATCAATTGGTATTTTAGGTAAATTTCTTTCATCATCTAATTTAATTCGTTGCTTTTCAATTTTTATATTCATTGAATTATTTAATGTCTTTTCAACAATTACTCTTCCAGCATTATTTAAATCCATTTTTTCTAACCATGCACGTGTTTTATCAAGTGCATCATTTAATTCAGCAGATGAATTAGCATTTAATATCGTTAAACATCGAACTTTTCTTGCATAAAGTTTTGCTTTTAATTCATTTGGATAATTTAATGCCAATGCACGTTCAATATCAATCAAACAATCATCATACAATCTTGCTGCAAATAATGCTGCAGATCTATTGGCATAAGCCAATGATAATTCACGTGAATTTGGCGGTGCATAAACAACACTCATTGTATATAATTTAATTATTTCATTTAATTGTAATTGACTTGTTTTTTTTGGCATTGTATAAAGTTTATTTGCTTTATTTTTATATTCAGTTGATTTATTTATGTTCTTCCCATTGTTTATAATCTCAGGTGCCATATTATATTCTTGCAATAATTTCATTGTATATATCACACGATCTTCATCTGTATTTAATGATGAATATTCTGTGTGGTATTGCTTTTGTTTATTATCAATATGTAATTTTTTACTCAATGTTTCAAGAATATCCTCCATTATTATGGTAGACAAAAATAAATAAATTTCTTTACTATTATAATCTTTTTTTATACAGTTATTGGAATTGAGCTACTAAATTATTGCTCACTGTTCATTGAATTCCACAATTTATTTATGTCTTGTGTAAAATGGACAATTATAATTATATACATATATTATGTAATAACAATAAATATATCTTTTATGTTACAATTCTTATTTTTTCTCACATTTTTAATGACAAAACTCAACTTTGTAGTAACGTTATTGTATATTTGAGTGTAACATTAGATTTTTCTTGTGATAGAAAATATATATCACAATAATGAAGACTATACATATAAATATCTAGTTGTGCCATTTGAAGAGTCGTCATCTTTGGGAAATACATGTCGTCTCGACCAATCCCGATAGTTGAAAGACAATTTGATCATGTAGTGGGAGAAAATAGTAGGGTTAGGGGACACAGTTTTGAAAATACACAAATACGACTCTTCGACTTGGAGTGCTGAGACTTTTATAATTATTGTCTTCATGGTATATGTATATTTGTTTGTATATATATATAGTACATAGTACATAACTGCTTCATTTTATGTACTGTGTAGCAGTGATATGATTGATGGAACATCTGTGACGCAGGCGCACTAGCAATCAGCGTAGGGAAAAAAGGGAAAAATTACTAGTGCGCAGACGTCTGACGTCATGGATACTCCATCACATCACTGCAGATGTGTTTTTTCTTTCTCTAATTTGTATATATAGCTATTCTAATGGGCGCGCGAGTTTTTAAAGCATGTAATAAATTTTATTTCCCAATGTATTATATTAATACAGATATGTATCCTAATTTGTTACGCAAATTAATTATTTGCCCCGTAGATTTTTTAATTAAATCAAGCCAATAAAAAATGGCTTATATTCAATCAGTTGAGAAAATGAGCATATTAATTTTTTTGTTTTACTTTTTGCTACCATAGCAACCCTTAAATAATTTCTTGATGATATGTACATCAGTTAGAAACAGAGAAATTATATTTTAATTGTTCATGGCTGAAGTCAACTGTGGTCAAAAAGTATTATTTTCATACTAAATTTGGAATATAAAAAAAAATTATTTTGATATCATGTCATCACTTGCGAATCCATTGATGTATTTAAATTTGGGTGGTGAAATGCTTTATGTATTGCGTCAAAGATTGGAGGCACAACACATAAGAAGTGACAAAGCAATGAAAGGTGAGAAAAAATAAGTAATTATAATAAATAACTATAATTAAACAAAATATTATTGACAGTATTGGATGATATAACGATTGGACTATTGAATCCAAAACTTCTTACTATCGTGACCCAAGAATCACATTTTATTAGTTTAAGCTGGTTACGATCAACCATGGAAAATATTGCATTGTCGTCAATAATGAAATTGGACAATGACAGTATGAATAAATTATTTGATTTAATGACAATGATGGTAAAATATCAATTGACAGCGGCAACTGGACCACGCGAAATTATTCTCATTACATTAAATCATATTGATTCATTTCGTGAAATTATTTCGACCACAAATGCACATCAATGTGTGACATTAGTTCATGAAATGATTATTAATGTGAGAAATGAATTGATAGAATTAGTTATTACCATATTTTATCATTTAATCGCAATAAAAATTCAATTTTATAATCATATTTTTTCTGTTTTTTTATATTCTAGTTTTATAGCAAATTTACTTATAATGAAATATGGCAATCGCGAAACGATTGTTTAAACGAATTGAGCTGTATTAATGTCAGAGTATCAATATTACTAAAACTTGGTATTCAGAATGAAGACACAACATTTAATCTTACTGTGAATAATTACAATGAAAAATTTATCGAGCGACAAAACGAATTGGGAGATTTGAAATTACTGGATCAAACATGTAGAGGATATAATGTTGGCTCATTACAACTTTTTGGCGATCGTGTTACTCTCCTCGGGAGAAATATGTAAGAAGAAAAAGCAAAAAAAAAAAAAAAGAGAAAATTTATTAATTTTCTTTTATTTTATAAATATAAAATTATGTGTACTGATTGTCAATTTTCATTTTTATACTATAGATATTCATCAAATTTTAATAATGTGATTAAAACTTCAAGATGTAATTTCGAAAATCATGAAAAACTTTCTAAACATCAAGAAATGAAAACTGAATTGGGAATGTTGGCAGTGCAATTGGGTACAGATGAAGAATCATCAGCTATTTCTCGACCATTTAGTCTCAATTCGTTTATTAATGATGCTGAAATAAATTTAAATACTAATGATGATTTGAATTTAGATAAAAATTTAGCAGTCTCGAAAAATGAAATAGTGAAAGACTTGGATGAAATAAAAAGTAATAAAAATTATCGAGACAAATTAAATAAAGTTTGTGGTGATTTCATTGGAAATGATGTTGATAATGGACAATTGAATCTTCTTCAGCTTTTAGATGAAGCAGAGTAATACATAATGAATTTAATAATAAAAAAAAATTCCCAATTCTATATATTCATATTAATTTTACATAATTCATTAATTTATATTATTTTGTTTTGAATGTGTATAGAAATAAAAATAAATTTAAATTTATAGTTACGGTTATCGATGAATTCTTCCTTTCTCATATAAATGCAATATTCAAACTGCCATATCAAGTATATACTTTACTCCCGTTTTACCATTGAGTTTCAAAGCATTTGAGACTGCTTCTTGGTATTTTAAAAATGGAATAAGTTTATAAGGTGGTGCTTTTAATTTTTTTGATGCAAATAAATCTGCCAGATCATCTATCATTTCTGTTCTTATTTTGGAATTAGAATTTTCTTTTGTCCATGCAGTCATCCAAAATCCTTTTATCATAACATTCTATAAATATAAATTTCAAAAAAGAAATTAATTAAATGAAGATTAAACTAAAATTTGAATTTTAATTAACATGATATTTACTTTGAATATCAATGCTGAAACTGGAACAATCACTGGTTCTCTAGACATTCCACCATAGGTCACCATTGTCCCATTGATTCCAACATGTCTGAGAATTTCTACAGCACTTTGTCCACTAACGCAATTTAATGCCAATTTTGGAGTTGGAAATTTTTTACTTTTAAATAAATCTGTTGTACGTAATTCGTTTTCTGTTAACACTTCATTAGCACCCAGCATTCTCAAGTGTTCCTTTAAATTTACAATGTCCGTACGATCACGAACAATATTAACGCTATTTAATTTCCACGCTTTACAGAGTTGTATGACAAATTGTCCAACCGCTGAATTGCCACCATTTTGTATCACAGTATCACCAGGTTTTAATGTAACAAAATCTTTCAACATTCTGTATGCCGTACATGGATTTACATTCAACATACTGGCTTCAACATCACCAAAGGTTTTTGGTATCTGAAAATATAAAAAGAGATTGAAGAATAATTACTATTAAATAATATTTTCCAAATTCGTAAAATCATTCTAGATGATTACCAAAATTTACCTTTAATAAATCATTCGCTTTATATAAAGCGTCTGTTCTCCATGTTCCCATGTTGTTATCATTTGGTATTACACGATCACCCACAACGAATTCTTGGATATTTGTACCAATCTCCATTACTTCACCGACACCTTCGTTACCTGGAGTAGCCGGTAATGATGGTCGACTTGGATACTTTCCTTGAATTGTATTTATGTCAGCCGGATTAACTGGTGCTAATAACCATCTAACAGCAATCTCATCAGCTTTTGGTTTTTCATTTTGTGTTTCAACTATATTTAATACTTCAGATGGTTCACCATAGCTTTTATATACCAATGATTTACCATATTTCTGTGATGACAACATCATTGAACGATGTATTTGATGTTTATATACATTTTTTGTAAAATTAAATAGCGATTTTGTGAAACACCCGACCATTTTTTATTTTTCTATGAACATTTATAAAAATATTAATATTTTTGTTTAAAAATTAAGAAATTTTTTTAACATAACTAACCTCAAAATATAACCGCCACAATAAAACAGCGCTCCGTTTTAGTCAGTGGTTAACTGTATTAACTTTCCATAAAAAATGGTTTGAGTTCGATACTCCGATTTTTATTGCAGAATTTGAATTACAGACACAAAGTTAAAGTAAATAAAAACCTTTTTTTTTTATTTAGATATCTTACATTTTATTTCAAAATATATGCATATATATATAAATTAATATTATAGAAAATATTTGTACATTTAACGTGAATATTAATTTTTATTTTGTTTTTTATTATGTACAGAACTCTCCATATTTTTAATATAATCAAAAAACTATACACGTACTTGTATATAACATATCTAGAATAAATGATGAAGTTAATTTTTTTAGTGGATTTCGCAGCAATGAATTTTACGGGCGAATTTATTTTTTAAATATTTTTCATCTATTTGAAAGGACTCCATAAATTAGTTGATTTAGTAGACCAAAAATTTCCAACTATTTCTTTACTGCAATATCATTTTAATGATAAATAGTTTCAAATAATGTTAATTAGCTTGTTCTAGTCCATTAGAACAATTATTTTGATTTGTTAATTTTGTGACAAAAAAAAAATCACGAGTAATTGAATTTATATCTCAAAATTTTACACATATTCTGTTTCCAACTAAAAAGACTCTTGTTCACAATCACATATACAATAAATATACATTTATTTGTATCTTCATAAATTTATTTTCACATACATACATTTATCAATGATTCGTTCTATTGTTTTTTGATATTTATAAATTTACAAAGGACATACGTCATTCTAATTAACACAAAATGACAGAAATTTAATTCCCTAAATATGTTTTTTTTTTAAAGGAAAGGAGAATATTCATACGTGTTTATGTATACATAAATACAAACATACATATCTATAGAATATAAAAAAAAAATTGTTATAAGTAAATATTGATTATCAAATTATTAAACTTTGCTTTTCTCTATTGTACATGAACATTCAATTCATCACTACTTTTCTCGAGCACATTAACGTACACATTCACATATTTTTGGAAATTTACACTTAATATAATTTAAATTGATACTGAGAAAAATTCTAGAGATCTTTATATATATTTGAAAAAAAAAAAAAGAAAAAAAAAATACATTTATCTTCATTCTGGATCGCTTTGTAATGTTTCGCCATTGGTAAGTACCAATGCATCATCCTCATTATAATCAATTGATAATATACTTTCACGTCGTTTTTTCTTATTATGCATACATTCATCGTCACTACCGCTTGGAACACTTTTATCCCTCTTTGTTCTGTCCCGAACTCTCGTGATAGTTCTCGATGATTCCTCACCATTTAATTTACTGTTACAACCACCGTCACTATCAATAACAATATTACCCCTATTACAATTTTTCCCATTATCCCCTTTAGTCCTCAATGTTCTTCTACCATCTATTTTATTATCATCTTCATCATCGTCTTCAGCAATATTGCCATGTTGATCATCATCCTCGTCATCGTCGTCACGATCGCTTAATTCTTCATTTTCAACTTTAATAATCAACGCTGCCGAATCACTTGAACTGTCATCAATATTATCAATTGAAATTTGTTTATTGTGTTTAATATCATCGATGATTTTTTCACAATCATTATTAACGTCTGATGTAATTCTTGATAATGATGCAGGCAATGGAGGAGTTCTTGCGCCACTTTTACCATCTTCAATATCCCTTGCCATTGTTATTAATAATCCTTTTGTATTTTCATTAACGACTGTTGACGACGTCGTTGTTTCATCATGCTCTTCGGTTTCTTTTTTCATTGGCGGTGTATGAGGTGACAAACCATTTGATATATTATTTTCATTTATATTATTGGACTTTAATGAAAAATTTTCCTGCTGTAAAAGTGTCACGGATTCGCGTGCCTTTCTTAATTCTTGTTGCAGAAAATATATTGTACTTTGCATTCCCTCAACGTCTTCATCCAGGTCTTGAAGAAATTCATCCAATTCTGTGGCAAAGAAAATCCGTAGAAAATTATTTAAAAAATTTTACTGAAAATCTTCTTTAGCAATTAAGAATATAAATAATTACCAGATTGTGATTTTTTGACTTCTTCACTGAATGTTTTTTGAAGAGCGAGTTCACCTTCAAGTTTTGCAATTCTGCCACTAGCTATCATTCGTCCTAATTCTTCATTTTCTTGATAAAGTAATCTGCATTTTGCCATTAGTCTTTTTCCAGTATTGCTAAATGAATATGATAACAAATTATTTTCATTTTAAATAAATATTACATATATTCATTCAAAATTATTTTCAATAATGAATAAATATTTACCTATCGGGCGTGAATTTCCATGCACTAAGTTCATTTTGTGTATCTTCTAATTTAGCTTTTGTTGTTATCAATTCTTGTCGTAATTTTTGTATTAATATATTAATAGCAGGATCTAATAATGCCGAACGTAGTGATGTCGCCGATGGTGTTTGGGCAGATTTCATTTCTGTTATTTGGTTCTGTAGTAATGAAATTTAATTTATATTAACTTTTGTTTTATAATATTAATTTGAATTATGGAGAGAAGTAATTGTAAAAACTCACGACATATTCTTGTAATTCTTGTTCCTTTGATGCTAAGCGCCTTACTAAAATTTTCTCGCGATGGGTCGCCTCATTATACTGCTGTCGATATTTCTCCTCAGATTCTTTCAGATTCGTGATTTCACCTAAAAATTGTTTGAAAAAGAAAAAAACAAATCAAAAACAAAATTTCTATTTAATTTCTAATTAAATATTTTATCTCATTTTTTGTTTTAAAGATAAACAAAACATTAATAACACCTGGACAAAATGTGTTTCTTGAATTATCTCACATAACATTCAACTTGTCTTTGTATTTTCACTTCAATTCATTAACTTGCATATAAATTATTTTGTTAATGTATCAAAATAATTTTGCTTTTTCGTAGCGCACGATGAGGAAGAAATAACGATTTCAATTTTTCAAAAATGATAAATGCAGATTTTATGTATTTTTTTTATCATTCAGAATGTAACGATTGGTTTTAATTGAAGAATGATTGATAGAATGAGTTATTAAATTGAATATTCCATGGCAATATGTAAATATTTATTGCACTTGATTCAATTTCACCGAAAAAGCCACGTCAATAATAATAGTATGAAAAATTATTGTAATAAAAATTAATTGAAATATTTCCAATATTATTTTTCATTAAATGGCTTATGGACAATAAATAACGACACTTATCATCTATTTTATTATTTAGTTCATCTCTCTGTAGATAAAGTGGAATTGGAGATGATGTTAAAACTCCAATTGGAATTAAATTAATAAATTAAAATGCCCATGATACAATGAAAATATCTCACAAACACTCACATTTTTTTTTTTTTTTTTTGCAGTATAAATTTTGTCATTCAGATTTAACAAATTTCACTGAATAATTATTATTACACTGGATAATTGTTGTCGCTAATGAAACACTGAATTATTCACAATTTTTCACACAATAAAACGCCTATTCCAATTTCAATTTTACTTACTTTCCGCACAAAGAACTTCACTATTTTTTTATTTATTCGCGAATTCATAAATAATAAATCTTAATAAATAAATCTTAATATTTACCACTAAACATGTTAAAAATGAAAATGAATATATAATCGCTTTAGAAAATTTTTAACGCACAATCATTCGTTGGAGAATTAAAATTGGCAAATAAAATAAGAATATCATTTTCATCCAAATCGCAATAATCTATCTTTGATTATGAAGTCATTATTGAATTAATTTATAAAATGAGAAAAAAAAACACTGATATTTTTCTACTCTTAACGATTATTAATCTTAACGTCTTTAAAATCGTTTGTGGTCTATTTCGCGTTTATTATTTGTTCTTTAATTTTTTATTATAATGCATATTCATCTTGTTCATTTGTTTTTGTTTTTTTAATCTCAGTACCTTCCTGGGCTGTTGCTTGCGTCTCAAGACACTCCACATACAAGTCCTGTTCACGCCACTTGGTAGCCAATTCCTCCTTCGTGATAGATTCCAGTTGTTGATCAGTTAGCTTCACACGACGTAATTGTTTCGGTGATTTTGGGCTTGTTGCAGTTTTATTTATCGCATCATTTGGGCTTCTTGGTGATGATTGACCCACAGATTTTGTCTCAACGCTCTCTTCTGCCATTTTTTTTTTTTTTTATATTAATTTTTATTCACCTTCGATTTGATAATAATAAAAATCAAATTGATATTTGATGCGGCTTTGTAAATTCTAATTTTATGCACTGGTTATTTGTTCTGAAAAAAAACAAAGAATAGTTACAAATAATACATATCAGAACCAAAAACAATATAATACATTCTTCTTATGTCCATGATTAGGAGCAACATATTTTATTATATAAAATAAATATATTTTAGACAGTAATAATTTATTTGAGGTTAAATAGTCAAAAAATTCAAATAAAAACCATTTACTAACCTATAGTCATCTTATTTATTATTTCATACTCAATTATATAATTTTTTATTGATATTTTTATTTAATTTCTTAGTCGATGTGAATATTTGTTTTATTTGTTAATGAAACAAATAATTATACACAGGTATATTTTGAATGAAATCGAACATCAAGAAAATTATGGACGCCATTACTTCAAAATGGCGGCACGCCAATATATACATATACCATAGTATACATTACGGTATTTTCACTAATTTGCGAATTTTATTAGAAAATTTTTCGCCATTAAATGAATCAATAAATAGAAAGAGGAATGAATAATTCAATAATACACTATCACCTATTGATTCGAAATATAATATCGAAAATAATTGATTAAAAAGTATTTGAAAGAGAAATTCATTGAATGATAAAATTTTTAGTGTATAATGTGTGCTCCTATATTCTGACCTTCTTCTGCGCATTCGCAATTTGTCATTCAATTGAACATCTATTTTATACATGAATGTAAAAAAATACCTATCTATATACATATACATACATATATGCATACAAACCTTTTTCATTTTATTTATTTTTTCAAGTGTAATCATAGATGACAATTCGCCCAGCCACCTTCCAAATATTTTTTTTTTTTAAACGACAAAACCACATTTACGACAAAAAGGGCTAAACATTTATCATTACAAATATATGTAGTGTGTTGAGAACACAGCACTGTGCGGCAAATATTTGTACTAGAGAAACCATTGGTCTTCGTACTCTACTATTTTTCCCAAAATTCATTCATTCCTCCTCAAATAACAAGAGAATAGAAGAATTTGAATGAAATAAAAACATAAATAATAAGAATTTCCATAAGAGAAATAAAATAAATCTCGCAAAATGACTGCAATAAACAAAATAATTGTTTTATATTTCGGCGGGATCAGCAAACGCGGGAATTTTAAAGAAATTCAAACATATTTTGAAAAATATATGAAAACTACAATCATTGAATTTATTTTGAATAATTATACATATTTTAACATACTAAAAATATTTTGATCTATTTAGCGTATGTATAACATTATAAATAATTGTTTTTCGTATCAAAAATTTTTAAATTATTGCTACTTCAAACTATAAAAAATTATTATTGATAAAAAAGTTGAATAAAATTATTTTTTTGTAAATCCAAATTTTGTTAAATTACTGGTTGGTTTTTTAATATTTAAACTAATTCCTGTTTTCGAATTTGAAGCCATAATGGATTTTGGTGTTAACGCATCAGCAATACTCGTTGATGATCCACCACTAGTAGAAGATCTAGCAATATTCGATGATTTGATTTGACAAATATCTCCATTACTGAGAGATCCACGTAAATTTGAATCTTCCATTCCTACTGAATACCGTTGTTTCACAGACGTATTACGTGGATGACTCAAACACAATGCAGAATTATTATTAGAATTTGAATTTGCTGATGATGACAACGGTCGGATTAATTTGATTTTTGATGCTGTAATTTTACGCTGTGCACCAGCAGCAGCTAATTCAAATGTTTGTGATGATTCACCAATAGTTTTACTTCTAACTGGTAGATTCGTTGATATAGTTTTTGATGGTGTCATTTTTGTAGCAACAGTTGCTGATACTTTCGGGGAATCAATTGAGATCAGATCCGTAGCACCTGCAGATCTCCCAACAATACCAATAGTACTACGACGAAGGAATGTTTTTTGACTATTTGATTTAGTAGCTGATGATAATTTTGGACGAATTGGTAAACAAGTGCGTGATATTTTCGAACGCGGCGACAGTTTATTGATTGAATTAGTACTCTTTGGTTTATTTACTAATGGAGTTAACGATTGTTGTGGCGATTGTTTATTTGCTTGAAGAGTTTGTGCTTTTTCAATGAAAAACCGTGCACGTTTCAAACATTCCATCAATGTATATGTACTATCATCACTTTGAAGTGATACTTGACCTAATGAAGTACTTAATTCTGTTGCAATATTCGAAGAATATGTATTTTGTGGGAGCAATGGACGTGGTTCATTTTCCATTGCTTTCAGCTCCATATCCCAGGTGTCTTGACGCAGTAAAGATGGCACTGGTTCTTCAGATGGTTCGTCTGCTGGTGCTGGTGTTGTTGTTATTATCGGAATTTTAGGATTCTTCATAATCGATGTCATGTCAATATTTGATGAATGCTATATTTTAAATAATTTTAAATATACATATATATTCATAATGTTTTGGAATTGGAATTAATACTGAATTCATTTTTTAATTTGGAATTTTTTATTTACTCACCCGATTCAGATTGTTGCTCAAATTATAATTGTTACTATCATTTTGTTTAATACTTCGTTGAGTTGATGATGGAATTTCCGGTTGGGTATAACAACGTGTAAATTTTTCAGATGTTCCAAGTGTTTTATAAATTTTATTACAGTCTTTACCATTTTTGTCAAATGCATTGATATTATTAATATTCTGATGCTCCTGGCTGTTGTTTTTCATAATATTTAAAAGACTATAGATAACGTCATGAATTACATGTTGAGTGTCTTTACTCAAACGAGGTAACAAAGTACTTCCAGCTTCCTCGTACCTATTTATACTATCCTAAAAATATTCAATTCCAAGTTGAAGATTATATGTTTATTTTAATAATCAATTTTTTGTTATTTTATTTTTTAATATTATTTTAAACTTAATTACCATACTTCCTGTTGGTGCTGTTCCACTTACACTCCAAAATGATGCATCATCAGAGTCTTGTGAATTTGGACATTGGCATTTTACATCATCCAATTCTAATATTGCTTTCATTTTCGATGTACTACATTCAATTTGTACTTTAACTGATGCACCATCATCATTATTAGATTCAATATTTTCATTGTTGGATTTTTCAAATTGACGTAATTGGAAACCAATTGATTGTAAAAGACATAATAATAACGTTATGTCTGGTTTATCTGGATTCTGTAAACAAATTGAAAAGTCATAAAAGATATATTGTTCAAGTTATCATATAGATACAAATACATATATATTTATTTATTCATTTTTGTACTTACTTCATGGATAGTATCAAGGTCATAGTACCATTTTGAAAACCATCGCATAAATTTTTGTTTAATTGTTTTACGAGACGAATTTTCAAATGATCCGTCCATTTTGTTGGAATTTTCTTTGTTATTCATGTTCAACGATTGCCGTCGCATTGTGTTGTGATGGTACAAAATTTATTATACTACTATAATTCATGTATATAGCTTTCGTCTGTTTACATTTTAATTGTATAGAATATACAATTTTAAAGTTTTTTTTTTTCGTCTTTGTTATTGTTATCATTCGTTCATCTTCTATTTCATCAACTGATATGTTAGTCAATGTGACTAAATTTCGTTAGTTTGTACACTGAATTGTCCTGAAAAAATTTAATTATGTTAAAATTTTATATTAAAAATTAATATTAAAATAAATATTGATTTTCTTTTTTTTTTTTTCAATGAATTTGGAATACTTATAATTTAAACTATATAAAAATTTATCGAATAAAAATAATTGTGAGTTATATTATTATAAATATATAATTACAATTGCTTTATAACATTTATGAATTGTAATTCAAATTAATAATAAATAATATGCATAATATAAAAATCAACAGAATAAACACTCAGCGCTCTAGTGGAATTATACTCAACTAAAAATATGCTCCGCGCGAAAGGGGCATATATTCATATACTAATTTTATATATATGGCGTAAACATAAATTAATTCACCAATCAAAATACAGTGCCCGAACAGTGGGGATAAGAATGGCAGCTCTGATTGGTGAATTCACTTACATTTAGACTTAAGAATTTTACCGAAATGTGTGTGACAGTGAAGGTGTACTATATATGAAAGGGAAAAATGGGTAAAAATGAGTGAAAATGAATGAAAATTTTGTGCTGTAAAACTATCAACTAATTATTGAATTTAACCTGTAATTAAACGCTTGACAAAATCTTCATGAATTATTTAATTAGAAATTATGTAAAATTTCGTATATAAGAGTGGAAATAAAGAGAAGAATTTTTTTTTTTCTTCTATTTTATATATAATCCAACGTCTTTATAAACCTCTGAAAAATAATACCTAGACTAGAAAAAGTTAGTAACGTCGACGGTATTAACGACAAATCTGTGCAGTGTCTATGGAAGTCTATTTTTGTACGCTGCTCGATGACAGAAGTAATATAATACAATAATTAAGTAAATATGTATAACCTTAGGTGAAGAAAAAAAAAAAATAAAATAATTATCTTCTCTCTTTATTTATGAAAAAGTCAATGTGAAAGCGATAATGAATATTTGTGTGTAATACCCTGACTGATAATGTCATGGTGTGAAGTCATCCAAGAAAAAAGCAAAAGCTTAATTATATTGACAACGGAGAAGATATTTTTAAGATGATGATACAAATGGATAATAGAATTGATGCGATAACAATAAACAATGGATATTCTTCTTGTTTAAATCCCACAAATAGTCAAATGATTTTGTCACTTGACAAAAATAAATTATCAGTAATGCAAGTTGATAGAAAAAAAATGAAATCATATTATATATTTGATCCAATTATTTCCATTACATCTAAATCAATTTTTATTATTGATTTTTTTAAATCATTATTGTCATTTAATAAATTGGAGAATATTAAAAAAAGTATCAGGAGAGATGCATCAACAATTAGATTATTTATATTTATCATGGCAATATTTATAATTAGTCAATTATTACCAATGAGTGATGCATCAGAGCCATTGAGAAATCCATATGAAATATTGGGAGTATCACGACGAGCCACTCTTCAAGACATTAGAAAAGCATACAAAAATCTCGTTAAAGAATGGTAATAATAACAATTAGTTATTTAATTATTAAATGATATAATTGTATTTTTATATTTTTATTTATTTTATTTATATTGTTCATAGGCATCCAGATAAAACTGATCATCCAGCAGCAGAAAATAAATTTGTTGAAATAACACGAGCGTACGAGGTAAATAAATTTATGTGTATAATATTAATTTGAATTATAAATTAATAAGATTGATGAATTTATTTTATTTAGTTGTTATCCGATCCTGAAAGAAGAAGAAAGTTTGATAATCATGGCCTGACAGAGGAAAGTTCATCAAGATCTAAACGAGATAGTCATTTTCAAGTGCCAGATCCGCTTGAAGATTTATTCGCTGGCAATTTTAAATTCCATTATCAAAATCGTGATATTTCATTTTTCCATAAAATGAGCGTTACTTATCGGTAATAATATTCAAATGAATTTCATCCACGTTTTATTATAATATAAATTAATTATCAATATATTTTTTATTTTTTTGCAGAACATTTGAAAATATAATTATACCAAAAAGCTTCCGCACGCCGTATTTAATTTTATTTTATTACGACTGGTGTTTTTCTTGTCTACAATTTGAACCAATTTGGCGACGATTGATTGATGAATTAGAGCCAGTTGGTGTGACATTGGTAACAGCACATGCCGAACGTGAGCCAACATTTGCTCGAAAAGTCGGCGTTCATTCATTGCCATGTCTAGCATTAACCATGGATGGTCACACGAGCATTTATAAAGAATCATTGTTTAGTGTTCAAAAAGTTGTTGGTGAGCACTTTTAAATATTTCATATTTACATAAATATTGTCATTTCATTTGTCTAACATTATTTAATTATCTTATTTATTTTTACACAGAATTTTTACGCAACAAATTCCCGTACAAACTTATACCGAATATAAATAATAATAATATTAATAAATTTTTGTCGGGCTGGACAGACAATAGAATTCGAGCATTAATATTTGAGAAAAAAGAATCACCAAGATTACGATATTTATTGGTGGGATTTCATTATCGTGATCGAGTTGCCTTTGGATTTGTGCACACTGAAAATTCTGAAACAGAAACAATTGCAGCTAAATATAAAGTATCTAGTGACATGAGTACATTACTGTTATTTAATGAGAATTCAGAGAAGCCAATGGCATCAGTCAGCATGAAAGACATACCAAGTGAAACAATTCACAATGTTATTACCAATAATAAATTTCTTATATTACCACGATTATCAAATCAAGCCATGTTAGATTCTGTATGTCCACCAGAATGGTTACGACCACAAAAACGTCTGTGTGCAATATTAATATCACAAAATGGCGCTACTCATGATTTAGCCCGAGATAAATTTCGTAAAGCTGCAATTGAATCGCCATATAGCACTGAACGTGTTAGATACACTTATGTATTCAAAGAATCTCAACCGGAATTTGTTGCGGCATTGAGTGCTGGTGAGGACAGTCCAATGGAGCCATTATTACACATTGTTATAATATGGCGTCGTGATGCAAATCATTTGAAGTATGAATGGCTGCCAAATGGATGGTTTGAGGCAACTCGAGATGATAATAAATGGAATGAAACACGTCGTAAATTGGAACAAACATTACAGCGATTATTACGTGTTACTGAGGCACTTCCATATGCTGCTAAAGTTGAAGAATTAGCCGATGAACATGCACAAGGAACAGTTGGTAAATTAATAGGACGTGCATTATTAGCTGTTGATTATATATCTGATAATATATCGAAGGAACAAATTTTACAATTAATATCAATCATTGCTACAATAATGTTAATTGGTGCTGCAGCTTATGGAATGTTATATCTTGTTAAATTAGAGGAAATTAGTATACAATTAAAGCGTGAACAATGTAAAGAAAATTTTAAATCACCGCAGTCACAGCCACAATTACGATTGCACGAATTACGAGCCGAAAAGTATAATGGACTTGTTAGATTATTAAAGCCAGGATGTAGAACAATTATATTGCTTGTTGATTATCAAAGCAGATTAAAATTATTGCCAGCATTTCATAGAGCAGTATGGCCATATAGAAAGAATAAAACATTGATGTTTGGTCATATGTCGTTGGAACGCGGTTTAGATTGGTATAAAAAAATGTTGTCACTTAGTTTACCAGAGCCCAAAGAATTAAATATAAATCCAAAAAATTGTGTCGGCACAGTTTTAGCATTGAACGGCCATAGAAAATATTTCTGTATGTATCATGCAAAGCATCCAGAGTGCAGCAAGGGTAAAGGCACAAAGGTATATCAATGAAAAATATATAAATTGAAATTTTTCACTTTAAATAAATATATTTAATTATTCATTTTAGCGAATGGAGCGAATAACCAAACATTTAACACGTCGATTTGATGATACAGAAGCAGGAGCATTTATCGGTTTTGATAGTTCCAGTGACTCTGATTTATCACACGATGAGGTAATAATCTTTATTACATATACAGTTAATTAATAGATGCATATATTTAATTAATATAAATTTATTATTTGTTTTAGATGAAAAATGATATTGTGTATCAAGATAAACTTCTTGAGGGTTTACCAAATTGGCTTGATCGATTGTTTGAGGGTTTAACGCAACGTTATTACATTAATTATTGGCCAGATTTCACCGTTAAATAGGATTGAGATTTACCAGAAGTATCAAAGCATATGATACAAAGCTTTTTTTAAATTATATACATAATATTATTATTTGAAAATGAATACAGTGTTTTTGATTCTAGTCATTGGAATGCATTGACGTTTAAACTATCAATTACTGAATATTGCCAGTAAAATTATAAGCGCGGCTCGCAAATAAAGACACAAAATATTCACCAATTTGATTATTGGTAATAGAAATATATATAATTAATAAGACATTGTTATTATACTTGAAAAACAAATCATGAGTTTGTAGTGCTGAATAAATTTTTGAATAATTCAGTGCGTGCTTACTGCTGAAGAGAATATCGACTGATAGTGATGCCATTATTTATTATTATAGTTTGATCTAATTATTCTTATGAACGCATAATGTGAGAATTCATATCTCTCACATTATTTTCATTCTAAGCCATTTTAATAAAATAAAAAAAGCTAGTCAATTTGTTGGCATTTTCACTGTTAAAGTGGTAATAAATTGTTAAATAAATCAACGATAAATGTCGTTTGATTAAATTCTCTTCGGCAGAATAAGGTTAGATAATTATATTCATTCGTATTATGAAGAAAAAAAATTTATAAAAGGAAAACAATTGATTCATATTTAATAAATTGTGTTTCCATCATCTGATTTCACTGCAACTGATGATCATTTAATTGTTCATAGATTTATTATATACAGCAGATGTAATCGTATTTATCAACAAAGATTATTCTATAGGTCAATATATTATTGCTATCATCAATATTCAAACTTATTGATTTAATCAAACAGATAATGGCAAGCAATGACACATTGCACCATTTACTATCCAAAAATTTTCGTGACACTTTAATGAACATGTTACTGTTTTTTGCTGTAGATTTATAAGTATAAATATAAATATCCATACACGCTTATTACACCACTTGCAAATACAGTACAACCTAAAGAACAAAAAAAAAGAAAAAAATAATGGAGAATACGTAATGATAATTAAATAATTCATATAGTAAAATAAATTTTCACCACAAGTTTATTATTGTAATTTAATCGTTACATCTTGATCTCTAAGAGTTCATTAATAACATTATGAAGCAGCAGTTAATCGTTGCATGAATAGACCAAACAAATATTTAATGTATACTTATTCATCAAATCTTTATATCTAATATTACGTGATAAAAAAATGAAATGTTCATACACAATCGACAGATAAGATCAAAATAAAAAAATGATATTAAACAAAAAATTGATTACTAGCATTACGATTATTATAATTACTATCATTATCATCATTATTATTAATGTTAATAATATTAATTCTTCACTCGTCCAATCATGGTCAATGATTAATGATAATTACCACTGCCATCACCACATGTTAATCTCCATTAATTAATTAATTAATTAATTAATTTTGGATTTAAGAGTTACGAATACCAAGAGCTTGCTCCAATTCCGCTCGTTTTTGTTGGACTTTAGTGTAAAAATATCGACAAACAGCCTCTTGAGCCCATGGCTGATAATAAAACTCAGCTCTTCGTTCCTCTTCAGGATTACCAACGACATCAGTCATTGTTTTCAAATCGCGCGTTTGCGATATAATCCATTTGTTGATAAATTGTTGTGGATCCTTGGCAAAACTAAGGAAAAATTCGCGATTTGTTTTTAATTGATTTATTGTCTCAACTGTTTCGTGAATTTTATTATCCAAACTCTGAATCTCTTGTTGACTCGCAGTTGACAGTAAAAAATTATTCATTTGTGTTTTGAGTGTGTCATCAACTTCTACATCAATGTCATAGCATGCAGTTTGCTTTGTTTCCGTACCCTCAACGCTAATAACATGATTAATTACAATTGGATCTGGTGGATGTAATAATGGATTTAATCGTTGTGGAATTTCAGCAAATTTCATTCTTGGACATGCGAATATTTGCTCTAAATATTTATCACAATTGATAAATTCACGTTCGTGACTGTCTTGAAGCTTGTGGGTTTTTATGTATTGCCATAGTGCTGAAATAATAACTGGTCGTGTTTGTGTATGAACTCCCAATAAACGTGCCAGTCGTGGATCCAGTTTGAACTGAAAATAAAATAAATAAATAATTTGCCAAACTTACGAAATAAATACACAAAAATATTATATTAGAAATGTGAAAGACACATTACCTGTAATGGTTGATAATCAAGCAGTAAAAGAATAGTACATCGCACGTTTTTATCACCAGGACGTTTGACTTGAAATCCATCTGTTTCCTGAGTAGTCAACGTGCGATGCCACTCAACTAAATGATTATCTGGTCCGTATAAATCTTTGTCCAATTCTATAACCAAGCTCTTGAAAAACGATGAAAATTTTCGTTTCACCTAATAAATTCATGAAGAAAAAAAAAATTGCATATCAATTAATCATTTGTTTATTTAATTATTTTCAATTAATTTAAAAAATTGGCCAACCTTGTTGGGATCATTTTTAGTATCGTCCAATAGACGTCCTTCAACACGCAATTCCCACGATGCCACAGAACCCTCTTCTCCTTCACCAGCCTCTTTTGCCGGATAAAATGTATTTGAAATAAATATTCTCAATTTTCTTTTTTGTTTCATTGGACGTTTTAATGCCTCCTGTATATCCAAACGTTTTCGCATAATAGTTGCATCAAGTTTACGCTCAAATGCAAGTAAATCCATGTACGCTTGTGATTCCGGCACCAAATCCCGAACTTTTTGTGGTAGGATTTTGTCCGCCAACTTCTTCTTCTTCTTCGAGGTGGAATGTGAAAAATCACTGTTCCAAAAATACCTAGATGAGTTTTTATAGAAATCATATATTGAAAAATCAAAAGAAATTTAGAAACGTGTTTGTGTATATGCTGTTTCCAGGATATGCATTTTTTTTGTTGGTGTTCCGAAATCAAATGAATAATAATGTCTTTCAATTAAATAAATGAAAATAAATAATAAATAAATCATTTTCCTGTACATTTGCCAAATACTAAATATAAAATATAAATCACATTATTAAAATTCAACTCTAATAAATAACAACATACGGCTTTTGTTGTGACATAGGAATACGTTGATCCGCACGGCTTTTACTTCCAGGTGGAGCTGGCATTGGACCTTGACGTAAATTTGAATAAGGTTGATTTGGCCTCATTATTCCACCGGGTCCAGCTACACCACTGCCCATTTGTGGCGGTGGAGTAAATCCCGACCTCTGTTGCATCTAAATAAACACAAATATTTTTGCTGAATAATTATACTACATCATCATTGGATTCATTTTAAACAAAAGAAGAAAAATATTGTCAATCCTTTTCTGATATTTTCTTCTCAAAAACTCATACCGGAAAATTTGGCCCAGCATATTGACGTAAATTTGGTGGCACTGACGGTGGTGGATATCTTTGCGATGGTGGACCATTATTTCCTGCGTTCGCCACAGGAAATCGTTGTGCCATTGTACTAAATTCTGTAAAATAATTTTATCAATTAATTCAACTATCAATTCATGAGATATCAACAAATATTCTTCCTGATATATTTCCCAAATCTTCAATAAAAATATATTACAATTTTTATTTAAAATTAACTCCAAATTCAGCTTTGCAAAAATTGAAGTTTAATAATTGATTAGAAATTATTCATCTCTTATACTTTCATATCAACGTTCAAATAAAAAATATATTACATCTTGGAATTCACAAGTTTTGCATACGATATTTAATAATTTGAATAAAATTTAGTGGCGGCGAAAAAAGTCGATTTTACTCGAAGATTATTTTTTTACTGAAACAACTGTACACAATTTTAGCGTGACTCGCTGGTATTGGTTAAGAGTTTTGTAGGATTTTATACATCCTATGAAGAAACCTCCATTCTAGATATACCAATTAAATTTTTACTGTAAATACACTTTGATTAATTAAACAAAATTAATATACATGTTGGCACTTTTTGGAGGTACAAAATATTACAAAAATAAAACAAGAAAGAAAAAAAAAGAGAAATTGTTTGTGCTCATTCGACAATTCACTGCACAAATGACTCTTTACTGTTTTATAACTATTAAAATATAAAAACTTAAATTAAATTCATGTAAAATTACTTAACAATGTCTTTACCAGTAAGAGTAGATGATATAATATAGGGTATTTTCCTTTTCAAAATATAAATTATACCAATAAATCTACTGTAAAATAATTAAATTCACAAAGCAAGACAACACCATTAAAAACCATCAATCAGACGACAAGCCTCCAATAGTCCAATGGCGATCAAAACCCCCTCATTGTGTGGTGGTGTCGTACAAAGGTACTAATAGAAACAACATATATGTATATGGATTAAATTACCTGGCTGCCATTTTGTCTCTATGTGGTGGCGGCTGGTACTAATTACTAATTCCCAATTTCTATTCCGAAATTCCCCATATCACATCATCTTTCACTCAAATTCACTTTTATCCACGTGCAGAAAAGTTAAGGTTATGAGCAAGTGAGGTTATGTGAGCTAATCGCAATGTGCTTTCGATTAATTTAAATATTTAGAAAACAAATATTAATAATTAAGTATAAATAAATTAATTGAAGATAACCTAAAAGCATAAAAATGGGTAAGAAAACAAAAATTGGAAAACAGCGTAAGGATAAATTTTACCAATTGGCTAAAGAAACAGGTATGAAATTATTTTTAATAATAATTACAATTTTTGTGTCTGTACATAATGATATGATGAATAATAATTGTATAAAAAATTATTTATACAGGTTATAGATCTCGAGCGGCTTTCAAATTGATTCAATTGAATCGTAAATATGAATTTTTACAAAAATCACGAGTATGCGTCGATTTATGTGCTGCGCCTGGTGGATGGATGCAAGTGGCTAGAGAAAATATGCCTGTATCATCAATTGTTATTGGTGTAGATTTATTCCCAATCAAACCGATAGCTGGATGCATTAGTTTGGTAGAAGATATCACAACTGATAAATGCAGAACAGCTATATCAAAAGAATTAAAAACATGGAAAGCTGATATTGTATTGCATGATGGTGCACCGAATGTCGGAAAAAATTGGCTATTTGATGCTTTTCAACAAATATCATTGACCCTATCAGCAATTAAATTAGCAACACAATTATTAAGATCAGGCGGTTGGTTTGTAACAAAAATATTTAGATCTAAAGATTATCAAGCACTTATTTGGGTTTTGAAGCAATTATTCAAAAAAGTTCATGCCACAAAACCACAAGCGTCAAGAAGTGAATCTGCTGAAATATTTGTCGTGTGTCAATTTTACGTTGCACCAGATAAACTTGATTCGAAATTCTTTGATCCTAAATATGTATTCTCTGAGTTGGATATTGAACCGTCAAATAAATTGAATGTATTTCATCCAGAGAGAAAGAAGAAGAGTAAACCTCATGGTTATCCAGAAAATGATTATACACTATATCATAAATTGTCTGTGAGTGATTTTATAGCACATCCTAATGGAATAACAGCATTACAAACTATATCGGAAATTGTTTTTGATGATGAAAAAATTACAAATCATCCGTTAACAACAAAGGAAATTGTTGAATGTTGCAAAGACATTAAAGTTTTGGGTCGAAAGGATTTACGAAGGTTGTTAACATGGTGGAAAGAATTAAATAATGAATTTCACGTTGATATAAAAAATGTAGATGAAGTAAAATCAGATGAAACAAATATAATTGAGACTACAACTGAAGAGAATGCTGATGATAATGAGGATAAAGAAGAGGCATTGATAGATGAGGAAATTAGTCGATTAAAAGCAGAAGAAGCTAAAGAATTGAAACGAAAAAAGAAAAAAGCTCTTAAAGAACGAATAAAATTAAATGAACGACTCAATTTAAAAATGATTCATAAAGGTGATGAGGGACCAAAACTTGAAAGCGATGATATGTTTACACTCAAACAAATTAAAACACATGAAATGTTGTCAAACGTTACTGATCAAGCACCTGATTATGTTGCTGAAAGTGATGTTGAATCAGACGATGAAGCTGGATTGAAATCAAATAAAATTCATTATGAAAAGGACAATGGACACTTGTCAAGTTCAGGAACACATTACAAAGATGATAACGACAGTGAATCGGATAATTCAGATGAAGATCATTCAGATAGTGATACATCCGGACTAGGTCTAAGTGATTCTGATGAAGATGAAGATGACGAAAAATTCATTGGTAAAAAAAAGATAATGAAGACAAATAAAATTAATGGTGAATCGAGAAATAATCCATTAATCACAGATTTGGATGATAGGGACAAGAAAACAAAAAAAATTCATAAAGCTGAATTGTGGTTTGAAAAAGATATTTTCAAAAATTTGGAAAATGAAAATGATGAGGAATATGAATTGGATAATATGACTAAAGTTATCAAGGATAAAGGCGGATACATTATTGGATCAGAAAATAAATCTGAATCCAATGTAAAAATTGAAAATAATAAACGCAACACAAAAAACACTAAGGAAGATGATGAATCGTCGTTAGATTCAGATTATGATATGAATGAATTTGAAAATTCGAGTAAGAATTCGAATAAAACCACAAATAAGAAAAAAAATAAAAAATCTGGTGGAACAGATGGTTTTGAGGTGGTATCAAAAGAAGCAACAACAAAATCATTTGGTAAAAGAAAATTAACTGAAGAAGATTTAGCGTTGGGTTCTTTGTTAGTGCAAAGTAAAAAATCTCGTCGTGATTTAATTGACACTGCTTGGAATAGATATGCATTTAATGATGAACGTTTGCCCGATTGGTTTGTGCAGGATGAGGAGAAACATATGAAAAAAGAGGCGCCAGTTCCAAAAGAATTAGTAGATGAATATAAAAAACGAGTTGAAGATTTGAATGTACGTCCAATTAAAAAAGTAATGGAAGCAAAAGCAAGAAAGAAGAAACGTGCTATACGTAAATTAGAAAAGGCAAAGAAAAAGGCTGAAGCACTTATGGACAACACGGATTTGACTGAACGTGAAAAATCGAAACAAGTTAAAGCATTATATAGCAAAGCAACAAGGGAACCGAAAAAAGAAGTTACGTATGTAGTTGCAAAGAAAAATGGAGCTCAAAAGAGAGCAACCAGACCAGCGGGACTTAAAGGTCATTACAAAATGGTTGATCCAAGAATGAAGAAAGATTTACGTGCAGCAAAAGCCAAGGAAAAGACTAAGGGTCGTGGTAAAAAATTGTCACGGGGGAATAAACAACGTCACAGCAGGCCCAAAACTAATGCCGGTAAGGGCAAGAAAAATAAATAAATAAATAATTGACCAATTATTTAATTTTCTTAAAATTATATCATGAATTTTACATTCAAGTTCAATTGTAATTTATATTTAGTAATTTCCATTTGATATTTTGGATGTTGTTAATTATAATGTTAAAATTATGTACAATCATTTAAGAATAATAAAATTACGATGAATTAATTTTTAATCTATAAAATTATACATGCATACGAATGAACTCATTAATGTGTGTAAAATTCTTTTTTTTATTTACATCATTTCATTCATACACTGGATTATTATATGAAATTTAAATCATTGAGAAAATAAAAAAATTTTAATAAATAAATGTCTAAATGAAAATAAATTTTTATTTTCCAATTTGGTTTTTATAGAAATAAACCACGGAAACCATCATCAATAATACATAGTGTAAGTTTGAGATAATATTAAAAATATAGAACAAAAAAAAATATCAAAAATTTCATTATTTGAAATTAATAATTTGAATGATGGTAAAATTCAATTAAGTTGCATTGGATAGTTTGTTAAATCTAATGTTAGAACTTTGCTCTCAAGACATCCACCGACATCTGGACAAATTCCAACAAGTGCATCTGCATGACAATAAAATTCTTCCTTCAATGAAATAACAATAGTTTGTAATGAACTTGTTTTATCCCTAATATAACTAGCAACTTTACCAATATTAGTATTGTCTAATGCAGCATCAATTTCATCCAATACAAAAAATGGCGCCGGTTGAAAACTATGAATAGCAAATAGTAGCGCAAGTGCAGCTACAGTTTTTTCTCCACCAGATAAATTGGACATTGGTTGAAAACGTTTACCAGGCGCAACACAATTATAATTAATTCCATCTAAATAAGGCTCTTCCGGATTTTCTGGACCCAAAAATGCCTGGGCTGATTGATTTTTAGCAAGACTTTTATATATTGGATCAATTTCATTAGCCACATGCTCGAAGCAAGCCATGAATTTATCATGACGTTCTTTTTTAACTTTTTCAAACATTGTCTTGGCTTTTTTAGCTTTCTTTCGTGACTGCTCAAACTCTTCATTTGTCTCTTGTAATTTTTCTTTAGCAAGATATAATTTTTGTATTGCCTTCATATTTGGCGCTTGGATTCGTTGAATTGTATTTTGAAGATCATTAATAACTTTATTGAGTTTATCAGTGGCCTTTTTCAATTCATCCTCCTCAATATCTTTGAGATTATCCATTAAATGTGAATAATCAATTGTAATACGACTTTCGCGTTCATATTGTTGTTGAGTACTAATTGTTGTGTCATTAGTTGTATCATTATTTGTCATATCACCTGATATATCCTCCATATTACCGTGAATCATTGGTATTGCAATATCTTCAAGTTTACATTGCATTAATATTGCATGACGTTCGGCTTTTCTTTGTTCAATTTTTGTTTCAATTGAGTTTAATTGTTTTTGTGCAGCCTGAATGTCCTTTGCAATAGCACCAACCTCACGTCTGCACTTTCCAATTTCTTCATCTTTTTGATCAACTTCCATTTTCTTAGCATTTCTCATTGATTTTAATTGTTCCATTTGCGCTTCATCATTGTCAATCTCAGTTTTTTGATTAACTTCAGCTAATCTTGCCGACTCTAATTTATCTTCAGCATCTTGAACGGCACGTTCCCATCGCAATACATTACTTTCAGTGTCACGTTGTTTTTCAAAATCCAATTGATTATAAATTCGATTGCATTGATTTTCAAATTCCATACGTTTTTTAGCTCGCTCTTGTTGTGATCTCAATTCACGTTCCTCATATTGACGAATATTTGAAACGCCAATTTGTTCGCAGAAGCTCGCAAAAACATCATCCTCAACGTTATTCATTTTTTCCTTTATATTTTGTATCTCTTGATCACGCTCTGACATTGTTTTTTCAATTGCAGCAATTGTTGGCTCAAGTTTATCCAATTCCATTTGCAATGATTCAAGCTCACTTTCAAGCTCAGATATTTGCTTTTTAGTCGCTGTTAAATCACTTTTATTATACTTCAATCGTGTTTCTAAACCTCGTATTTGTGATTCAATTGTATTTAATTCAGATTCTTTTCGTGATTTTTTCAATGAATCACGCAATTCCTCAGTCAATTTTTCCTTTTGTGCTTTCAATTGTGCCATTTGTTTTTCATCCCATCGCTTTGCCTTTTTGGCTAAATCCAAACTACCACCTGATATTATTCCCGCTTTTTGATAAAATGTACCATCAAGAGCAACACAATCATATCGTGTTTTTTTATCTAATTCATATGCAACTTTATTAGCATCTTCTGGTGTTTCACATACAAGTGCATTATTTGTAGCAAATAATACCGCACGATCAATATCTTTTGGTGAAAAATGTAATACGTCATAAAGTAATTTTACATTTTTTGGCTCTTGAATATTACGAAGTCGCTCTTTCAATGGTTTAGCTTGAATATAATCGAGTGGTAAAAATGTTTCGGGTTCAAGATATTGTTCTTTGAGATATTGAATACATTGTCTTGCAGTTTTTTCTGTATCAACAACTATTGCTTCCATATATTTACCAAGTACTTTTGTTACCGCAACATTGTATCTTTTATGAATTGGTTCGCACATATTGTACATACGATCATAAACACCAGGAAATAATCGTTTAAAATTCTCCACAATTTCTGTTTTTCTTTTAGTTCGAGATACCTCATGTTTATCCACTTTAGCATCACCAAGTTGCTCGGAAATACTCTCGAGATCACGTTGAAGACGTTGAATTTTGTCTTTTGATGAACCAACATCAGTTTGTAAATCACCACGAAGTTTCTTTTGATCTTCCAATGCTGACTCTGATGTTTTAATATGCTCTTCTAATTTTTCAACACGTTTCATTGCCTCCTCTTTCATGTGACCCTTTTGCTTTAATTTATTTTCAATATCAATTTTCTTTCTGCTCTCATTATCAAGACGATCTTGATCTGATTTTTGTTCACGATTTATTGAATCAAGCATTTGTAAATAACGAGCAGATTGTTTGCCCGCTTCTTCTTTAAGACGATTGTATTCGCCAACTTGTTCATCTTCAAGTTGTACGTCTCTTCCTTGCGACTGTGATTGGCCAGCTATACTTGTTTCATACGCCGCTTTTGCCTCTTCTACTTTACGTAACTCTTCTTGCAATTCATTGATATCTTTTTTGTGCGCTTCATCAGCTGTACGCGCTTGAATCAATGATTTACGCGCTGATTCGACCTTCTTTTGCATATGTGCCACACGCTCTTTTGCTTTTATAAAAGTCGGCCGTTTTTTTGTTATTTCTACCTCAACTTCTCGTATATCTTGCTCTATTTTCGCAAGATCACGCGCCAATTTACCGGATTCCTTTTTACGCTCTTTCAATATTTCTTCAGCTTTCTCTTTTTTCTTTTCAAGTTTTTCTAAATCGTGCTGCTTCTTTTTTTGATTATTCTCCAAATTTTCAATGTCCCTTTCATTATGATACAAACGAAATAATTCAAGTTCAACTTGTTTTTCAACATATTCTTCTTTAAGACGTTGATACTTTTCTGCCTCTTCTTTTTCCAATTTAGCTTCTTTTCTTTCTGCAGCAATACCCTTCTTTTTTTGATATGAAAATTGTGTTTCCTCTTCTGCACGCAACATTTCAGCTCTTAGTCGTTCATATTCTGATTTTAATGCACCAGAATTACTGATTTCTTCGAATAATGCAGTTCTTTCTTTAGGATTTTTCATGGCAATTGATTCTACAGCACCTTGGAATACCAAAAAATTTTTGGCCTTTACATTTATTCCAAGATGTTCCAATTCCGTTAGGTAAACTTGGCTTGTAACAATCTGCAACGATATTAATTCATTATTAAAAGAAAAAAATCATTAACAAGCACTAATAAATATAAACAAATATAAAACAAATTATTCTTTTAGATAATTTCCATCCTACCAATCCGTTTATTCGATGTTCTGATGAGGAACCCTGAACAGATCGCATAAAACTTTTCTCACTTCCATCTTCAAGCTCAAAAACAGCAGTCACTGATGCAGTACGTGACACTGGCTTTCCTATAGATGCACCATGAATAAGTTCACTGAATCGTTTGACACGTAAACTACTTGTTTTTTCGCCCATAACAAAACTGATGGCATCCATAAAATTTGATTTGCCTACAATAATAAAATTCACAAATGTTACTTAAAAAAATTACAAAAATAAGGATAATTATGGATTGTTAAATAAAATATGTACCTGATCCATTGGGTCCAACAACTGCAGTAAATGACTTGAGTGGACCAATTACCAATTTTCCTTTATATGATTTGAAGTTTTCAACTTCAATGTGTTTTAAAAACGCCGGCATTTTGATGATTAAATAACAAATAAATGTGTATTAAATGAAAATTAAACGCGAATTACCTAGAATTACTGATCATTGGCGCCATAATTTTTCTCACAACTCTTTACATTACGTATATGTAATAGAATATATTATATAAACTATAGTATAGTACAAGAGAATATTTATACACACTATACCTCCTGACGCTATCTAGATACACTCTACAGTATATTATACAAATATGGCGTACCAGCTCTTCGGGTATTTTCGGCACAATATTATTATTCCCCACCACGTAAATAATTTGCCAATAAAGAACGCCATTGGTGGAGAAAAGGAGAACAAACAGCCGAACATATCCGAATGTAATTGTTGAATTAAATCAATCCATTCTCCATTCTTGTCGTACAAACAATAAAAAATTATTTATTTATAATTAAAAATGTTGATCGCACTCATTTGTTTATAAATAATAAATTATAATAACAATTACGATATCAACAATTGATGAATAGATGGCGCCACGTAAAATTAATTAAAAAAATATAAATAGGTTATGTAGCGATCTTTGATGCCGGTAAAGATTCTTTTTTTTTGAATTTTACATTTCAGCAGCTACATAAAGAGCGTCGTAATTGTCGCAAAATACAATTAGTATACCTATACTTATATTATGAATTATATAATTAAAAATTATGTTATTTATATACAATGATAAAAAAATGATTGCTTACGCGGCATAATTTTTTATGGTATAAATACCAACGCACTACTCGACACCATGATCAAAAGTGGCTTGAGATGTTTTCAAAAATTCCATTGATTTCCGTTCCGTTGGACAAATATAGCCGAAATCTTGCTGTCGTCGCCACACACTAAAATCATTGAAAATAATCACAAAGAAGTTTTAATATTTTATATATTTATGTGGGTGAATTTTTATCTGAAAAGAGAACGATATTTTTAAATATACAAGTACATCATGATACAATATACTCAATTGTTTATATATTTTTATACGGCATTATGTTTAATAAATTATGGGACGGTGGTTTTTGCCGATTATCATGGCGAAAATGAAGCATGTTATTCATATGCAGGTGGTTCTGTTTATCCTGCTGAATCAAAGCATGTTGATCATCAATTGCATACTACAAAAGCAGTTAGTAAGTTTCCAATCATTTTCAAAAATATAAATTAAATATTTTTTGATAATTCGAATAGAAAAATTTATATTTTTTTCATTTACAGTTGGAAAACGTGCTCCATTTTGGGAAGCTACTGCCGTTGTTAATGGAGAATTTAAAAAAATTAAATTAACTGATTATAAAGGAAAATATCTTGTATTTTTCTTTTATCCACTTGATTTGTAAGTTTATCAATGAAATTGATATTATCAATCTATTATTAATTTATTTCATCCATTGTTGTTGTGTTTATTATAATAATTATTATTTTTGTTTTGTTTTGTACAGCACATTTGTTTGTCCTACTGAAATTTTGGCATTCTCTGATCAAATAAAAGAATTCAAACGATTGAATATTGAAGTCGTGGCTGCTTCAGTTGATTCTCATTTTACTCATTTGGCATGGATAAACACACCGCGAAAAGACGGTGGATTAGAAAATATTGCCATCCCATTAATTTCTGATTTGAATCACAAAATATCAAAGGATTATGGTGTCTATCTAGAAGATTTAGGACATACATTGCGGTACGATTTTTCGCATTATGTAAAAATAAATTCAATAGGATCTCATATAGTTTTTTAATTTTATCTCTGGTATTTTTTTTTTTTTTTTTTATTATCATTAGTGGACTTTTTATAATTGATGGTAAAGGAATTTTGCGACAAATCACTTTGAATGATCTTGCTGTTGGTCGCTCAGTAGATGAGACACTGAGATTAGTCCAAGCATTCCAATACACAGATGAACATGGTGAAGTATGCCCTGCTGGATGGAAACCTGGTCAAGATACGGTAAAAATAATTTTTCATAATCACTCATGACATTTCTAATTGATGTAAATGAGACTAAAATTTTTATTATTTCTTATTTTCAGATAATCCCAGATCCTGTTGGTAAAAATAAATTTTTCGCTAAGAATTTACATTAATGAAAAATTCAAATATCAATTTTTATTGTTAATATTGTACAATTTTATAAATCTATAATTTCACCTTGAATTTTTAATATTTCGTCATGAATATGCGGGGGTGTTGTGGATTTATGTATATCAATCATGATAATATTGATTAATGTATGTAATATTTGAAAGTAATACTCAGTATAACAATATTTTTTTAAAAAGATCATCCAGAATAAAAAAATAATGATTGGTTTTAACAAAGGCTATTCATATTCAAAAACATGCTCCAGAATTCATGTAAGGTGTGTGATGCAGTAGAATTATCTACTTTAAAATATAAATTATCAATTTTTCGTACGTTTTGGACTGGAGAGTGTAATCAGTTGGACTCTCCGTGGTGTTTTAGCAGATAAAATGGACGTCAAATTTATTTTCGGTGATGTACTTTTGGCAGTCACCAGTGTCACTTCATCAACTGTGTTTTTTTTATCAATTATCGCTGTACATTCATTATTGCTCGCTTCACTGTATATTAATTTGATATCTTCTGTAATTTCCTCTGGATTTTCAATAATTTTATTTTCTATATTTTTATTTTTATTTATATTGTTACTCCCGTGAATTCTCTGTTGTTCCGAATCTAACTCAGATATAATAGGAGTTGATGAAATGGAGGAATGACCAGAATTTTTTAAAATAGTTACTGCATCAACGTCCATCGCCGCTTCATTATCTATATCAAATAAGTATGGCTTATTGATAGTCTTCTTTAATTCAATATGTTTACCCTCATCATTATCGTCAATATTTAGTTTAGATATCGATATTGGTTTATTAGCTGAATAAACAGTTCCCAATTCGCCATCGTGAAAATGAATAATTGAGCAATATCCATCGGTGGATGAAACAATTAATATTCGTCCGTCCATAGACCATGTAATGTCTGTCAATCTTGTATAATGAATATTTGATACAACCGCAATGGGTGATAATTGTTGAGTATCGTAAAGAAATACTGATTTTTGTGTAGCTACTGCGAATATCATTCTATAAGGCAACGCAATGATTGACACTGGACCGTCATCGCGCAATTCATAATTAACTGGACAGCAGCGCACTGCAATTGTTGGTTCATCCAATGTTGGCAGTATCATTATTGGTTCTTTAACATTGTATCGTGAAAAAATAATTGTTGCATTCAATGGTCTTTCAGTAGATTCTTCAGGTTCAATTATTCCCGATGGTACAATTAATAATAATCCATCATTTGTAAATGTTAATCGTCTGAAGAATGATTTAAATGTGTCATCATGAAATAAACGAATTGTTTTTCCTTCGAGCCTGTGTCCTGGTGATGTTGGAACTTTTGCTTTATTCGCGCGTTGAATTGTTTTCATTGTATTTAAATCAATGAGCCGACATTGACGATCAGTGCTCATTGTTGCAATATACTGATTGGATGGATCCCATGTTACTCCTTGAACAAATCCTTTGTAATCCTGTAATATGCTAATACTTCTGCCTTTATTGACATCCCATACAATAGCAGTGTTGTCAACAGAGCCTGACACCAACATATTTGAATCTGGTGACCAGCTTATATCATAAACATCCTCTAGGTGTCCTCTCAATACTTTCCATGAGCTCCATTGTTCTTTATTTGAATTCTCATCACCTGGCAATGGTAATATATCCCAATTGCCTTTTTGTTTCCATAATATTATCACGGATTCTATAATATTTAATGAATAATTAAAACTTGTCGTTGGAGGAAATAGTAACAAGGAAGAATAATCATTAAAACATTTATGTTAAAAATTGTTGACATACCATCGTCACCAGATGCTAAAATTTCTCCAGAAGGTGAAAATCGTACGACATTTACAGCTTTTTGATGGCGATTTAATTCAGTGACACATGTCATTGATATTCCACCATTATTAAATTCCACATGCCATATCTAACATAATAAATAGTTTAATTATTGCGATAATATCTTTCATTTATTTTCCAATTAATAATCAATGTGTTTCTATTTGTTTTTATTCTGCTTTTTTAGCTCACCAAAACATGTGAATCAGCACCACCAGTTGCTAGCCGCCAAAATTTTTCATCTTTATTATCTGTAGTTACTTTTGATGAATATTGAAAATCAACACTCAATACTGGATCACGATTGTGCCATGATATTTCTGGGATAATACACTTCATTATGAATTAATTATCAATGAAAAATTAAGTTTATGTCGAGATTAGAACGTAAACCGCGACAATTATGAATAAATTCAAATCATAACCTAAAAGCAATGGATATATTCATTATAGTTTACTGCAATCTACTGTATATTGAGCCGGTTTACAGTTTACCGTTATATTTAGATGATTTTATTTCAAATATTAAACAATTTCCTTAATGTGTCTTTTTACTTTTATTTCTTTTTTTTTCAGATTTCGAACGCCAAAAATCTTTACATTTATTATATCATGCTACTTGGTCACTTGTGTATAAAATATAAATATATATGTATCTGATAATATATATTTATGTACATATTTTTATTTATTTTTCATTTTTATGTACAACTAATGCCAGGGATGAATTTTTTGATTGATTAAATATATAATGAATTAATTAGATTCAATAATAAATAATTATTGTAATTTCGATGAAAACAAAATTAAAAAAAAAGGTCAACCAGGAATTTGAACCTATAGGTAGTTTTAGAATACATAAGTTTGTTTGCCTGCAATTAATTCAAATATCCATAGGGAATTTACAACAGCGACACCTAGGATACTGAAGCTTAAAAAAACTGCGCGTGCGCGTCACATTTAAAACATATTTATCATTGAAGCTGAAATAATTTCCAATGTTTCTAAATAAACAAAAAGTTATTAAATATTGCAAATTTTTGATTAATCATCTTTACATAATTTTGCAACAATCTCACATATAAAAAATTAATATTGCTTGAAATATAATAAATGGCGGGAAAAATTCAAAAAATAAATTAAGTATAAATTTATTTATTCTTTTTATTAATAAACAGTGTTTTATCAAACATTATGAAATTTTCATTTTCCATTATCTGACGACCGTCAATCGATTATAAATTAAACAAATTAATTTAATTTTAAATAAAAGGCGAACTTTGTAGAGCTCGTATGGATGACCAATGAATGAACAACAGGTGAAATCAGTGAAATGTTAAAAGGCCCAATAGGCATACACACACACATTATTATTTTCATTCGGTAGATTCCTCAATCCTCTCAGTTGAAACTTGAATGGGAAAAATGAACATGGCCGCTGAGGTGAGGTGGCTCACATTATTCATTGCATTTACATTTATATCCACATTAAATGCAAATAATGTTCACCGAAAATTTGAATATAAATATTCATTTAAACCACCGTATTTAGCACAAAAGGATGGCACAGTACCTTTTTGGGAATATGGCGGAAGTAAGTAAATACAAATTTGAACATAACCAAACTCTTACAAATAAGTTCCACGTCATCCTTATGTTTTTTTAAAAAAATCCTTTTATTACTAATATTTAATTGCTAAATGTATGAATATTAATTTATTCTTGATCATGTTTCCATATTCTAATTCATTCATTTCATTTTAATCAATAAATTCATTAATTTATGATAGTTCTTTAATGTCACTGTAACCGTATGGTAGTTTTTAATGTTTGCTAATCAACAATTGTACGCGTGATTGACGTTCATATATTTATTATTTAATTTATTTACTTTCCAGATGCAATTGCAAGTTCTGAGAATGTACGTGTTGCACCATCGTTGCGTAGTCAAAAGGGTATGTGTCTCTTAAATAAAATAAAAGTAATCAATGGCCATTTTCATTAATGTTTTTATCATGATTTAAGGTGCAATATGGACAAAGCAACCGTTGAATTTTGATTGGTGGGAGATTGATTTGGTATTTAGAGTAACTGGTCGTGGAAGAATTGGCGCTGATGGTCTTGCATTTTGGTACACGGCTGCAAAAGGCGCTTACGATGGAACAGTCTTTGGTAGCTCTGATATGTGGAATGGTCTTGGAATATTTTTCGATTCATTTGACAATGATAATAAACATAATAATCCATATATAATGGCTGTGCTAAACGATGGAACTAAAGTTTTCGATCACACTAAGTAACAATTCCATTTATTTAATAAAATTTCACAATAATAATTCTTTACTTTTGCTCTGCATTATTGCTAATCATTGTAAGTGTTTGTATTTTTTTTTCTTTTTCATTATCAGTGATGGAACAACTCAATTACTTGCTGGATGTCTGCGAGACTTTCGTAATAAACCATTCCCAACTAGAGCACGAATTGAATATTATCAGAATACTTTGACGGTATGCGAAGAATATTTATATTCAATTTTTTAATATTAATTGAATAATATAATTGGATGATGATGAAATACAAAAATTTCTTAACAGTTACTGTTTCATAATGGAATGACAAATAGCGATAGAGATTATGAAATGTGTTTCCGCGCGGAAAATGTCATTCTGCCTAAAAATGGTTATTTCGGAGTATCTGCAGCAACTGGTGGATTAGCTGACGATCATGATGTTTTGCATTTCCTAACAACGTCTTTACATCCACCGGGACAAATGGCAATTGATCAACACACTAATGCCGATGAGCAGGCAAGAATTAGCCAAGAGTACCAGGATTATCAAAAGAAATTGGACCAACAAAAAGAAGATTATAAAAAGTAATTAATTTATTACTGTATCAATATGAATGATTTATTTAATCGTAATTTATTAAAATTATTTTACTTTTCTTTCAGGGAACATCCAGAACAATCTCATCTTGATAAAGAAGAATTAGACGATTGGTATGAATCAGATAATCAACGTGAGCTTCGGCAAATTTTCAGTGGTCAAATGCAAATATTCGACGTTTTACGTAATTTAAATCAAAAACTTGATGAAGTTGTTGGCAGACAAGAGCGAACATTGAGTTTAATATCTCAAGTTCAAGTTGGCGGTGTACAAGTAAGCGGTGGACAGCAATCAGGCGGTCAACCAGTGCAATTAATCGACACAATAAGAAGACAAGAAGTGGACGCTGTACTCAGCAATCAAAATATTATTTTAAGTACTGCTCGTGAAATTAAAACTTTCATTGGAGATGTAAACTCTAAGGCTGAGACAATTTTACACAATCAAGCACGAGCTCCTACTGCTCAAGTACAACCAATGGGTTATGATTATCAATCACTTATATCAGAAATGAGAGATACATTAAATCAAGTAAAGCGAGATATTGCACAATCTTATACAAAACTTAGTGGCGATGGACAAACTGGTAATTGCCCAACAATTAATTGTCTCAGTACTACAGTCTTTTTATTGCTTCTCGTTGTTCAAATGATTATAATGATTGGTTATAATATATATAGAGACAACAAGGGGGCACAAGCAAAGAAGTTTTATTGAGATTCTATTATATAGATTAAAATGTTTTCCATAATTAATTAATGGAGTATGATTGTTTTTTTATTTTTGTGGAAAATGAGAAATGGCCGATGAAACCCAACATTTTTATATATTTTTTTTTTTAATAGATATCATTTTTCATATCATTTTTCTACGTATCTATCTATAATATATACATACACTCATATAAATAAATAAAGTTGGATCTCTATCTCTTTCAACAGCTCTAAAATATTTTCATACTTGTTTTCAAGCATTGAGCAAAAAAGTTATATTTTTTTTTTAACTAATACATAAAATTTGTTGATTCAGCTCAAACGTTTCTTTATTCATTTTTCATTCTTGAGCTCGCACATGGATATTATTCCAAAGAATAAAAAGAATATTAAAATCAGATCTTTTTTTCCTTGCTCAACATTATTATGTTTAAAATATTCTTCAATTTCTTTAACATTTATCAAAGCGTTTATTGGTGTATTTATTTGTATTTTCAATCATATATTCATGTTCATTATTCAATTATTGACCGTACGATTCGGATATTAATGCGATTATATTTTTTTTTCTTTTTTTTTTTCTATTCATAAACAATGAATTAAATTGTAAATTTTATAACATTAATCCCATCCGCAATGTCTCAGTGTCAAAATGTATAGTAATATGAAATAAAATGATAATAATTAAATAAATGAGTCCAAGAAGTGACTGGAAAAATTAATGAAATAAATTATTCACCTCTTCATATTCTATCAAGACATTGTTTATAAACGTAAATAATCAATCTATTATTTTGTTGATAGTGAAATAATAATTATTTTCCACACCATGTTGACATTATACATACATAACGTCGATTAAAATTATATACGATATCAAACATAAAATTCTGCATCACTATATCGCTCTCTCGAGATTCTAAATGGTTATTGATGTTGTTATTGCTGTGATAAATTACTCGCACCTCTTTCCAATTAAAATTGCTATTTGATTTAAAATTTAATGCCCTGCAAAAAGATATTTTGATTTCATATAAATTTTATTTTATTATAGTTATGATAGAAAATCAAATAAAAAAATTCAAAGGATAAAAAAAGACCACTATGAATAATAATAAATTAAAATGTTTAATATTCAGGTTTTAATCATATTTAGAGATGAATTATGAAACAAAACTTTCTATTAATCTGCTGTTAACTGATGACACGAATTAAGTGGCCATCGAAGTGCTACTACTCGAATATATAAGTAACAAATAGGCCAAATGAATGGAATAGAAGTGCATTAGATCGTATAAATTAAGTGCTCTTGTCTACATATACACGTATATGTTACTCATGCTTTGGCAGAGCTGAAGCAATTGTATTAAGGGCATTTCGTGAGCTATTGTGGGTGGGTACATGGAGTTTCTATGGATAAAATGATCACGAGTGAGGGGTTAAAATTGAAATTTATTGTGTGCATAGATGACAACAGCGAATGGGAATTTTACTCGACACAGTGACTTTAGTTTTTCGCCACAAAACCTTTATCATTTCCCATTTGACATTAATGCACAATAAATTTTTACTCATCGGCAAACGCACTCCTATAATTACACCATCAAATGCTTAATATTAGTTAAAATAATTACATTTGTATAAATTTACTAACATCCATAATGAATTAATTCAAGTGCAACTTATTTAAACGTTGAATAAATTTCATTTTTTTAAATTAATATAATTGCTCACAAATTTATTTACAATTAATATATAATAATTTTTGCAATTTGAACATATAAACCATGCAATTGGTATATTTAAACCATTAAATCTTATTTAATTAAAAAATTCGTCAGTAATCTACGACTGGAGTTTTTCCAAAATATTTTGTCACTATTTTTTCTCAATGAAGTCAACGTCAAAGGATTTGATTTCAAAAGGATAATACATCCTTGCTAATATATTAATATTATTCTTCTATCTGCATCAGTGGAAGTCATACATGATAATGAAATAAATTATATAGCGCCATTTTTCTTTTAATTGTATTTTTTTCCACAGACTTTGTTCATTGCTCATTCGTTCGGTTGTTTTATTTTTTATTACAAGTGGATATATATGTACATATATCGAGGGGGTGTGTTAGATAGTAGCCATTGTGGTTACGAACCACCCACTCATATTAAAAAAAATCCATGTTGACTCCCTTTTACGTTGTTTAATACAGATTTAACCAATAGCAGCAGACAATTTTGGAGCGCAGAATCCAAGTGAAATTTCACCCTCCTGATGAAGAGGATCATGTTGGAATTCCATTGGTAAATGTCTTCAGCCAATAGAGAGAAAATTGTTTGTGATATCGATCTCTATTGTTATGAAACATTGTTAAATTATATGGTCCTTTTATTTTTTATTATCATTTTTTAGATGTAAAATATTTTTTATTGGCCTCTGATGCCACGAACTATTTCTCATATACCAATAAATAATATGTATATGCACGTGAAATAATTTTTTTTTGGCAATCTGAAACATCCATATAAAAGATAATTGAGTAAATATTATTGTTTATACAACAAAAAAAAAATGGACTGATGCTTTTGAATGTGAAAAAATGAATAACTCACACTCTGACACTCTAAGAATAACAATAAAAAAAAAATCCATTGTTACCAAATGAAAAAGGGTGTTAATATATGTTGTTACAACCAACCCACCACATAAACATTCCATTAAGTGACGAGAGTGAAATAATAAAAATCTAAAACGAAAAAAAAATATATATTAAAGACACACACCAGATATTTTAATATATAAAATTTATAATATTAAACATACAAATATAAGAAAGAAATGAATTTTATTATTTTATTTATATATAAAATCACATAACGATAATACTAAAATGATTTACCAATTTATTTTATCGATAGTTTCATTCATTTATCAATTTAACTTCATTCTTGACGTGAAATTTATTCTTAAAAAATTTCAAATTCATTTCAATTGAAAGGCAAACTTTTGCGGTATATTTTTATACATATTTTATATGTATATGCTTGAATGAAATCCGCCCATTTCAATATGAATCTCATTCCCATTCGATTGAACATATCTGAAACATATATATATATATACATATATAGATACATTTTATAAATGAAATGAATATTTACTGTATCGATATAACAAAAAGCTAGGGAGATATCTATCATTTGCGATGCTGGGGCGTGTCCAATCGCTGATAGTGCAAGCACTACATGTACATATGACTGAAGAAATGACAATAATACATAGCTATATACATGAAATATATAATAGAAATATTTTATTACTCATATCGTATTTGTTGGGAGTCATTTCAATTGAAAAGAAAATTTTTATATCCAATCAATACTAATATTCAATATATGTGAAGTATAAAAATAAATGAAATAATTTAATTCTGATATTGAAAATAAGCAAAGAAAAAAAAATGAATCCTAATTTAAATTTGAGAATAAAAATTAAAAACAAATTTATGAATTATTTGTTGTCTATTGGTAATTATTAATAAATAATTTATTTATTTTTATATTATCTCTTGAATAGCTCATTAATGAATCCAACTCTGTGCCAACGAAATGTTAATCATCAGGGTATTTATATGTCATGGAGATACATTATATATAGCAGGAGAAAAAATGAAGAGTGAAAAATATAGGGTGAAGAGAAAAAAAGTTGCCATCACTGTGTGCCATTAATTTAATCTATTTTTTTTTTCTTGCTCTTTTAGACATTCGCAGTGATGCACAGGAGGAAGGCGAACGTCTATAGATCAACGATGTTTTTGGTCGAATGGACCAAAAGAGGGTGCTTATACTATACGTATATAAGTGGGACATGGAAAGAAAATTGAAGTTTAATTGTAATTAATCGCTACTGTATAAGATCCATCTCTATAATATCAATTATCTTGTATTAATTATTGTAAATGCTAAATGGTCTGAATATAATATCAAAATATCTTGGCAAATATCTACAAATTTACTTATATGCATATGAATTTATATGTATATAATAAAATTAATGTGAATGAATAAACATAGCTTTAAAAATAGCAAAATGTACTTAAGAAAAATAGAGAAAATTACATGTTTAATTTTTTTAGCACACCCTAATATACATATGAAGTATGGGTATAAAGATAATAAATAATGAGTATATGGATAAAATGATGAGGGTGTTAACAACCCCGATATTGGTCCAGTGAGGGTTATACTTATATGTTATAGGTATATATAAGTTTTATATTTAACGGTCCCCGAGACATTTCAATCGGGTTGAACAGTTGGTCCCCAGAGTCGGATTAGTACAGCTAGACTGATCACGGATTTCATGTACTCGTTTAATTTTTATTTATTATATTATATATGATCAATGATCATATATTTCCTATGACTTCTATGATGATAAATATTTTATAATAAAAACTGTAAGGAATCTTGTGAGTATATAACAACAATTAAAATCGAAATCCATATAGAAATAAACTAAAAATTAAAAATTTCGTCTACTCAAATCATTTTTGTTAATTCTAAATTATTTATATATTATTGAAAGAGTTACGAGACTTTAAAGAGCTAAATATATATTCATATCAGAACTTTCCGGCAGTTAGAGATGTAAATTCACAAAAAAGTTAGCAGAAAATTTTTCAAGTTTGCTTTTAAAAACATTTAAAATAAATCTAAATCATTCCTATCTCTTTTAATCTGTAATAATTATTAAAATTAAATTTATCTGAAATATTCTTCAACAAAAATGTCCCGTGTATATAATACATATTTCTTTATATATGTATATAAACACACGATATCTCTTACGTCCCTTATAAGATTCGCAGGGGTTGCAACAGTGCGCATCGTCTCAGTACATCCTGTTCCGGTTTCCGACAGCAATTTTTACGATTCTACTCCTCAATACATTATTCCACACTAACACAGACATAAATATATACATCTTTGCATTGTGAAATAAAGCAAGAAGATGATTCTATACGAAATCTGAAAAGTTAGTGATGCGTTACAAGGGGGTTTGTTCATGTAACTTTGAATCTATCAAAATATATCTGTATATATATACATATATATATGTATAATATACATATATATATACTTACATACATATATGAATAAATATGGGAGCGTACGTACAAGCGTGACATCCAGGGTCCATGCATGAACATCAGAGGGGGTTTATAAAAATCATTGAATTGGATAAAGCAAGACACAATTTTGTATATGTATATATACACATATCCGTTGTATGTATGTATATACAAGCAAAAATCACTGTTAGTCATTTGTCAGGAGGGAGCTGGGAATCTTCTTCATTTTCCCCTCTCGATTGCTCATTCATTTTTCGTATTTTGTCTATATCACTACACACATCGTTCCATGTGCATCTTACTTTGACATTATCAGCAATGGAGTATATCAACAGGACAATAAGACAAACTTTGTCATCTCATATCGAGTCCTGTATCATCAAATCACAACGGAAGTTGACCATTTGTCCTGCCACGTGGCTCATAATTTCATTCCTCATGAATTTCCGCTCCACCACTTTATATGTCACGATCCTGCAAAAATATAAATTGACAGTCATTAACAATTACGTTCTATCTAAATATATATAAAATATTTTATAGCATATATACATATATGTACTATAAATAAATATTAATTTATGTGTTACGCTTAAATTTTTCTAATGACGTTGAAAATAATTATGATATACAATTTTTGATTTTTATTTTTATTGCATTTATAAATATATGTAGAAATGAATAAATATAGATAGATGGGTAGAATTTTTATATGTTTCAATGACGTTCCCTTATTCTCAATACAGCAAAAGGGGATGATGATAAAACATAATCGTAAAGTATATGAGGTAGAAGCGGCATTTGAATATATAAATAATGTACAGCTCGTTTGAAAATGGCTCTTAGAAGGGTGCTAATATCGGTTACAATTCATGGCGTACATACTTACATGATCCATAATTTTTCATGTTCACTCTGTTGCTGCACTACTGAATATTAATATATTCAAACTAAAAAAAAAAAAAAAAATACATTTATATAAACATTAATAATATGTAAAAAATATAAAACCTTAATACATCTCTAGGTCATTTAATTAAAAATTTTACATATTAACTTGAAATAAATACTTCAACCTGAATAATAATATATTGAATTGCTTTCAAAGGACAGATTGTCCCTCATAAACACATACATAACATAAAAATAGAATATATATATTTCTTTTTATGTATACACATATAATATATATACGAATAATAAATGAATTCATTGGTACGAGCAAAACCTCTCAGAAAAATGAATTTATTCGTTGATTTATTTCTATAAGAAGATGACGTCAGTTTCCATCTATAAATCATGGTGATGATGGGCAATAGAGAAAAGCCAACTGGCACAATTTATCTCACAATCAACAAATCAATAAATTTATAGAACAATGAGTCTTCATTGTATATATACAAAGGAATATTGATACAATTATTTTCCTTATTGTTCATGCACGAAAACTTGCATTGTAAATATTCATACAATATCCATTGTCTCTTGTTTATGCCTGATGTTCAGCATTGTTCTAATGAGAAAAAAAGTACATCATTATACATTCATAATTTGATAAATGAAATAATAAATTGCCATTTCATCATGTATTATTTTAATACATACCCTAATTTCCTCCACTTAGATATATTTATATTCATTAGCTTTATGCGAATATAAATATAAATCATTTTTATATAATTAATAGTAAACTTTTCAAGTCCTCCAAAGCATGTACATATAATTAGCTACTTATATTTGAAGAAATATATTATATGTTTGATTTCATTTCTATTTTTTGTAGTAACAATTGTTCCATTTCAAAGAAAAAAAATAAATAAAACATTTACTTTCTATTCCATATATGAATCCTGGAAATATTATTATAAATGTCTTAGCAAATGTCACAGTCGCACAAAGTTTTGCAGAACTTGGTCCTCCTATATCCGTCGGTTTGGATAAGGTTTTAGGGGAAGCAAAAGGCGAGAGGAAGCAAGAGAAATACGAACGAATCAACGGATTGTGGAGATGGCAGAGTAGAATAGTTGGCTCCAGACCCCCTGGCGCCGTCTCGTCGCGCCCAGATTTTTTTGGCAAAACATCCAACCAACTACTGGGTTATATAGCGAAATGCCAGTCTTTTTTTTTTTTTTGGTCATACTGCTATGCACAATCTTTCAATGTTTCAATATCGAGTATACACCACATAGATATGAAAAGCTTGCGAGATCATTGCAAGCTTCTATATATAGCTTCTCTGAGGTAAAAAATTCCAATTTCAAGTCATGATTCATGTATGTAAATAACTTCCAACAGTTCTGCAACAATTAAATCATAAACATTTATATAATTAAACAAATAAAAAACTGGAATCAATATTATATAATTATTATTCATCATGAATAAACATAGAAAAATGGATTATTATATAACAATTTCTGATGTGCCATCTTTAAATATTATTTATGATATTGAAGAAGAAATGAATTGGTAAATTTATTTGTTAAACTTTTAGCAGAAGTTTGTTATTCCCATGTATAATAAATATATTATTCAACTCATTGGAGATATTCACAGGATCTGTCATTTGTCACAAATCGCCCCCAAAATAAGAGGGCGCAAAAGATAAAAATCAACTCATTTCAGGGGGCAAATGGGTAGCAAAAACTAACCATAACTCTCCACGTCTGTGTCTCTTTGTACCATCATCCCAGACCTTTACAGCTAAAAGCAATAAATACACAAAAGCAAAAGTCGAATGACTTGGTTAATATAGCTACTTTTCCTTTTATCAATCTATACATACATATAATACAAAACACAACCAGAAAACTCCATACTTACCTTCCCTTATATTTTTGTTTTCTCTATCTCATCTAACAATACATACTCATATATGTACATCTACAGTATGTATACAAAAATATAATATAAAATACAAGGCATGTATATGTATCTATTCTTTTGTTCTCATTTTATAAGAGATAACGTTTTTTTTTCTTTTCCATTTTCCCCACGTACATACATACATACATACATATACAATATTTATTATGTAGGTTTCCATCTACAAAAGTTTGGCCATTAATGTTGCCAGAAAATTTTATCGCTACTTTCATATATCGTTCTGGTGTTCGTAACCCTGCAATCGTTGCCGTTGTCGTCAATGTCTGCATCACCCTTGTATCATTCCCTGCCCCCCGGTTCAATAAGACGCCTACGATATCGTAAAACCAAATTATCTCTCCAATGTTTCACAACTGTACTATAACCTCACAAATTATCTCTATGTTCAAAACTAGCAATACTATTATATATAAAACATTAGAAAATGTTATATATAAATTTAGAAAATTGTTTTTCTAATGTTATTATATGAATAATAATTGTTTAAAATTTTTAAAATTGTTTTTTTAAATTTTTTCTTCAAAATACTAGTGACATCTGTTGTCAGCATTTCCCAATCTTTATAATAACCTAATGATAAAGTTGGTTTCTGTAAAGTTGAATTATCGATAGGTGACATAACCTCATTTCGTATGGATTTTTTTTTCTTATTTTGGGAGAAGAATTAAAAATGTTGAATCAAAATCGTGTCATATGCATCAACTGTACTTATGTACACTGTAATAAGTGTATATATTTACGTTGATAACTGGTTGTGGATGTTTTTCATGCACCTCAAATAGGTTATTTATATGTAAAACAAATGTATGTAACCCCGAGGTATATATATGAATATACTTATTATATATAGTGGGCTGAGAAATGATGGTTTTATTTATTATTACATTTTCGCAAGACATTTTACATTACACACCCACATGTGATATGATTTTATAATCGAATCGAATAATTGATTAACCAATTTGTTGATTCTAATAAAGTAAATGAAAGTTTTTTCTAATTAACATTACATATTGTCAATGTTGGTAAGATCATATTTTAAGTATCAATTAAATGATGCTTCTTATGAGATCACCCACTAATTTATTATTGTTTTTTATTTTCAAGATCCGCAATTGATAAAAGCGATGTACATTGAGAAAAAGAAGTACTTATATGTGAACCAATGACATAATCTATAAAAATAATCTACAAAACCTTCATGTAAATGTTTATTTATTCTTATTAAAAACACATGTTTGCATCTTCTATCGGTTTTTGTACAGATTAAAAAACCGTTAATTCAATAGTAAAGTTGAATTAAATAAACATCTCAGTCTGTATGTAAAGTTAAATTTTTATCAAAAATACGTATCATTTATTATTATAATATTATTTATCATATTCAGGTGTTGTGTGATCATCGGACGAATGGCACGATCCATGGATATTGCATTCATACATGAATATATACATATTATTATGTTATTATGAAGTATATGCACAAAGATAGTCATTCATAATAACATTATTGCTCAACATATTACTTGAAATTATTTTTGGCTGTGTTTTAAGACATTTCCACACCTCATCGCTGACATCATTTGGTATTTAAAAATTTATTTCTTTTTCTTTAACAATTTTACAATGTTTATATACATAAGTTATATATGCATTTAATGTTGTGATATTATTTATACATGTATAAACAATGCAACAATACATGCATAATATATTATATGTATCTTGCATAAATAATTTTTGATTTACAATGAATTATTTTTTTTTTCTTTTTGTATTATTATGCGATTTACTTATATAGTATTATAATGATTTTCAGGAATTTGATATTGTATATTTTACATGCGTACGTACGTGTACGTGAAAGTGTATATATGTATATTTTATATATGACAGAGGTTATTATATTGAAGCGAAGGCGTAAGAGATAGATGTTGAGATGGGAGAAGGGGTCCAACAAGCAAGCAAAAGAATAAAAAAAAAAAAAAGAGACATGGTTCTCTGAATGGACGAGAGTTTGCATGACCAAATTTGGCGCGTTCCTGTGCATTCTGTGACAGGAAAGAAATGTCATAAACATTCACGTTCATTGCTGGATTTTTCGTACAGTTAATTGTAATTCAATTAATATAAATATTTTGATTTGCGAAAATGTTATTTAATTTTATAGGATTAAATTAAAATCGTGGGCGTGATGAAAATATTTTTTATTAATTTATTATAGAATTAAATTTATTAATTGGGTAACAAGCAATTTGAATTCAAATTAGAATTATATACATCTTTGAGTTTAATATATAAAATTTAATATTGCTTATGTAAATAAATAATTTTGATAATTAAATGTGGGTCGTCGCAAAACTATAACGGGAAGTCAAATCCACTGAGCTTGGAAATGATATTTTTAGAAAAATGAAACGATTGTTTGGATTGGTTACATTTGTATCACATATCAGGGATGTATTATCATTTTATTGCGCCATAATAAATTTAATACATCATTTATATTTTATAATAACTATTTTTTCATGCTAAATAATTTTGAATATTCTACAATAGATAAAAATTTGAAATGAAGAATTGAAATATATAAATTCCAAAGTTATTATCAATTAAAATTAAAAAAAAATAATGGCGGATGAAACTTGGGGTCACGTGATACCAAATTGTTATTCCTCATGTCTACGTACCTGAAAGCTTACTCAACTCGGCGGAATGACAAGGGATTGGACTGGCCCAGAGAGTTGCAAGAGTGTTGTGTGCTAAGCAAGTAAAGAGTTGTGTAGAGTGACAAATTATAGGAATTGAGAAAAAAAAAAAGAAAAAAAAATAAGAAACAATTACATATTGAACAACCTAACTATTTCATGCCTGTATATAATGTGAATGGTGAGATAAACAATAAACAATTTACTAAATTTATGAATCATTAAATTAAGCAAACATATCTATATGAACATTTTATTGATTTTTTTTTTTCTGAGATTCATGAACAGATGGGCGTGCGCCGCTCATTCCAAGCTTAAACTTGCTAACGTTGTATAAATTTTCGTACCTCTGTGCTCAAAACTAAATTCATATCTCAAATCATTAATAATTATCTATCATTCATTATTCCCTGTAGATAAAATATCATCGTAAATGATAATCAATAATTAATCCAATGAAATATCCTGAAAAATTGTTTGCGATTATTGTGGAAATTAACCTCAAAATTCGCTCTTGTGATGCAGCAGCAGCAGCGATTTTCTCTCGAAATAGAAATGATTCATAAACACACGCGTAATAATTGACAAGTCAGACTGAGTGTGAGTATATACATGAATATATATATATATATGTACATACATATAAGTATATGTTTGGATTAAATCTATGTATGTTTTCTTCTTTCATTTTTTTGCTTTTTCAATTTCTTGGAAATTGTCCAAAGCGTCATCAACACGCTCAAGTGTCTCTTATTTAATTTGTATGCTACATAAAATTCTTTAAATTGAATATGTAAATATGAAATAATAGGTAGATATGATTTCTTAAATCAGATTTATGAGATAAGCTAATTAAGTCAATACAAATCCGAGACCTGCCGCCATCCGCCTCCGCCCTATGTACAAATAAATACATAATTATTGACCACATACATATAATGGTGGCTTAAGAAACTTTTATTATATATACATAGTCAATCCTATTCATTGAAACTCTCAATACTTAATAATTATAATACTCAAGTTGATTATAATACCCAGTCACAGTATGATTGTAATTATCCTCCATTTATTTAAGTATCGTCTTAATGATTTATTGTGGCTTTTCTTGAGGGATAATAATATGAAAGTTTTCAAAATAGTTATGAAAATAATTCTTTAGTTCTTCATGGGTAATGAATATTATTTAATAAATATATTTTATCACTTGTAGTGACTTCCTCATAAGCTTTTTTCCTGGTAGGAATAAAAATAGTCATTTCAACAAAGACGTGATGTCCGTTCAAATTAAACATTAACGGAAAATTTATTTCCGGTTTATGACACTTGTCATAAATACAAATAATTATTCATTCTATTGTGCATATAAAAATATACCGAAAATTTATGCATTTATATACTTTGAATGAATTATTTTTACATTTTTTCTTCGGTAGAAAAATATTTCAATTTCTTTTGATTCAGTTATTACATATTGTTTTTCTTTTTTTTTTTTCTTTTTTTATTATTTGTGGGGATTGTGGAAGAGAAAGAAATTGAAGCTTGTTTATGGGCTGCTGCTTCATGCAGGTGCCAGATGATTGGTGGTTAGATATTCAGTGGGTAACTCTTATTTTCTCCAACTTGATTTAGTACACAACCTAACCTCACTTATTCTTCACCATCGCTGTCGTCAGTACCTAAACCAATCCCCTTGTTCGACGCATGGAGCGATCGTGAGCCTTTCAAAGGGGATGAAATTCAAAGCAATTTCGTGCAATCATCCAATTTTTGTCAGCTACATCGTCACAATGTAGATCTATATCCATTTTTTCAACTTCTGTTCGTTCTTTATCATTAATCTAAATAAGTTTATGAAACAGGAATAATAAATATTCGAATGGAAAAATAAATTTTTGTTATATTCTGTTATGTAAGTATTTTTATATTTTTGTTGTATTAATTCAAAAGTTATTCACAGTCTTTTTTTTTTGTACACAGAGATAATCCAGATGTTCAATTGAAAAGTGGCTGGCAGTGCTAATTAAATTTTATATGGCATATTTGTGATGGACAAATCAATATTCTGCTTTTTATTCAGAGCTTATTTAGTTTAATTATTGAAATATTTATCCTGGATCATTTTTATTAAGACACTTCAGTTCAAAAATTAAAATGAAAATTGAATGAATGTAATCAGAGATTTTTTAATTATTCTTTATGAGCTTGTCATCGGGTAATGTTTCATTATTAAATTCAATATTGCAATATATTATTTAGCCAAAGTAATAAAGTTACATTTGTGATTATTGATTTTGAGGATTATTGTTGTTATTTTTTGTATTTATCAGATGATGGATGTCATGTATAGTGCAAATTGAATAAGGAAACTGTGATGGCGATGAAGAAGAGGGTTGATAAAAGACAGGGATTGAGTTGCCTCACCTGGCCTCAGATTTCTCTCATTGATGCATCAGTTGCCAAGCTTTTAGTCAATCTCCCTTCATCACAATACTTATATTTTGCTCAGTTGTCCACCATATTTAATCTAAGACCACCCCTTGTTTGTCTAGTTTCAGATTACGATTCATCTAATGGATTGTCCTTTTATCATATTTTTTTTTATTTCACTATATATCTCGTACAAACTGTATTTATCTCGATAATTCTTTAAACGTTCAATATTTACAGATAGATATTAATAAGAAATTTTTATTTTCATTTTTGCTATTTTTCTTTTTTTACTATCTTTAATTTAATTAATTTTATTTATTCTTCGGGGAAAATCATTTATGATTTTGATATTAATTTAAAATTCATTCACACAATTATTTGTCTCTGATTATATAGATAATTTTTGTGCTTTTATGCGAGTTACGTTGTGGGAGTGTTTCGATGAAAAGGGGAGGTATTTGATTGAAGTGGATTAAAGCAGGATTTATGTCTGATATAAACGATCACAACCCAAAGTACGTGTCTAACGAGCCCATTACAAGATTATACACTACTATATATTACATATATACATCCTATATATAGGTAACATCACATATGTATACATTTTTTTTTATATTGAATATTTATTATTACTTTTGATCATGTGGGAATAAGAAAAATATTGAATGATAGAAAATATTTATTTTTGTATATAATATGAAATTTTATTTTATATTTGGACACTCTTGAAAAAGAAAACTGAGGTTTAATTTAAAATTTTGTCAATCATATTAAGTGAATAATTTCAAGATCAAGTGGATAAAATAATTTGTTTCTTTCATTCAATGACAAAAAAAAAAAAATTAATTTATTAAGTAAATTTGCTTTAATTCTTCTCATCATATTGCATCAAAAGACATTTTAATAGTTATTATTTTCTCGAAACAAAGTGACAAAAACCCAAAAAAAATGGCACATTAAAATTTATTTAATAATACTAATTGACAATAGATCTACGTATATATTTAAAAATTAATTATTACTTTGGAATTTAAATATATTTACAACAAATAATCTCAAAAATTGAAAAAAAAAAAAATAATTGTTCATCTTAGAAAAAATGAAGAATAAAATAAAATTTAGTTGAAGAGCTTGAAAAGAGGGTGAGAAATTACAGGTACATGTATCTATGTAGCATCGCCAGAGCGTCTCGGCGCCAAAGCGTCGCGGCGCCACCCCCTGGCGCCCGTCACGTTGTCGCCATACTCACCCTACTGCAAAATCCTTCAGCATCCACCACTTCCTATCTGTTTTCTACTCTCGCCGGGATGTTATAAATATATATACATAGGCACATATACATATAAACATATATAAAACGGTTGTTAAAATGTGTATGTGCAAAGCCTGCGGATAGCTTGAAGTGCAATTGCCATGGATGATATATAAAAAAATTGATTCTTCCCTAATCTTCTATTAATTCATCTATAATATTTGTATACATTTATTAATCAATCAAGAATATTTTTCTAATTAATAAAATAAATATTAATCAAATTGAAATATTTTATTTTGCAGATTTACAGTTTATTGCAGAAGGACGTGGTATTTATTTAAAAAATAACATCAAGAAGACAATTAAATTCACTGAGGTGAGTTTTTAATTATTTCTTTTTTATTTTTTTATTTAATATAATAATAATATTTAACATAAAACCAAGTTGAATAATGATTATTTTTATAGATTTATTTAAATGGAAAATTCAATGAGCATTTTATATTTTTTTTAGTGATATTATATAAAAATATATTTATGAATGGTGGAGAAATATTGTCATGTTGGAGTTTTAGAATCAATGTTGAATATAAAAAGAAAAAATAAGTCATGGATGATTCATCCGAGTGTGGTGATTGACGAGAATTGCAATTCTTCCCCTCAACGATGGTGAACACCAAGTGAAATTCATCGTAACGAGTCTATCGTAAAATGCCTCATCTCATTTTACCATATAGTTTCGCCTCTTTATCTCATCCAATGTATGAAGATGATGATGATGCATACACATGCAATGCTATCCAATATGAGAATACTTCTGCACCGTAAAATTTATAAACATGACACTTAATTGCGACAAATACTGCCCGTTAAATTTGAATAGGCACGCGATTATGAGCGACAGCTAAGGGTGTAGGCTTTATTTTAATATGTATGTGTATATTGAAGACAAAAAATTGTTATCGCGAATATAATTTAGACTTTTATCACGTGTGTTTTTATTGTTTTATCTGACAGTATTGAAATTGTTTCTGACATATTTTTTTTTCTTATCAAATTTTGGTTTTTATTATTTATCGGTATTTATTACCAATTCTATGTACTCTATTAGAATATATTTATTTCCATTTACGATCTTTTAGCTTTCTTCATATACGTGCAATATATTATTTGCACGATTTATATCCCATTATAGAACAATTTTATATAACCTCAAATTATGTATCTTCATCTCCTTTTGGCTTTTGTATATTTTTATCATCATTTTATTTATAAATTTATATCGAATTATATTTATTCACGGTTCGGTGGGTTTAATATATACAACAATTACGGATATTTTGTGATAATTTTTCTAATTTATCATCAGTAAAAAAAATTAGTATACAATTGCAGAGATTATTTGTGAATTTCAATCAATTAAATGTCCAATTTATTTTTCATTTTATATATTCTTTAATTAATCAATAAAATAATAAATTAGACGAACCATCAAAATAGATTGTTATAATATCGTACAATTAACTAAAGTTTATATATATTTGTTCATCACCATAATTTTTTGTTAATTTGAGACAGTATTTAATTTTTATTTTTAGTCTAAATATTTATAAATAGATAGATAAATTAACAAAGTATAACATAATGATTGGATAATCATTAATAAATAATTTTATCAAGGAAACGAAAAACACTATCGAAAAAAACCCCATGTAGAGTTACCCTTAATGTTCTAAAGGCAACATTGGACCCCCCATTATTCTCTCTTTTTTTTTTTCTATTCTTTATTTTTCTATATTTCAACTTTCGGTGAAAAGTGACGTTGCATAAATTGCCTGTACATCTCAATTCACCCCCAACAGTGACCATTCCTTTACACGTCATGCCTCTGAGTGACATTAAACTCTATATAACCCCCTCATGCGACCCCCATTATCGTATCCCTACACATACACACGCATAAACAACCTCCCTTTATTTTACGTAATGTCTTGTCGTCTTTGCGCTATTGGAGACGAATTTTTATGAACACCAACCGTGTTTTATTAACAATAAATACACGTGCGTTTAATATTTATAACAAAACAATTATTTCCTATATATATACATATATATTTATTTGTATCTTCATTTATTCATCAGAATACAATATGAGAATTTTTATTATTAATTAATATATCCCGGGGTGGTAATAAATATAATAAATTAATTGAAATGTTTGTAAGAAATATTTTTTTTACTAGATAGAAAATATTTATTAAGTGATAATTTTGTCAATGTTCGTAAATAGGGATCAGTTTCTTAGAGAACAATTCACGCAAATTTTTTTTTTTTTTCATCCCCTCTTTCACATTGTACACATATATATATATATGTACATATAGGGATGAGGAAAAATAAGTGGATTGTGGAAGGGATATAGTGAAGGGTGAGTTTTGTGAAAAGCTTCGTTTCTTATCCCTCTTCCGCATTGAATACAACGCACCAATGGGGGTGTTTGATGCGCACGCAACTAGGACAAACTGGCGACTGGGTGACCGCGCGTGAGGCCACAGACACATCACTTCTTTGGCGACAGCCGTTGGGGTAACATCCCTGTTCTCTCTAAACCCTGTGGTAGCATCCCCCTCCCATCCTTTCTAATTATTTTTTTTATCTTTACTAAAATTATATTTGGATTTTTTATTTTATTTCATTTATCACTGGATAGTTTGATGTATTATCTGACTTTTTGAAAATTTTATTTAATTTTGTTTTATTTTATTTGCATTATTTTTTTTTTATTAGAATAGAAAATATTTATATTTATTTTTGGGGTTTATTTAATTTGATTGTATAATTTTTTTTGGTGATTTTTAGAGGTTTTGTTTCATTGAGCGAAATAATTTTTTATTTTTTATTAATTTTATTTTTTCGTAGAATAATTTTTATTATTTATTTTATTATTTCCCAACTGTCGCAATTGTTGTGCCTTATTATTACCGTCCAAGTTTAGGTTGGTGCCAAAATAAGTAAGAAATTTATAAATTAGTTTGTTTTGTGCTAGTTGATATTATTTATTTAATTATTACTTTGTTAACTGTCATTTTGTTTCATAATTTTTTGAAATTCGCACGTTATTAAAGCGCGCGCGATTGTCGAAAAGTTGTGATGTACAAATTTCAATTTTAATCCACCTAGTAGCCTTCGATTTTTTGTCAAATTGATAAAGAATCAAAATTATATTTATTATATACATAAAAAAAAAAAATATTTAAGCCGTCCTTTTCACCTAATTGTGCCTTTATTCGTGAATGGAAAATTTTTTTTTATTTAATTTCTCAACTATTATTCCAACAAGTCCGTTCCCAATTTATAAAAAAAAATAAAATAATAAAAACCATCAAGAAGAAAATAAAAACATAAAATTCGGAAAATACAGTTCATTTTATTAATCAACAAACGCAGAAGTAAAAACGCAACAAATAATAAAAATCAACATGACATTCAATTGGTAAGTCAAAAAAAAAAAACAATTTTGGTATTTATAAATGATTATTTTGATTTAGTAATTATAAAAATGTTTAATATTTATTGATGCAAAAGAATATAAATCTCCAGCTAATAAAGGAAGAAGAAGAAAAAAATGAATAAATAAATAAATAGAATACAGAGATAATTATTATAAAGGAATTATAAATTATATTTTAGAAAGGGAAGTGATTTTGAAAAGGTTTTGTAATAGAATATTTTAATACCAGTGTAAATTTCCTTGTCTAAAATAAATTGAAATATGAGGTTCGAAACGTGTATAATTATATTAATTTTTTTCTCAAATTAAAGTTGGGGTCGAATAGACAAAAAAAAAATGCAAAAATAATAATAAATGAAATCAAATATGCTAATAATTATTTTTATTATTATAACATACAAATTAAAATTATTCTGACATTGTTGAATATAATTTTAAAATCAAAACACAAATTAATCTGCAGAATAAAAAGCATCAATAAATTATTTACAAAAGTATAAATATATATTTATATTTATCTATTATGTAGGAATTTATTTCGTTGATTAATTTGTTGATTAATTCGTCCATAGTAATTATAATAACTGTATACATAACGAAAGAGATATTTATATGTTTATAATATATTATTTGTGCGTGTGTGTTGATGACATTTGATGAAGGATCGTGTTTTATTGGGTCATTAATGCGCAAAATTCATCTGAGCATTATGACATGATTTTATCAAGCTACTTTAAACATTCACTTGGTCTTTAGAAACTGTCATCCAACCCCCCTTTTATTCCAGTGAATGTGACACCCTTTATTTTTAAGCTGTGCTGGCTTTTTACTTTGATTCCAGAACTTGCAAATACATTTTGCTTCGTCACATAACCTCAAAAATAGCGGGAATTTTTCCAAACTTATTTTCTGTATTTAATCAACGCTTGAACTGTAATTAAATAATGATTATTTAACATTTAGATATTTTTACAACATAATTTAAATTATTTAAAATCATTTATTACAGTTAATTTTTGGAATTAATTATTTTTTAATCGATTGTCTGGAGTATGCAAAAATTAACGCGGTATAAAATATATTTATTGTGTTTTATACAATGTAAAGTGTTGTTTGATTAATTTATTTAAATTAAAATTTTCATTATTAATTGTATTATATTTATAATTTAAATTTAAATTCAAATTCGTTTAAGGTTTCATCGCTAAAGGGTTATTTGAATATAATTAATTTTTTTTTTGTTTTTCCAAATATATTGATGTTTTTAGATTAATTACCTTGATTTATTGACAATTATTTTGATTAGAAATAAAAAGTGTTTTTTATTTTAATTTGTGTACAGTGACAAATCAATGTTTATGTATTGACTTGTTTATTTTTTATTTTTGTTGATATTTTTTTTATTATTGTTAGCACAGATTTATACTCATAATTGTGCAATAGAATGTGAAATATTTATAATTGAACTTGGTCATCGTGTGGAATTTCAATTTCATTCGGTATATACTAATGCTAAATTAATTCAACTTGGTTTGTGTTTGCTGTTTCGTAATGAAATAAATTTATTTTAATCATTGTATTTAATTTCCAGTCAAGTGAATCTGAGGATTTTTAAACACGCACGAAACCATCAAGGGCAATTAAAATGGCTACTTTATCACTGCGCATCTCTATTCCGGAGAAAAATGCCACGAAAATGATGCAATTTGATCCTAATACATCAATTTATGATGCATGCAGAATAATACGAGAAAAATTAGCTGATGCAACAAATATGGGACAACGTGAGTATAATATTAATAAATTATAATTCGAATTAAAATTATTTTGATGATGAATAATAATTCAATTGGAATTTTTATAAATAGCTAAAGATTATGGATTATTTTTGGCTGATGAAGACGCTAAAAAAGGTGTATGGCTGGAGCCTGGACGAAATCTTGATTATTATATTCTAAGAAATGGCGATTTATTGGAGTATCGTCGCAAATTAAGGACACTTCGAGTACGAATGTTGGATGGAACACTTAAAACCATGTTAGTTGATGACTCTCAACCAATTGCTAATTTGATGGTTGTTATTTGTACCAAAATTGGCATCACTAATCACGATGAGTATTCATTGGTTCGTGAATTTGTTGATGAGGAAACGGAGAATCAAAAACCAGGCAACTTTGGTACATTAACATTGAAACGTCGAAAAGCTGATGATAAAGGCGAGCGTGATGCTAAAATGGATCAATTACGTAAGAAATTAAAGACAGATGATGAAGTAAATTGGATTGATCCAAGTAAAACTTTACGTGAGCAGGGAATTGATGAAACTGAAACAGTTTTATTACGACGTAAATATTTTTTTTCCGATCAAAATATTGACAGTCGTGATCCAGTGCAATTATCATTGCTATATGTACAAGCTCGTGATGCTATTCTTGACGGTACTCATCCAGTGACACAAGAAAAAGCTTGTACATTTGCAGGAATTCAATGTCAGATACAATTTGGTGATTACAAAGAAGATAAACACAAACCTGGCTTTCTTGATTTAAAAGAATTTCTACCCCAGTCATATGTGAAAGTTAAAGGAATTGAAAAAAAAGTATTTGCTGAACACAAAAAGCACATTGGATTGTCTGAGCTTGATTCTAAAGTTCTTTATACAAAAACAGCGCGATCATTAAGCACTTATGGTGTTACATTTTTTCTTGTCAAGGAGAAAATGATGGGGAAAAATAAATTGGTACCACGACTTTTGGGTGTAACAAAAGACTCTGTATTGAGATTGGATGAGAGAACAAAGGAAATTTTAAAAACTTGGCCATTGACAACTGTCAGACGTTGGGGAGCATCACCAAACACATTCACACTAGACTTTGGTGATTATTCTGATCAATATTATAGTGTACAAACTACAGAAGCTGAACAAATCCTTCAACTTATATCCGGTTATATTGATATCATTCTCAAAAAGCAAAAAGCCAAAGATCATTTTGGTATTGAAGGTGATGAGGGTTCTACAATGGTTGAAGACAGTGTTTCACCCCTTAAGTAAGTTTATTTTTTATATTCATCTTTCGTAAAACTTTTATAAATTCGTCTTCCTTTTTTTTTCTCCCTCACCAAAAAAAAAAAATTCCAGTGCATTTCTCACTTTCTTTATTAACATGTTTCTATTAGTATACATTTACACTTTAACCACTGGCTATTTCATTTCATTTGTTTATTTAAACTCAATGAAAGTGTCGTGATGGAACAATTTCTCAGAAATAAACGTCAACAATATAAAAATCATTACAAGTTAATAAATATTTATTATTCAAAGTGGATAATGATTATTTTATGGTGATGGTGGAATGAAAAATAGTGCACTAACATTTTTTTATTTTTCTATTCCAGGGCTACGATCATGCAACATGAAACGAGCAATGTTGGAAAAGGAAATGTGGAGGCAGTTTCAGTGGCCATTCCAGCTGTTATGAGAGCTGGTGGTGATGGTGAGTACTTCATTTTTTTCTTCCCAACAAATCATGTGTGTTGACTATTTCAATCGAACGAAACATTAAACGTTTCTTCGTTGTCAATCCCTTACAACCAACAAAAAAAAATATACATAAATAAAAAAAAATAAGATAAAGAATTATAATTATTATTAATATATTATAAATTTCTGGTGATGGAAATATAGAAGATTATTATTTCGATCAGTCGCGTTGTACAAAAGCATTAGAAATTTTTCCGCTTTATCTTTTATTTTTTCACGAAAGAAAATAATAAATTGAAATAAAAATTATTTATTAATTTTGTATATATTTTAGAGTTTTTTGCTTTCATCGTTCGTAAAGTTACACTTTGTAAATCAAGTAGTGCGAAATTATTTGCAGCAGATGTATGGACGATTGGCTGAATGAAAAATTGCCAGGTGGCCCCAAAATCGCTAATGAACAAATTCATTTTAATAATCCTATATGTACATTAAATATGTAATCATACACATGATATACACTACGAATAGGGTAAGAAATTGTGCATGATAAAAATTTTCAGGAGCACGACCATATGGTACTGGACACATGGGTGGCGCACAGTATACTACTGTCAGTGGACAAGTCAACATTGCGCATGCACCGCCAATGGTAAGGAAAAAAAAAAATAATAATAAAATGCATGAAATTAATCGTTTTTGCAAAAATGTATAAATGCTTTTTCATATAAACGGGAAAAAGTGTCATCGCGTTCCTTAAAAAAAAAATATAATTGCAACAATAACTAATTGACGAATTCGATTTATATTTTCCATGCATAGGCGCCTTCTATTATGGATCAAAAGTAGGTATAAAATTATTCATGGAAAGAAAAAAATTATTTTCCCTTCAATTAATTAATTAATTTTGTAAATTCTTATTATTTAATTTTTTTTTTGTTCTGTAACTCAGTGAATTAAATGTTTCGCGATCGGAATATCTACATATTTATTTTTCATTGTGCTCTTTGGTTGAATTATTGCCAGCATTATTAAAAGAATACAGCGATTATTCATTCTGTTTCGTTTGAAATATTTACGAAAAAAAAAAAGTTAATAAATTCTTGATGCAGGTTCAACAAACCAAGGTCACTTCAGTCCTTAGTGAACCTCAACGTGCCCTACTTTCAACAATTAGTGTTGGTCATGAGATAATTCATGTAGCTGAAACGGAGTTAACAACAAAAGCCCAACTGCCTGAGCTTGGAAATGACCCTGCATCGTTAAAATGGATCGCACAGACAATGGTGACCCACAAGCAAAATGTCGGCACACAAATAGCAGAGATGAATGCAGCTACGGCCCAAGTGGTGACTCTAACTTCAGGTTCAGCTGAAGAAGTTGATCATACAGCAGTGGGTGAAGCTATTTCAACAATCACAACACATTTGCCAGAAGTAACGAAGGGAGTTCGCATGATTGCGGCATTAATGGAGGATGATTCATCTGGTGAACGTTTATTAGATGCCGCGAGGAAACTTTGCACAGCATTTTCCGACCTTCTCCGAGCCACAGAGCCGGAAACTAAAGAGGTAAGACCTTATGTCTCTTTATTATTTAATAATAGAATAGTAAAATAAATAAATTCTGAACATTTATTGTTTTATTTTTTTATTTTAGCCACGACAGAATTTGTTAAATGCTGCGTCCAGAGTTGGCGAGGCATCTCATCAAGTATTAACAACAATCGGTGAAGAAAATGATTCACATCGTGAACTTCAAGACATGCTATTGGCTTTGGCAAAAGCTGTAGCAAACACAACCGCTGCATTGGTCCTAAAAGCTCGTAATATTGCGGCAACGTGCGAAGACTCACAAACACAAAATCGTGTTATATCAGCAGCTACTCAATGTGCATTAGCGACATCGCAACTTGTAGCGTGCGCAAAGGTTGTTGCACCAACTCTTCAATCGCTTGCTTGTCAAACACAATTGATGAATGCCGTTCGAGAAGTAACAAAAGCCGTAGAAAATCTCGTTGCTGTTTGCAATGAAACATGCAATGATAATAATCTTTTGAGAGAATTAAGTGCAGCCGCAGCCGAAGTAAGTCAAACATTAAATGATCTTTTGAATCATATAAGAACAGCAACAAAATCTAATGAACAATGTGCCAAAGAGTCGGTTGAAAATGGCGGAGGTGCAATAGAAACGATTATAGTGGCAACAGATAAATTATTTGCATCGAGCGGCGATGCCGGTGAGATGGTGAGACAGGCAAGAATTGTTGGTCAAGCAACTGCACATTTAATTCACAGTATTAAAGGCGAAGCCGACAGACAAACTGACACAGAGCAACAACGACGACTATTAGCTGCTGCTAAAACACTTGCAGATGCTACCGCTAAAATGGTAGAAGCTGCTAGACAATGTGCGAGCAGCCCGCATAATTCTAAAATGCAAGATCAATTGAAAACTGCCGCTGAACAATTACGAATAGCTACAACTGCTGCAGCATCAACCAAAATAATAACAGCAACAGGAACAACTTTCCAGCATCAATTATCAACGAGCGAAGAAATAATTGTGGACAAGGCATTATTTTCACGTGCAGCACAAGCCATTCATAATGGCTGCTGCAGTTTAACCAGTCCAAATAGTTCTAAACAACAAATCTTGGAGGCAGCGACTATGATTGCTAAACACACAAGTGCGTTGTGTAATGCGTGTCGTCTTGCATCAAGTAAAACAAATGATCCAGTTTCTAAACGACACTATGTACAATCTGCAAAGGACGTGGCGAATTCAACAGCGAACTTGGTGAAAGAAATAAAAGCTCTGGATAAAGATTATTGCGATTTAAACAGGCAAAAATGTTCAGATGCAACAAAACCACTTCTCAATGCCGTTGATAATCTCTGTGGTTTTGCTGGATGCAGTGAATACTTAAAGAGCACAACATTAATACAAACAACTGAAACAATAACTGATTCAGAGCGTGCAATAATTGATGGCGCTTGTGCAATGGTACAGGCAGCAAAGAGTCTACAAGTTAGTCCTAAAGACGAACCAACTTGGCAATTATTGGCGCAACATAGCAAAAATGTCAGTGAATCAATAAAAACTCTTGTTGCATCAATTCGAGACAAGACTCCAGGTCAAGATGAATGTGAAATTGCTATTGAAAAATTAATTGCACGCATTCGTGAATTAGATTCAGCAACGTTGAGCGCTGTGTCATTAAATTTTATACCAAAAAAGGAAAATTCACAGGAGGGTTTTATTGAATTGATGGAGAATAATGTTATTGAAGTGAAAGATAAACTTGAACCACTTAGACAAGCCGCTAAATATAAGCGTGACATTGTTGGACAGTATGTTGAACAAATAGCTGATTGTTGTGAGCCATTAGTTTCCTCAGCTATTGGCGCTGCTTCAAATATGGTTAATTCTAGACAGCAAGCTGTACTTTTAGATCAAACTAAAACTGTAATTGAGTCATTATTACAGTTAGTTTATTGTACACGTGAAGCTGTTAATAAAGAACCTGAAGCAGCGACGATGCTTCACGGTGAAATTGATGAATTGGTGGATTCTACCAAAGACACATTGATGGAATTAGAATCAACGTTAGAATCAATTTCCACTTCACACGGTATTGTTACTGGTTTAATTGAAACAATCTCCCGAGCAATGATGCGTTTGGACGACATGAGAATATCAACAGATTCTGTCGACTCTTATGTTGATTATCAAACAAGAATGGTGGAAGCTGCCAAGGAAATTGCACGATTGGCACAGGAAATGTCAACTAAATCAAGCACAGATGTATCACGTCTTGGTCCATTAGCTGTTGATATTTCTCATAAATACACACAATTAGCTCGCGATACTTCTGGTGCATCTGCAGCTGCATCAAACGCCCAAATATCATCGCGATTACGTCTCGGTGTTCAAGAACTTGGTCAAGCGTGCGCTGATATTGTTCGTGTCGTTGGAGTTTATCAATCATCACCACGCGATACTTATCAACAGAGAGAAGTGTCAGAGCACGGTAAAATTATTACAGAAAAAGTGTCTCAAGTGTTGGCTGCACTTCAAGCTGGTTCACGAGGTACACAGGCGTGTATCAATGCTGCCAGCACTGTATCAGGTATCATTGGTGATTTGGACACGACAATAATGTTTGCTACCGCTGGTACACTTCATGCGGAAAATGAGGGCGATACATTTGCCGATCATCGAGAGAATATATTGAAGACCGCTAAAGCTTTGGTTGAGGATACGAAAACTTTAGTTGCTGGTGCTGCATCATCGCAAGAACAATTAGCGGTTGCTGCACAAAATGCCGTGACAACTATTGTACAATTGGCAGAAGTGGTTAAATATGGCGCAGCCAGTTTAGGCACACAAAATTCTGAGGCTCAGGTTATGCTCATCAATGCAGTGAAAGATGTTGCATCGGCACTTGGCGATCTTATTCACGCTACTAAGGCTGCGAGTGGGAAACCAATTAATGATCCAAGCATGGCCCATCTTAAAGATTCAGCTAAGGTTAGTTGTGATTAGTAAATTTTTTATTTTTTAATATAAAATAATATGGTTTTTATTTTTTAATTTTTTCCCCGATTTATTTATATTTTTATGGTTTGCTTTATATTATTCACTGTTCATTTTGCTTTATGTCATTGTAAAATAAGCTTGAACGCGCCTAATTAATATATTGCAATCAAATCAATTAATTACCTTAATAATTAATAAATCAAATTCTGGCTGATTAATTTTCTTATTTTTTGTTCATTTTTTTTTTTACTTTCCATTTAACATAATTATAATTGGTGATAATATTTTTATGGGTGGACTTTAATTGGCCAGATTTAATAAAAAAAAGTTATTTGCTCCTTTAAGTGCTAACCCGTTCACAGAAAATAATATTTTATTGAAAGAAAATAAATAAAAAAAGCGAAAAATTTTAGGTATAAATTCAAAAATGTTTCAACAACGAAAACAAATTAAAGTCTACCATTCATATTCACTGATGTATTTTTACCTTGGTGTGTTGATATATTTCTTCTCTATCAATGTGTGTGTCGCAAGAACTATTTTTTAATTCCATCAAATGTACAGTATTTTAATTCATTAGTGTTACTATTTCTTCATGTGCTTATCTACATATTATATATACATGTAAGAAGACAGATAATATGGTGGACTTTGATTTGAGTTTGAAACGACGGATTTTTCTGGCCAATTGGCCTGCAAATGTAGGTTGTTGAGCGACAGCTGAACGAGCAGGTATTGCCATTGGCTCATGACATTGGTGGTGGATCCGAATCCGAGTGGATTATGTCTGATCAAGAGGAGGAACTTATGCGACTTTTATCATCATCAGAGAACAATCAACCTGCCCAACGTACCTCCGATCTTTTGCTACTTATGCAGTAGTAGCATTTAAATATTTATTCAATTATTTAAAACTGCATTAAAAGTTTTTTTTTCTCAATATTTCAAATTTCCAATTTTTTTATTCCATTTTTATTTGTTTTTTTCTAATCAAGTATCGTATAATAATATTATTGCTCTTTCGAGACATTAAAGATAGTTGAAATAAATAAAATTTAAACGTAAACAATAGATTGATGACTATATTCCAGCTTTTTTAAATCCAAACATTTTGGAAATGAATAATAGTAGGGTATGTATTGATGTGAAAAGAAAAATCTATTGGACTCTTTTTTTTTTAAGATTACAATTAACCTCGAATATTGCTAGAAAATCGTGACTAACTTTGTTCAATAGTTTCTTAAAAACTTCTTCAAGAAGAAATGAAAAACTGATAATAAGATCCCGCTTAGTTATCAATTAAATTTTCTTTATAATAATTAATGAAATTATTTTTTGATAAATTTATATTTTTCATGAAAAACGTAAAATTTCGCCATCAACAGTAGTCTAACCGCTTCAATTTTTTTTCGAAGCTACTAATGACATACTCACACATACACACCACATGATAATAAAAAATACTAATAGCTTCAATGACAGCAGCAAACATGAATGATACAATTTTTATTATATAAAATTTAATATAAACAAAAAATAAATAAATCAATTTTATTTTCATTGTTTAGGTGATGGTAACAAATGTAACATCGTTGTTAAAAACTGTGAAAGCTGTGGAGGATGAACATACACGTGGAACCCGAGCCCTTGAGTCTACAATTGAAGCAATTGGTCAAGAAATACGTGGATCAACAAATACCGTCGAATTACAAAAATTAAATGTTACTCCAGAGGATTTGGTGCGATGCACCAAAAGTATAACAACAGCAACAGCAAAAGCAGTGGCTGCTGGAAACAGTTGTAAACAAGATGATATAATAGTTGCTGCTAATGTAGGACGCAAAGCCATAAGTGATATGCTATCGATTTCTAAAGCGGCGGCCTATCAATGCGCTGATACAACAAAATTACGTGAAAGAACATTGGAAGCTGGTCATGCTGTTGCAATGAATTATCGTGAATTACTTCAAGTTATTCATCAAATTGCATCGCGGAGTGGCGATGTTAAACATGAATTGCCATTGATATCACGTAAAATTGCTCAGAGTGTTACTGAATTAGTGGCCATAGCTGAATTACTTAAAGGAAGTGATTGGGTTGATCCCGATGATCCAACAGTGATTGCAGAGAATGAATTACTGGGCGCTGCAGCAAGCATTGATGCTGCTGCAAAAAAATTGGCAAGTCTCAGGCCAAGAAAAAGCATTCAGGTAAATATTAAATTGAATATTATTTTTATAAAATATTGTAATTTTATTGAAAAACTAGTTTAAGAAATAATAATATGTTTAATTATTGAACTGGTTTATCGTGAGATATGTTTGATATTCTTGGTTGTTTTTCATCTATAATCGACCAGGAATCAAACATATTATTACGGTGACCAGAATAATCATCAGCAAAAAGAGAAAAAAATTATTGTGATTAAAATAATAAATGAATGTGAAATTTAATAAATACTATGAATAATATAAATATTAATAATTATTGTTGGTTTTAGGAAACAAGTGAGGATATGAATTTTGATGAGATGATATTAGAAGCAGCAAAATCAATTGCAGCAGCAACATCAGCACTTATAAAAGCCGCAAGTGCAGCGCAACGTGAATTAATTGCCAATGGAAAAGTATCAAGAACACCACTAACATCATCAGATGACGGACAATGGTCTGAGGGTTTAATATCAGCGGCACGTTTGGTCGCGGCCGCTACTCACAGTCTCGTTGAGTCAGCGAATGCTCTTGTTCAAGGCGTGAGCTCTGAAGAAAAATTAATTTCAAGTGCTAAACAAGTAGCGAGTAGCACCGCACAACTTTTAGTTGCTTGTAAGGTAAAAGCAGATCCAGATAGTGAAAGCACTAAGCGTTTACAAGCCGCGGGCAATGCAGTTAAACGAGCGACTGATAATCTTGTGCGTGCGGCACAACAAGCTATTCAACAGGAGGAAGAACGTTCTTTGGTTTTAAATAAACGAATGGTCGGTGGAATAGCCCAGGAAATTAATGCAAGATCCGAGGTATTGAGAATAGAAAGAGAATTGGAGGAAGCACGTGGCAGATTGACAGCAATTCGTCAAGCTAAATACAAAAATAAATCTGATTATTCTGACATGGAAAATGATGCAGATCAAAGTGGCTATGAGAGTTATTCTTCATCGAAATATGATTCACGAGTTAATGACACAATGTCACAACAGCTTAACCAAATTACTATGAATGATGAACAAAATTTGACGAGTCCAAAAAAAGTTCATTCAACACAAAGCACATTGGAGAGGAATAAAATAAAAGATCAATCATTTAAATCTCCTAATCATGATGATAATTATTCGTATAAATATCATGAATCACCTTTATCGTCGAATTATTTAGCTGGTGATCGATATCAAATGGAAAATTCACCGACTCAATATAGCTCAATTGAGAGAAAAATAAATCATGAAACATTTGATTCGCCAAATCATTCAGTTTGCTATGATGAATCTACAATAGTAGAAGGTCCATTTCCACCACCACCGTCGCAATTAGCCACTGCACAATCGCCAAATAAAAAATCATTTTATGATCAGAAAGAGCAAGTACAATTTTCCAATAAATCATCAGCAGATTGTCATCAGCAGGGATATCCAATTGATATTAAAAATTATGACAATAATATTCACTATTCTACGCCAAATGTTACTCGAATAAATGTACCACGAATGAGTACATTTAAATCTAATGATGGTGATATTTCCCAAAGTCAAACATTTAAAAATATTGAAAATAAAGTATTGCCAGGTGGAAAAATTGAAACAATTACTACTAATGTATTTACATCATGTCCTGGCAAAAGTACATCAACTTCAGATTATGAAACATCAGAACAGCATGAGTTCAATACTTCAGACACGGATATGACAACATTCAAGGGTACATTTGACAATGGATATGTTGAGAAAAAAAATACAAAGCAATCAATGACACAAAAAATAACTGAAAAAAAAACAATTACTATGAAAACGTCCAAGCATCATGAATTTAATACAAAATCATTCAGGTTTGAAGAAAAATAAAATTAATTTACACTTGTTTGTAAACATATACATATATAAATAATTTATATCATTTATTTTTATTTTAAATGAATATTTGAGAATATCTACGTCAAAATTATCGAGATATATTATGAAATATATTATTCAGTAATATGAAAGTTACAATAGAAGTAGAAGAATTAATTCCACTAATATTGATTGTCGAGCAGTCGCAACGAAATAAATAAATAAATATATAAATGAATAAAATAAACAAAAAGGAAAAAAAAATGAAATATAATAGCCATTAACACAATTAGATGTACAAGTGCACTTAAATTCATACACGCCGAATGTGCTTTAAATTAGCCTTAAAGATAATATTATAATATTATTAATTGTATTGTATGAATATATTTATGAATTGTTGCCAAAATTATATGACGAAACTGGTCGTTTCATGAAGAAGTCAATCGCGCAAGTGAGCGCAATTTTTTTAATTAAATATATCGAACGCGCTTAAATATTGCAAAAGTAAATGAAATGAAACCCCAATGAAGTTTATGTAAAAAAATAATCTCTCGTTTTTTAATGCATTCAAATAATGATGAATTTGTCTATTTTATTTCAGGTATTTTAAGTTGTTCAATTTTCTTTTTAGTTGCTTTTTCAGTTTATGCAAAAATTCATAATTAATTTTGTCTCATTATCTTTATATTTATTTTTAATTTGTTAAGTTCGTTGAGAATACCAGACGATTAACAAGAGAAGTGACATATCATTTAATTTTATTATTTCTTTTGTGATCACACACAACTGTCATGAGTAAAATTCATGAGTGCGATCCATAATATAAATAATTATTTATATATTTTTTTTCCCCTTTATTCTCAATAATTAATGTCAAAAATTTTCGTTGTAGATTTTACTGTCGTTTAGTACACTTGTTTTTTAATGCAATTATATTCTTTTATTCAATTTTTAAGATTTGTGAACAGAATCTCAATTCTATTTTTATAATTATACAATTTTACTTTATATACATATAATATACATAAATAATATTCATATGAATGCATATTGACAACAAAATATTAATTCTTATAAATATTTCATTATTTACATTTGCATTTCGTTATAATATGATAACTCGATTAAATTAAATTGACGTGCAATTTAAAGTTGAATAGAAAATAAAGTGATACAATTAAATAACTAATCAAACAATTCACCAAATATATTTACAAATAGATTTTTTTTGAATAAATATATGAAAAAATTCTATGTAAAATGCCATTTTATCATGATATAAGCATTTAAAATATGAAGAAAAAAAAACGAGAAACATTTATTTTTACATATATGTTTCGATTTAATAATAGATTTGATTGGGGTAAATACATAAAAAATATTAATTGATACATATACATGTATACATATGTATATACTGATTGAATATAAATTATGTATTTGTATATACAAAATGGAAAAATGAAGAAACGAAGCAAAGTCAATTCAGTTCATACTTATACAAAAATAATAATATATGTTATTCTACTATTTTTATTGAAATTATTATTATGTTATTCAAATAAATTTTTATTCAAATATAAATGAATCACCATCATTTGATGCAAATTCCTTGTTAGTTTCACTTTGTATTATTATATATTTATGAGTACATTAATAATGAAATTTTAATTTGAATAAATATGAATTTCTAATGAAAAATTTTTTACAGCTTCAATTTATTCACAATTGAAAATATAAAATTGCAAGGATGAATGATTTTGTTTGTAGAAAAAAATTAATTGACTTAATAAGTATTTATAAATGTTAAAATACAAGATATATTTTATTGGAATAATTTTATTTACAATTGATTGTATAAATTTTCGTGGGATGATCGTTATAAAATTGCAATTATTATATTGTATTATATTATTTAAAAACGAATGATTGTGTCATTTTTCATGCCAATTTTTATATTATTGTTGAGTTGAAATATAAAAAATATAATTTGACAATTATTTAAATATTATATATAATTGTCATAATGAAATGAAAAAAATAAACAAAATTCTAAACAAATTTTGTAATTATCAAGTATGTTTATTTATATACTTTCAATATTTTTCTTGTTAACAATATTGAATTGTTTAATAAATAAACAAATTTGATTATTTTTTCATGGCACTTGATTTTTTGAGAGCTTTTTCCGCAAATCGTGGCAAAATAAATGCAGCACGATGAACTTTATCATTATAATATCTCAATTTCATCTCATCCAATTCTTGTTCCGTAAAAACTTTTACAGGCTCATCAAATTTCGTTTCCTAAAATAATTCATATCACATTCAGTTATTTCATATTGTAATATTTATAAACAAAATAATTTACGATAGAAACATACAGGATTTAAGCTACCAAGAACAAATCCAATTTGTCCAGTGGGATATGTTGGCACTGACACAACTCCATAAGCTGCAACAGCATAAAACGATTCACAATGCGACAATGTTCGAGCAACATGATCTAAATTTGCCCATGATGTACCAGCTTGACTGCAAATTAATCCATTGGGTTTTAACGCAGTTTTCATCAGTTCAAAATACGATTGTTGAAATAAACTTTCAGCTGGTCCTTTAAAAATAATAAAAGAAAATACCAATTACTCAATTATCTTTAATTAAATAATAAAGAATGAATATAAGAAATCATTAAAGAATTTTAATGAAACTAATTCTTATAAAATTAATAAATAAATTCGATTTTACCAACTGGATCACTGCTATCGGTAATGATGACATCGAACTGACCACAATGTTCCTTCATAAATTCAAACCCATCGCCAACATGAAGTGTAACCTTGGGATGATCCAAACCTTGTGCCATAAATGGTAAATAATTCCTAGCAACCTTCAATACTCCAGGGTCAATTTCAACTTGACTTACACGTTCAACATTTGGATGTTTTACCACTTCTCTCGACACACCACCGTCGCCACCACCAACTATTAAAACCTTCAAACAAGTTTAAAATACAATTACAATATGTATCTTTGTTATATTAAATATAAAACAAATACATTAACAAACAACAATTAATAAAATAATTAATTATATTTTCCTGAATTAGTATAAAATAAAACTTTTATCAATCATATGAATATTTAAATTTGTAAATTCTAGTAGGACATTTTTGAAATTTAGAAAAAATTGAATGATTCATATTTAAAATTTGGATCGATATTATTTTGTGTCTTAATTAAAATAATGTAATCCATATCATTTTGTATCTACATTATCAGCAGACATTTATTCTACATATTCTCAAAATTGATTACTTACATCTTTCGGATTTGGATGGCTGCAAAGTGCCAGCAGTGATATCATCTCCTGATAAGCAAATTCATCTCTTTCTGTACATTGGATAATCCCATCTAATACCAAAGTCTTCCCATGTGATTTACTAAAATAATAATAATTAATAACAATATTATATAAAGTAAAATAATTTTTTTTAAATCCTCCTGATGTTTATTCATTATATTGATCTAGTTTTTTATTTATTTATTGATATATTCGTATTCGTATCTGTATATTATAAGTAAAGAAATATCATTTAATAATTTTGATTGTATTTACGTATCAAGTACAAGAATGTCCTGGTACTGAGACTTTTCCTGATGCAGAATATGATCGACTTGTAATGAAACTGATATTCCTGGCCAAAGATCATTATTGATTTCACTGAACCATCCCTCCTTGAATGCATTCATTATTCCCAAAGTGTTCTGATGAAGGCTACTCGATCAACTGATGGGAATGCTAATTTAATGTATATATATGTACGGGTTATGATGAAGAAAATATATATATCATGGTCGTATAACTGGTTGATAAATGAAATTTGATAAGCAACAGTGTCATCATTTATGTCAAGCAGAAAAAGTTGTTTTTATGGTTTACCCCTACTTCATCGCCATCTTTTTATTTTAATCGTTTTATGCAGGATTTTTTTTTCTTTTTTTTTTTTTGCCCTTCGCTCCATTTTTGATAATTTGTAAATAACCCATCATACGATCCATGGACTATCACCAGAAGTATATATTTAATGATGAAAAATATATAATCCATAGAAGATAGTTATTATATGATCTTGTCGGTAATGTAGAAAAAATATTGATCATTCTTCTGAATTTTCATCAGAGATAATAATATTTTTTATCAATTATGAATATGATTTGTTATCAGTTATTGTATGATCATGTACTTATGAATATTAATGATATGAATACGCCAGTGAAAAAATTCATGCGGCCCTGTGTTGTCGAGTGAAAGTAAAATAAAAATTTTTTTTATTTCATAACCTCAATAATATTTTTTACTGATGATGAAGTTTGCGGATTAATATTGAAAGTTATAATATAAAATTTAATTATCAGGAGGAATTCATTGTCGAATGGTAAATTCAAACAAGTGCATTGATAATTAGCTTGAAAAAAAATTAATAAGCTTGATAATAATTTTTCCCGCGCGCGGCCATTATAGAGCGCATGCGCATTGAATTTTATTTATTACACGCATGTCGATTTTCGAGTAATTATGGTATTTTAATAGTAGTTATATTACTATTTTCAGGCTTCACCAGGGCCTAAGTAACCAGGTTCAATCCAGGTGGTGGTTATTGTATTGTAATTTGTATTGAAGCAGCTGCTTGTTGCTCAGTATGTAAAATTGCCAGTGCTTTCAAAAACTTAACCTAACGGCTCAAATTGCAAAGCAAGATAAAAAAGTATTAACAAAGAAAAGAGAGTTACATTTAATTGTAATAACAATTATATTTATTTTAAGAAGATTGAGAAATATTTCAATCTAAAGTATTTAGATATAAGTGAATAGATACAACTCACACTCACATAACCTTAAATTGGTATGAAAAAAAAAAAAAAGCGCGAATGGTGAATTAATAAGTAGCTATTGATGTTAAACAAGACAACAAAGTAGTCACGATAAAAACTTTATTGTATTGTGTCTCAATTAAATTTATCATAATGGCGATGTTAGCTGAGCCAAAACGAAAACAAAAATGGACTTTGAATCCACGAGGCAAACAATGGAGTGATGGTTAGTAAATTGGTTTATTAATTACATCTTTCATTGAAAAATGAGAAGAAAAAAAATCTAGATAAAATTTTTGATTATAATATGATACAAATCAATTAAAATTTTTTGCTTTAATTTTCTTTACCACAGATTCTAATAAATTTGGGCAGAAAATGTTGGAGAAAATGGGATGGACAAGTGGAAAAGGACTTGGAGCTAAGGAACAAGGAATGACAGATCATATTAGAGCTAAATACAAAGATGATCAAGCTGGTGAGAATAAAAATAATTGATATAAATCATTCTATACAAGAATTTCTCTAATTATTTATGATTTCATGGTAGGTATTGGCTATTCAAATAATCATCAAGATAAATTGTGGACTGAACAGCAGGATAGCTTCAATGACCTTTTACAACAGCTTCAAGAAACCAAAGATTCGCCAAAAACTGAATGTCCAGTCGATAAAGATAAAATAACAAGTGGCCAATCATTAGAGCTTAAATCAAAGCGTAGTCGAGCTCGGGTTCAGTGAGTAAAATCTAGCGAAAACGAATGAACCAATAAATTTATTTATTTTACAAATCTTGAAATAAATTAAAATATTCTTCTTAATTTTTTTTTTTTTCCAGTTATCAAAAGTTTACTCGTGGCAAAGATGTAAATAAATATAGTACAAAAGACTTGGCAAATATTTTTGGCAAGAAGAACTTGGATGAATGTATAAAACCCGAGATAAAGCCATGTAAATCTGAACCAGAATCAAACATCAGCATTGGATCTACAGACACAACCGGTGGCATTTTAACGATTATGGGTGGAACGATGGGTGATTATTTCAAGCAGAAAATGCCTTCAAAGTTTATCCAAAAAAAGACGTATGAAATCGACGGGACTTCAGAGACAGAGAGTAATGATGAAAGGTATGTGGGTTTTGGTTATTCACAATCAGAGACTAAATCGCCAAAGAAATCTGTGGAATTAAATAATTCTTCAACTATAAATCCCATGTTGGATTTAAACAATTCAGAAAAGAAACTTCGTAAACGTAAAGTTGAATTTTTATCAGAATCTTCGGCATTAAATAATGAAAATGCTGTTGATAATGATGAAACTCCAAAAAAGCGAAAAGTTTTAAAAAATTTTGCTTTTGAGAATAGTGCACTTGATTTATCATCACCTGAACAATCAGATGATGCTAAAAAAAATCATACTGAACTCTCAGTGTCATCAAAAAATAAACAAGTAGTGAATAGTACATTTCAAAATGATGATGATGATGAAACTTGTAAAAATAAAGCTGAATTTATTGGAGTTCTAAAAGATACTCACAAAATTGGGCTTGAAAATAATGCATTAGATCTCACTGATGAGGTAACTGGTAAGAGAAGCGTTACATTCAATGATGTAGTTGAGTACAATACAGATTTAGTGCATTCAAGTAAAAAAAAGCATAAGAAGAAACAAAAGAGTAAGAAACATAAATTAGACAAATTTGAAGTTGATTTGGATGAATCGGATAAGAAAAAATTGAAAAATATTTGTAAGACTCCAGAAAAAAATAGTTTCATTAATGAAGCGTTGGATGTTGAAATTATTAATGAGGAATCAATTGATAATGAAGCTAATGAGCGTAAAAGTAAAAAAACGAAGAAAAAAAAAGTTAGACCAGTATTAAATTTAGATACAATTAAAGAGGAAGAAGATAGTCTTCAAGCGGACAATAAATCTCCCGTCATAATTTTAAATGATGACACAAATGATGAAATACAAGAAATTCATGAATGTGTTGAAGAATCAAAATCAAAAGTGAGTAAAAAGAAAAAGAAGAAAGCGAAGAAAGAGGCAAAAGTACAAATCGAAATAAATCAGGATGAAAAAATAGGAAATGAAAATGAAAATAAAATAAATACTATAAATTCACCTTCTCAGTTTAAAATTAAAAAGATCAAAAAAGAAAAAACAAAAAGTGAACCAGAGTGTCAAATTGTTGATGAAGTATTGAATATTGTTGAAGTTGATAAAAAAATTAATAATCATTTGGAAAGTACAAATGATAATGAAATGAAAAATATTGAATCGGAAAAATTCAAAAGTAAAAAACCGAAAAAAATATTTAAATCTTTATTTATTCAAAGTCCAGTTGTTCATTTTATTGGATCTAATATAAATGAATTGAAAGGTTATGGCGTAAAATGATAATTGATTCTACATGATTTATTTATTAAGAAACAATTGTGTTTTCCTTTCCTAAATATCACATTTAAGTATGATAATATTAATTATTAAAAAATGAGGAAACCACTATCATTATCATCAGCACCATCATCATTCAATTGCACTGCTTTTAATGTTTCAAAGGATTGCTGAATAAAAAAAATGATTTTTTCAATTTATTTATATCTATTATTTACAATCTCATAGCTTTTTATTCAAGGGATTCGCTACAATGAATGTTTTCATTCATTTTCCGCATCAGGTATAATGATATTATGGTGTATTGTTACAACTTCTTCAAACGCACTTAGCTTTGAACATAGAAATTCAACTTTTTTCAAATCTTCGTCACTAAGATTAACGGGAGATCGTGGAATAAAATCCTCGTCAGCTGTTAGTATTTTATAGTTCAGAGCGGTCAATTGTTGGGTCACTTTAGCCACATATGACGGATTACAGGAGAACTGGAGATAGAAAAGAAAAAAAAATACAATAAAATTAAAAAATATCAAAAAGAATTCATTCATTCTTTAGGAAAAAAGAAAAAAAAAACGAAAATTTACCCTATAAACTGGTGTGTTATTTTCTGTAACTTCTTCAACGTCTTCAGCGCCTACATTAATGGCATCATTTGTAGCAGTGTCTAAATCATCTTTCAGGTCTGTTAGAATAAATCCTTGATGATAAAAAGCGTTCAAAGATTTTCCATCGCTTGCTACACATGCATTTTTTTTAAATACAGTGTTTAAATTCATTCTTATTCCTTTTAAATTTTCTGTCAGTAATTTAAGGACAAATATAGAATTTCCTGGACCACGAAAGTCAACAAGTTCAATTGTTTTTGCTTTTGCATTGTCAACTTTTTCTAATACTCCATTTATCGTTGCTAAAGGCATACACTTTTTTTTCGCCTCCTCAATAACTTGAGCAAGTTTTAAATTCGTTTCGGGCTTTGAACTTTTACCCTCTGTATTAATAAAAATAATAATTGATTAGTTTAAATTTATACTCAAAAACACAGACAAAATATTTATTGAATTAAAAACATACCGGCAATAGCAACTTTCATTCGTTTGGCATATGAAGCATACAATGTTGACTTTTCAGCATCTTTTTCTCCTTTTATATGTTTAATATTTTGCCATTTACTATGTCCGGCAAATCTTTTATTCTCTAAAAGGAAAATTCTTGCTGTTTTTCGAATACAAAATCTCGTAAGGTTATACATTATTACTGTTCCTAACCTCACAATATTCTGCAGTCCTCTTATCAATACTAATTTATAAAATTTAGAAACAAATTATATTTACACTACAGACAATTTTTTTATTTAACATAAATTTCTTCACATCATAAACTATATCAAATTAATAATTGCTATTAATTACACAATTTTAGATGTATTTCCACAATATTAAAAAGATATAGATATATTTCCATTAGATTTAAACTATCATTCAACATATTATACACATAACAGTCACGTGGTATATTAAACCTATATGTATGGTTATGTATAGTAACAGAAGCATACAATCTACATTACCGACAGTGGAAAAAGTAATTTCAATGGTTGCTCTTTTTCAAAAATATGTATACAAAGTACAATCAGGATTAAATAGACTGAATAATATATGTTGTAATTGTTGCAGTTGCATTTGTCATAGCATAAATAATAATATTTCAATATAAACCACAATTAATAATCAAGAACATCAAAAACTATTTCACTCTAAATACGTGTTCATCAATTAACCACAAATTGTGAAATGATGTCCAAGAATATCCATACATAATTAAATAATCCAAAATATTATCAACAATATAAATATTTATTTATATAATCGTGAGTACATAAACAAATAATATTGTCATCAAAATAATTCCTAAAACATTTATTTATATATTTATAACCTCACTTACCAGCCAAGTGCTGAAATCATTCCCTAAATAAATATAACTAAAAGCACCATTAATTCCAAATGATGATGACAATGATGAACATTATCTCAAAGTATTTGTATGAATTGACATTAAATATCTACAGAATTAATATAATTATATTTATATATTTATGTTTGTGAGTCTGGTGATTGACGCCATCATGTTGAATTTTATGAGGGTGAATGTACACACAGAGAGTTATAGACGGGACATTTAATAAAGGCATGAGATCTGTGACGATCCTTTAGTGTTTAGTTCACACACAAACGTAAATATATAGTACATATAGAGTATTGGCTAGGTACATATATATATTTTATAACTATATATGTGTAGGATTGTCTAGTTAGCGCGCGACACCGGGCGCCGTGCGTGGGTGGAGGTTGCTTGCCGCCGTCTGGACGCCTCTGGACGCCTATCACACACTTTACCAATATACACTGTACCTACAGCTTTCATATAGGTGTACGTCCTACAATCCATATCCGTTTTATGTTGACATTTATATATACGTATATATTCACTAATTGCTGGATAGTTTCTCTTTTATCCTGTCCATCGTCGTCGCCTCGTTGTCCTCATCTTATTGATGACATTTCTATCTAAACGTATATACCAATTGTATAGAAATTTATCTTCATTATTTTGCTTTTTATTTGGTTTTACTTTTTTTTCTTTCTTTCTCTTGTTGGTTATTTATTTTTATTTTTTCTACTTCTGTAAGAAAAAAAATTTGAATTAGTATATTTTTTAGGTTTTTTGTTTTTTATTTATGGTTTGGATGTTTATTATTGATGTGATGAGGTAAATTGAAAATAAAATTGGATGAGTGGATGATTCGTTTGGTCTCAGGAGACTTGTTGGACTTGTTGAAGCTGGCAAACATTCACAAATAGAGTGCAATGAACGAGCACACTCTGTTCACCCCTGAAATCAGAATGAATTTTTATACCTTTTGAATATATTTCCCCCTTTGTTTATTTAACAATTTCTACCCTCCTGTTGTCACTTGCAGTCATTATTTCTTATATTCTTATTGATATTCTCTAAACATTTGTTTTTTTTTTTTCTCTTCATGTTGCAATTAAAATGATGTGGTTGTCCTCAAAGTAGGTCAGTTTGACATTTCCCAGGCGCCCAACTGCTATGATAACCCCATATATTCACCCTTGCTTTTTTGTTTTGGTCTGTTGCGCACACTTGAAACTCTACCTACAATCTGGAAATGAAAATAATTAAATTATTAGGGCATTAGTTCATAAATGTATACGAATGTGTATACAATTTAGAGTAATGTGCAGTAATAAATGTCATTAATTGATAATTATTACTTTGGCCAAATTAACAATATTGAATATTGTCATATTTTTCAATTTAAACATGAAAAAATATATGTTTTATAATATTTTACAATAATCAGAGAGCAGCCAACCATTTACATTTTTGCTTGTTACTTTATGTATATAATGATGATGATGATTGTCATTGTCATCCTGGAATAGTTATGGTGTAGTGATGGCGCTGCATTCGCCAAAGCTAACCTCAATATGAAGAGTCTGAAAGGAACTGAACTGGGTTTGTATTGATTCGAGTGTCATGTAACTGTACAACTTTATACAAATTTATCTACACAATATAAATCCTTTTTTTTTTTTAATATAGATATGTCAGCACGAAGGTATTTATCTGGATTATAGATAAAAGTATTGGAAGATATGAAAAATATTAGTTGGATATTATTTTTTCATCATGAAATTTAATTTCTGGCATTAATTGAACTTAAAGAAATTTTACGTCATTCTAAAATTCTGATACTCTAATTTTCATTGCACCGCAATTAAATTTAATTCTTAGTTGTAAAGGTTAAGTTTGTCATTAAAAAAGAAAGCGTAGGGATGATAAGATAAGGAATGAATACATATAGGTAGATGGCGGAGACAGTGGTATAGTATTGGACGAATAAGCAGTGTGACTTGGGAATAATAAAAAATATTAAAGACAATGAGTACTTTGGTGGTATATACATATTTTTACGTTAGTACAATGCGCAAGCGCCATTTCGTGAGTTCCGACTGGTGGCCATCTTGTTCGGATGACTAAAGTATACCGCTTAGTGGGAGAAGTGTATAACTATTCTTGAAAGTTGAGTATTGAACATCGGTTTAGTGTATGAGTATGTCTGAATAAGGTGACTGTGTCTTTTATCTTCAAGTGTTAGTTTTTTTCTTAGTTATATTTGTAATTTCTTTTCATAAATCCGTTTATTCATTACACTTTTTAAGTATACTTACTGCAGCTCATATGTTTTTTTGAAATTACTTTTACAATTTCTTGCCAAGAAATTTATTGATTTTTCCAACTATTTCATCAGACAAAGACTACTTTGTTATTTTGATTTTCTAATTTTTCTCATTTAAAATATGCATATTAATTTTCTTGTTTTAAAATTAATTGTAGTTCGTTACTGATGATGTTCATTAAAATTCAACAGCGATTTAATTAAATCATAATTAAATACGACGATGGAAGCAAATTCAAGGTAGAGCTTGTTAAAAATGCATATTTTTTTCTTTCTTTCTAGATATATTATGTTAGCAATAATGCGTTGGTTTAGAAAATGTAAAAAAAAAAAAAGAACAGAAAGAACCCCAAAACTCGAGCGATAATAATCGACGACCTGTTGCGAGGTGATTTACTTTCCCCTCGATCATATGTTTTTATTAATAGCAGACTTTACATGTGAATTTCTTTTTTATCAACAGCTATATATAGTTTGGAATAAATTATCGTATTTATTTATTATACTGCACGTTCATAATAAAATATTTCAACTAGTAAGTTTAATTAATTATAACTACTTTTTAGAGAAAAAAAATCGTTGAATCTCTGAATGTATATTTTTGATATTAAAATGTTGGAATAATTTAAACTTATAATTTCTGTTTGGAGAAGATAAACAAAGAGGCTAATTATACAATGCACTTTGAAAATAAATTTAAACAGGCTTTATTATTTATTTTATTTCTTCCTTCGATAATATACATTTGTTATAACTATTTCAAGATTTTATTTAATTATTTTATCATTGTTTCGAGGAACAGTAGTTCGTAAACAATCTCGTCCACTAAATTCCACCTGTCTTGTATACGAATTACTGTTAATTTTGTGTATACAGTGTCATCATTCACTACAATACCATTTCTAGTTAGAACTTTAAGTGGAAATCTGCCAACAGACGTTGAGCTGATTGTGTGCACACCTGTTGCGCTTTGATATTATGACAAAGTACCATCAAAAAAATAATAAAATTCATCACGTGTTATATTTCAACAGAAGAATATTCAAAACGATTCCATAAACTGTAAATCTCAATGTTCAATAATATCCATTCACTTCAATATGCACCTTTGTATATATGTATACAGTACATGGATATAGTAGAACAATCAGAATATAGTCAGACATGAAAACTTGATGACATTGTAGTTTAATAAAATAGTATTTTACGGTACATAAAATTTTTACAGATATTGAATTTTTCAAACTGAATATTTTTATTATATAAATGTACACTTTTATATATTCAAATTATTTTAACCTCAAAAAATTGATTTTATTTATTTTTTTCTATATTATTAAGGAAAAAAAAATTTCTCTAAAATTACATTATACATTTTATCATGAATTTCTTCAATATTGCAACGTCGTCCAATTCTAATATCAATTTTCCTACATATTTGATGTTAGGACATGATAAAGAAAAATAGGAAAAAATAAATAAATAGAAGAAAAAGCATCACATTGGAGTGTGTAAGCTGCACTAGCTCGTTGCTTATATATGATAGAGGGTTTCAATGCGAGTGCTAGATGGGTGGGACTTAATATCGACACTTTCTTGCTCACTATAGTCGGTTCCCATGGTCACCCGTGACGCAAGCGGATTATAGATTAAACATTGACGAGACAATTTTCTCCTCGGTGGCTGCACTTGATCCACAAGATTACTTTATACTTATATCATCACCATCATCATCATCATCATCATCATCATCATCATCATCCAATGCTTTTATTCATCATCCTTTCTTGTTATCTGTTATAGTTTTTTTATTACCTCCAAAGGCCTTTTAATAAATTTATCCCGCATAGCGTCTGTCTAAAAATGCGTCTTCATTCAAAGAGCTATTAATAATCGTAAATAAATTCATCCAGTTTCATTATTGGCATTTAGTGAGGTTCTTTAGGAGCAAGGAAGATTGTTTAGAAATATTTTAATAGAAAATACAACACCTCGAAGTAGTGACATATTGCCAAATCTTTCATTCTAAAGCGCAAAGGAGGAACTTGTGTCTAAGTTTATTATGAAATAAAATATTACAATTGTAAAAAGCATCAAACTAGGTTTAATCCTAGATTTTGAGAGGTTCCTTCAGATTCAAAGTAGAATTGATAGGCCAACGAGTGCCATAGGATGTTTAATCGACTACTAGAAGACTTAAAGAAGCACAAAAATTCCGATTCTAGTGTTGCTGTAATAAAATAACACTTTATATTAATACACAAACTTATTAAAGTGTTGAATAAATAACGTTCTACATTTTATCATACGCAATAAGTTGAGCTGTTCCAGCTTTGTCGAGTTGATTATGTTAATTTACATGATTAACTAGATTCCTAATTGAGAAAAAAAACAATCCAGATACATGTATTATTAATTATATTACGATAGTAATGTGGATGGATGATTTGGCATGGCGATTTGGAACGCAAGGTTCAAAGTGAAAGGTTTGTTGTTGTATCAGAGTTATATATGACGTATATGTTATATGATAGACGCTTAACCAGCCAACAGCGTGAATATTCAAAGCTCGTATAATCTAACTCTCACGCTGTTTCGCTAGTACCTTTATCATTTTTTTTTTCTTTTCTTTATTCATCTACTCTAGCTCATTCGCTACTTCATGCCAATCATCCTCATCCCATGAAGTTTGTTCTAAAAAAAGAACTCTTCGTTGCTGCCAAACATGTTCAGCATGTTCATTTAGTTGATTTTTTTTTTATTAGCATCGTCTTTGCTTTTCATTCTCATCATTATTTCTTTCGCCATGTACCGGAATTGTATTATAAATTAGGAAAGTATCTTCTGATTATAATCTTCAGGCAAAATAGTATGCGAAGAATATATTAATACACCACTCAATTTTATCATTTGTCAGTTGATGTTATAATTTATTTATATGCAATGCAAAACTAAAATAGAAATATTTTTGTCGCATTATTAATTACACTTACAATTATTAAGAAGTTATAAGTAAACTAAGGTAGTTGGGGATTTTTTTTTTTTACGCTAAAGTAAAAAAAAAAATGATAACTTCCACTTGAAAAATATTTCATTACATTTTTTTAATTATGTAAACGCTTTGATAAATTAATTTGTTACACTCAATATGTTTGTATATACATATAAATAATATATATTTCTTCTATAATAATTTTTTTTTTTACTCATTGAAACAGCAAATAGAGGAGGTGTTAGAGGTTGGTTTTATTGGGAAGAAAGTTTGTGAATGAAGGAGAGGAACGACTAGTGGCTATACCTAATTATTCGCCACTTGTCAGAAACAGTTAAATGACTCCCTGGTTCTCTCAACTCGAGCTCGGATCGATAACGGTGGTAGAGAAAATGAACGGTTGCCTTAATTGTCTTTCCTTTACACGAATTGCTCCCCTGTGCTCATGTCCCAAATGTCGGATGACAAAAGCCAGTAGAAGTGCGTTCATGTGTAGATATGTTAGTGACCGTGGCGGATGTCGCAGGTGTGAGTATCAAATAGGAATAAAAAATAGAAACAAAACAAAATAACAATGTCAATGTCTTTGTGGCTTGATGATGCGGCTAGTTGGTGGTGGTAATTTTGTAAATCCAGCATTGTCGAATACTGGAAGTAGATCTCGAACACGTTGACCAGCACCCAATGCAGCTAACTCCATCCATCTGTCGATAAATATTGAAAAAAAATTATAAATTTAATCTTTTAATGATTAGTGTTAAATAATTCACCTGTTATTCTTGTATTTGGTCAGATTTTGACTGATGGGATGTGGTGTTTCAGTTGGAAAATAGGTAGCGCCATAAAAATCCAAACCACGACTTAAAAGCATCGACGTTTCTTCAACGCTTGCCAATGTAATCCTGATTATCGGTGGACCAGTATATATCACAGGTGGTTCATTGGTATTTTCAGTTTTAGTCTTATCGTTAATAGCCTTTACTGTTGATTATTTAATAATTATTAAATCGATTAATTGCATATAACTAAGAAATTCAATTTTCATCAACAACTTACAAACTGTCGCGGTGTTTAATGGTAATCTTGTTACCTCCACAATTGATCGATATTTGTATAAAGCATGTCTCACATCATCTTCTGGCAACTCTTCCGGAACATCCAATACATAAACAGTAAATGTTTTTGCTGGTCGGCATGGTATTGCAACTTTTTTGTAAAATCTTGCTCCTGTTACCTTGTGAAATCCTTTTTTGTATACCGCTTGAAAGTCATCGATGTTACTGAACTTGAAGAGAATACCCGTTGCAGTTTTCGTTAGTGAAAATGGTCCCCTGATATTGGAAGCATGAAAAAAAATTAAGGTGAACTTTTATCAAAAAATCCCATCATCGAAACAAGTTTCAACTTTTATGTTTACTGTATATTTTCCTTGTTAAAATTTCTATATCGTTGATATGTTTTACATATCTATAATATCCTAATTTCACTCATTCAATTTATTCGAGAAGTTGAATAGCTTGTTGTCCCATCAGCAGAAGCAGTATTAATAAAGCTTGAAGAGGTAGATTGAAAATATGCATTTTATAGTGCTCTAAATGAGAAAAAGGGTCGAGACGATATAAAAGAGTATATTGCGGAAAGAGGGCACTGCAATGATGATGAGTATACATGTAGTATGGTTGACGTGAAGTGAGCAAAAATGCTGAAAGGGATGATTAAAGGAAGAAAATGAGGTATAATATTCATTGTTAGGTCGTGGTAAATCATTGATGATACTAGGGTACTGATGATGATACTGTGTATTAAATATAAATAGATGAATATTGATAATTATGCAGTAATGACGATGATTTTGGTGAAGTATCAAAAGTCTGTGGGATTTCAAGAGTTTCTGATTCATCGGAAGTTAATTATTTTCTTGATTGTTCGTCATCGTGTGCTTCATCACGTTCTAGTCCTTCATTTTCTCTATTCCCAGGGTGTGTAGCATTTGAGATAAAGTTAGATTACGATGTCAAAGACAGAGATAATAAGAGGGTGTAGTATAAGGCAAATTAAAGAGTATGGTTTCTGTAGATTCTTTCATCAATCATATTTATCCAGTTCTTTTTTTGTTCAATAATTATAATAATATGATGATGTTTGCAATGATATTAGGATACGGTGTTTCATCATCAATGAGAATGTGTAAAGTGCCATTGACAATCAATTATCTTCAATGATTTTAATCAAAATGTCAGTATTAAATTTGATGTAATGAAGAATCGAGTTTATATAATGCTAAAATAAAGCTGATTAAATTAAATTTAATATTGGTCATTATGTCTCACCGGAAATTCATTTTGTCACAAATTGTTGCGGCCTTCTCCATTGTCAGTTCATGACTTGGGGTAAGTAAAAATGCCCCTTTAGTTAAGAAATCGTTTTCACTGACTTCTGAATCTGTATCATGATCCATCCAGTCTCTTTCCTGGCTAATCGTGCCTTCTTGATTCAATCGTAATGTTGAGCTATTTTTCGACGTTGACATATCTTTGTCGTAAATTACACTGGCTGCCTGTTCCGGTTGCGACATCTTTTTATACCGATATTATGATGCGCCACAATAAGTGGGTCTGGTCGCGTATTGCCTTGACGATCGTTTTGGTACACTGAACGCGTCTTGATTGAAACGACTGGTCTTTTATACCTTTTCACATATGCTGTGCTCATTTATATCGTGTTTGTCCACTCTGTTTTTCGATGCATGAAGGCAAAAACTTCCGATCTCATGATACATTTCTGTTTTTTTTTTTCTTTCACTTCTAATTTTATCCAACGCTTAATTAATGGATCATGTGGGTTTTATCCATTATCCATAAAGTGTTTGATTACTTTATGAACGTCTATAAAAATGAAGAAAAATTATTTAATGCACACACATACTTTTTTTATGTGGGCAGCTAATCAAGCGGCAGAATTGTTTCTTTTTTTTTTTTTTTTTTTTTCGTCTATTTCTTCAAGATATGGACAATAATAATGGGAAGTGCGTGGGTGCTTAATTGGATGATTTTATGGAGCTCAATACTTTAGCTTATGAATTGTTCGTTGAATGTCATACGTCAACGATTCTATTTTAGGTGTCATGGTCGACAGCGAATAATTTCATACACACAGCACCATCTCTACAACTACAAATAGTTTATTAATACAATGATGAACTGATGTAACTACATTTCCAAATTAATCAATATCCCAACAACACAAATGATGAAAATACATCCAATTTCATTTTACAACCCTTCAATTAACATTAACAATTTACTTCAATATTTGAATATAAATTATATATTCAATCATTTCAATTCGAGCATCACCATAAGCACCAATGCACGCCACAGAGTTTAAAGCATTTGTCTATATAGATAGCGGTTGCTAAGCGAGCTGACGAATCGCAACCACGGCGCAACACCGTGCACGTGACATAGATCGATGGTCCACGACCGTGATGATGATGCTCACCCATCTGTACACGAACCAAGTTGCCTTGCATTTCTACGCCTTTAAGAAAATAACCCAGCGTCACTTATCATTTTTTACCAGTTATTACATCGCAGTAACTTATTTAATCAATTGCTTAGTTCTAATGTCAAAGCCAATTGAAATAAATAAATAATTATATCACACGTAATTATAATCATTATATCATCAAACAGTAATTGGTGGTGATGGCCAGTACAACAACTATACTCTTCAGATCTCTACTTTTCATTATTCCAGCCAAAGTCTAAACTCATATTACTACTTTGACATCATTATACTCCCGAATACCTCTGCTTTTTCCACACCTCCATTTCCCAAATTTTTATTCCTAATTTTTCTACCGTGGTAATGTACAAAGTCAAATTTCTAAACAAGTCTTCTATCATTAAGACACATTAGTTTGCAATAAAAAAATTGATCAGTAGATTTGGAATAAAATTTCTATCGTACTCATTTTTCATGGTGAAAATTAATAATAATACTGAATGTATTCATTAAAAAATGCTGCATACTGATAATCATTTGATTGTTTCGTGAGATATAAATTTATTTTGAAAATTACTGTACGTAAAATTAAATATAACCAGTTTGAACGTACATCAAAATTACATTCATGTGGCGTAGGAGATGTAATTGGATTGGAATGTGTAATGCGAAGCGCGTAACTCGTTGCACGTGATCCTGTGATATACGTGAATAAGCAGTGAAAGAGGATGGAAAAAACTAGAGATAAAAAAAAACACCACTTGCTTGTTAATTTAATATGTAGACAGTTTAGAAAGTGAGTGTTGACAATGACGGAAAAGGGTTGAAATATACTTTCAATTTATTTACTTAAAAAAAAACACAGACATACATCACATACCTCTGCAATTATTTTGAGATAATAGAGGGTTTAATATGCAAGTATAGGTAAACAATTGTGCATCGACATGAGTATAAGCATGAATTATATTTGTTGGTTTACCGATTAGATGCGTATGTAGAAGCGACATGAAGTTTATGTGTGTGCTTGCGTGACAGAGTATGCAAGATGTTTGACGCCAGTGCTCTAGTTGTAGCAGCTTTATGCTTCTGTATGTGCTTGGATCAATAGGGACGAGGTAGAACATCGAACGGTTGGCCGAGTCAAATCGGTTGGGTCCAAATTTTAGGAACAAATGGGGGCGTAACGCAGTATTTAAATTCAATATCAATATTAATTTCACATAAAATTCAGTATTATCAGGAATTGATTAATTAATTTTGTATTATTATATAGTCATAGTCTGAAGCATTTTACATAAATATACTCTATTGTAATAAATATATGCAACTGGTTGATGAAGAAATATGACAAACATCGTCATGGATGATTAAATTATGCATTAAATTAAATCAATGAGCAAAAATAGAATTAAATCAAATGTAATTTTGTTTACATCAGATGAATAATAAATAATGTATAACAGTTTTAGTATTTTTTGTTATATTTTATTGAGATTTCATTGAATTTTTGTATGAAAAATTGTTTGAATTTAAATATAAACAGAAGGAAATAGAAATCTATCAAAATTCATTTTAGAATATTTATACGAACCTTTGCTGTTTATGTCAAGATTCATGATTGTGACCTTAAAAACCGTATAAATGACTTGGACGTGATAGGGCGCAGGAAAAAGGATGAGGAATATAAAAAGAAATAAGGGGAGAAAGGAAACAAAGCATTAGTCGAGGCAATTATCCTTGGAGATCGAGGATGAAGTTACACAGCAACTAATGGCGACGCGCTTCCTGGCTGCACCCTGATGCATAGCTATAATAATTTTACATCGTAAGAATATTGTCCCTGAAGGGGAACTATGAGTTAGCCACTCCTCAAATATATTGTTAGAATATGATAATAATACCTTGAATGATCTTGCAAGATATTTTTCTTAAACATTTCACGAACACAATTTTATTCAGACGTTTCTTAAATTTTTTATAGTTAGAAAAACATTAAAATAATTAATTAGAACTTGAAAGTGTAATAATAAACCTTAAACGATAGTGAAAAACTATTTTAATATTATCTAAACAACACAAAAATTAGTAACTTTTAATAATAAATTTCTATCAAAAAAAAAAAATCAATAAATAAAATTTCTAATTCGTTTTATCATTTGTTTATGTAGATTTTTATTAAGATTATAATAAATTATTTAATTTTATAAATAAGTAGATTGCGTGGAAATAAGTAAAGTAATTCTGCAAAATGTTTTTTTCATCTATTTAAAATTACATATATTATTTATACAAAGCAACAAAAAATAAAATACTCTTTATAATAGTCGGGTTTTACTATTTTTTAATTGCAAAAATTCACACAAATATTATAACCAATGAAGTTACATGAATTATACCTTGTAAGATTACAAACACTTATAACTCACTAATGGAGAGTCTTCAAGCCCAACCCATAACAATTTTATTATATACCTTATATATATACATATGTATATATTTTATATTTTTGTATGTACATATGTACGTGTAATATAGGCAGTTGGGTGCGGCTATGTGGCTACTCTAGTTAATGCGTGGGTGTGTCATCGTGTATATAATTTTGAATTAAGTAATTGTTTATTGCTATACTATTTGCTTCGCCACTGAGCTCCTTCATCTTTTCATTTATAATTTATTTCATTCGTATCATTTTTCATTTTATTTAAAGTAAAAAGAAAAATCATTTATTCATTCTATCGCCAGATATTTAATGATTGGAATTTAATTAATTGTTAATTATTAATTTTTAGTAGACACAATTATTTGTGGAAGTATTTAAAAAAAATTAAATTTGAATTATTAAACAAAAATTAATTTATCATTTGATGAATTTATATTTTAATGATTGAAAGAATTTTAAAAGAAAAAAAATCCTGTAATTGATCAATTGTTGTAAATTATTTGAAAACATATTTATTTGTAAATGGAAATTGATTTCAGGAAATAACTAAATTAATTCAGTGCCTTTAATTAATTAATTAAAATGATTAAAGTCAACTTCCATCGTTGTTCTTAGCCATTTAACTTCTACGCTTTTTTATTTTATATTTACTCTCTTGAGTTCTAATCCAACTTTACAGGACAGTAACACGCAAGTTTGCGTGTGTCGATTCACTATCTTCTCAATTTTTGAAAGTTATTTTTCATATACATAATTATACTACTTTGCTATTTTTTTTTTTTGCTACTCCCTAATTTTCTGCATTTATATATTCATATTTACATTTTTCAAATGATCTTTAACTCTTCTTATACCCTGCAATATCATCTTTATTTCTTCATTTAAACTTAACTCTCATCTATCTTTAATAAATTACTTGCAACGAATATTAAATTTCAAGAGTAAATCGATGACATTTAATATTAACCTCAATAATCAATACAAGAATTATTTTCTCCAAACCATTTTAATTCATATAAAATATTTAAAAATCAATACTGATTATTTATGCATGAAAGGGATATTTTAGAATGTAAACCATTCATTAAATCATCCCTCATTCTTTAAATGAATCAATATTGTATAATATTATGTTGTAGTATCAATGACATAAATTTAGTCCCTTTGCAATTCACCATTATATTATTTTATTATTATTCCAATAATACGTGAGTGTAATGGAAAAATAGGATAAAAAACATAGAGTGACCGAGTAAAGTGGTGGATGAAAGGAAAAAAAAAAAAAAGGCAGTAGGAAATGTCCACGCTTGGCAACGCGGCACACGTAAATTGATATCAAGAACAATATGTCTGTTTGAACAGGTGACTGGACAGCTGTTATTTGAGAGAACCTTTATTCCACCCTCATTCCAAAACTTTCAGATACACTCTCTTTTTCTTTTCTCTATTCTTTTTCATATTATTCCAAGCCAATATATATACACATCAAATAGCACCTACAGTATTTATATTTAATTCATACACAGATATTTAATTAATAATTCAACAGTTTAATTTCTATTCTATTTAAAAATACTAAATTTATTCTAGCTACTTTTCAACATCAATATTCTCCTACATAATTCATCAAATCAATTTATTTAATTAATTACACTGAATAATTAATACTTGAATTCAACGAAACCTCGAAAAAATCTTTTTTAAAGCCAATGAAAAAAATAAATGTGAATTAAATATCGATCATGGTCTAAAAGTAGAAGAAGAAGCCAAAATATTTTTATATCAATTTGTCTATAATTATCTAATGAAAAGTCAACTATGCAGGCTTCATATATACATAGGAACTTTATGTTCATCATCAAAGACTAAGAAAAAAATATATAATCATAGTAGAAAAGAGTTTGATGAACATAAAAAAATTTTAATCTCAATTAATTCAAACTTTTTTTTTTTATTCATCACCAGTGGAAATTAAATTTTTTTTTTTTCGTGTTGGGAGTGTATAGAATTTGTCTTTTTGTCTTTATTGTATCATATATCCTTATAGTACAAATTCATAGATGGTATATGTACAAACGCGAGTGTATTACGGGCCAACGTGTGCAAGCTGCGGGTACCATAAATAAACGTTAGCACCGGAAATCCGAACGAGCGGGCTGGTATGATAAATATACTCAGCAACGATAATAGTTGAACGTTTGGCACCTATGTTTTTACATATGTATATGTATATATAATTGAACATGTGTGTATATACAATACATATACAAACACAATTATATGTGTGTAATTTTTTATACAAATGCAATCTCAATATCCTGTTTCGTCGTCTTTAATTTTTTTATGAGCTCCATTGTTTTCTAAACTTGAAATTTTTTAATTTCACAAAGTATTTATGTATATATTTAACTCTTATATGCTTCTATGTATGTGTATTGGACATTTCCGTTATCAGAAAAAAAATTTTTTGATACCTCCAATGCGAAATTGTCAAAAAAAAAAAAATATAAAAAAAAACACAAATGTCTTTTTATTTCATTTTACAATTTTTTTTTTTACAGGAATAATATATTTTTTCATTAATAGCTGGATATATATTGTTTTTTATATTTTATCTTTGTCTTTATATAATATTTCTGTTCGTCTGTATGTCACTGAACTCTTCCTAAACGGTTGGACCGATTTTGATGAAATTATTTGTTTATAGAAATGTTTTTTAATTAATTAATTGATTTATTTATCTTTGATGTTGATTTTTGGATGGTTTACATTGGATCCGGCAGGCGGCGCAGCAATCGCAACAGGACAACGTCTGTCGGGTCCGTTAGTTTTATATAAATGTCTGTAAAAAATATTTTTGAAATCACAAAAACAAAAATCACAATTAGGGAATTTTATTAATAAAAAAATTGTAATTAGGTGGTTTTGATGTATTGGAATTGTTTTAATATCTTGAAGAAAATTTAGTTTTTGTTGGAAAAATGAATTAATTATAATTTAAGTATATAATTGATGTACGTGATCGTCATTAGTGCAATTAAAAATTATTAAGAATTTATTGTATATATTGGTATTGCTCATTCGACTTAAACATCAGGTATGTATAGATTCTTGTATATAAGTTTAAAGTTTGTTTACGTTAACCGCATTTAACTTGATCGCCATATCCAGAAATAGCACTTATAAACATTTGGTTGGTTTTGAAGTTACTGCTTTTGCGTTCAAACTATAATTCTATATGCATAGCATCATCTAACCATTTGATGATGGATAAAGTTTATACATGTGTATATGTTTAGATTAGTTTAAAATAAATATATAAATGTATACATGTTTATCATTTCGATGAGAAAAAACAACGCAGAGAAATAAAAAAAAATTTTCTCAATTTTATTTACTAGTAATTATGTATTAAAAAAGTTTTTCTTCATTGGAATAATTTTTTTTCCAATTTTCCAAAACGATTTATCAATTTTAAATGCGGTAATTCAATTATTAAATAATCAATGTAACAAATTAGTTTTTCATTTTAAAACAAGCTGATATTATATAAATAAAATAATTGGACAATTAAATTCACCGAATAAAATTGTTTTCAACAAATGTGAAAATAACATTTATTTCTTTTATATAAATTGAATTGAATTTTAATAAAACAAAGTTTTCATTTCTATACAATAAATTTATATAAAGTAACAAAAGAAAAGTTATCATTTCACACAAATTCAATGTTGAGAAAATATATTTTTAAAACAATTTATTGATTATGTCCCTCAAATAGAAAAAACTTTCAAATATATAATCGAACCTCTAAAAAAATCAAGTCCGATACTAGATATACAAATATAATTATTCTTCAATAAACATAATAAAAAAAAAATATATAAAAATAAAAATCACGTGCATTTAAATATGGATGATAAAAAAATAAGTTCATAAATGCCCGCGTCGAGTTTTTTATTCAAACTATTGCGCCACCATATCATAATGACGTCAACGAATATACATATGACATAAGACATCCCCATTCGCACTCTAGCTATTACTCATGTAAGTCCTCCTCAAGCGCCATATAACCGTTTTCTGTCACGCGCCCTATCCCCACTTATGTGCATCTAACGCACTTCCTGCTCAGTGCTGTGCACGTCGGTTGGATGAATCCCATTTTACTCTTTCACCAATGCGCATTATTATATTCCCCTCTTCTCATTTATCCATACATCCATATGACGATATATGTGCCGATAAAAATGCCATACAAATGGAGTAAAAACCCCCTCCGTCTCCCTTCCATCTATCTATTTCCATCCCCTACTACTTTAAAACTGCGCGACACTAGCGCCACCAGCGTCATACGTGTGCGATCCACAACTATTCTCACAAATACATACATACATACATTTATACGAGGAGAAATACATCGTATAGTATCACCATAGTTATATATATTACGTCTATGGGCATATCGACAAGAGGACCGAATGTTCACGAGTTTTGCCGACCGTCACCGACTCTTGGGCCTCGAGAGACTTTGTGTTCCAGCACTAAAAGACTGTGCGAAGGAAGCACAGTTGTATTTAAACTCTCAATGGAGTAAGGTTGTGCGATTATTATTTTTTATATAAATTTTTACACTTCGCGTCAATTTAAATAGACTTCTAAATGTTTTTATGTCAATATTTTTTTGGCCTAGTGAACGAAATAATTTATTTAATATTGTCAAAAAAATATTTTATATTTTTTTGCCAAGTGTATTATTAGATTTTCAAATGTAATTTAGTGATTACTTTGTTTTGGTCGTGAGAACGACTTGTTGGTTTTAATTAAAAAGGAAAATTAACGTAATTATGAAAGAAAAAAAAAATTATTTTCATAGGATAAAACTTCCAAGTATTAATATATGTTTCATTTTTTTTTTTTTAATACGCTTTTATTGTCACAGTTTTAAATGAAAATTAAAATAAAGAGAACACTAAATTCATCATTTAAAACTAATGAAAATATTACTTTAGCTGAATGAAATGATGTTTATTATAATAATTCAAATTTATTTTTTTCTTCTTCTTTTTATTACTCTCTGGTTTACCACACATGCAGAATATAATTTTTTGACATTAAGTAAAGCCAGTATTAAAATCACCAAAGAGCTTTTACTGTAGAATTAACATACCGCAACAAAGAACAATAGAAAAAAAAAAAGAAACAAATGATTTGTTGACGGACGTAAAAAATAAAACATAAAATACGGTATGGACAAAAAGTACAAGTGGTTATACGTGACATGACTACTGAGGTATTATTCCAAAGAATTTGACAATCCACACACACATACATACATACATATATACATACATTATATAACACAATGGCCCATTGATATATACCTGATGTGTCAAGATGTTGAATTTAGTGAATTTCTTTAAAAAAAAACCAATTTTCCTCATTAAAAAAAAAATTTTTTTTTTCCATCTTTATTTAATAAATTAGTTCATTACGTTAGTTTGAATTTCTTAATTAATAATGATTGGTCGAAAATTATCGATTCTTGTTTAAATCGATTACATTTGTACATATGTATGTATATATACATATATGGGACAATTTTTGCGCGTGCGTGACATGAAGGAGTGAGAGATTTTTCTTTCGGTTTAAAATCCCAGTTGAAACTTCGATCCACAGCCGAGAGCAGAGTAAAATGAGGAAAAGGAGGGGAGAACGAGGGGTAAAGTGGAGATTGCGTGGGAGACCTGTCGCTCCTTTTTCTTTTCTTCTCTTTTTCTTCTTCGTCTTCCAACACTCCTTATCTTTCTCTTTAACTGTACACACACATTTATATATATATATATTTTTTATTTTCTCTCCTTTCTCTTTATTCTTCGCTCAACCTGGTTACGAACAAAAAAAAAAAAACCCTCCTGAAGACGTCCGCTGACTTTTCTTCCGCTTCCGAGGTGAGTCACATTTTAGATTATTAACCGCAAAAATGACAAACGGATAAAAAAATTAAAATAAAATTTTATATTGTTTATACATATCTGTAGGAAAAAAAAAAAACGTATGAATTAATTGAAATTATCAATATTGGATTTAATATTTAGGGATTTTTATATTGTATTGAGGAGTAAGGTTATTAAAAAAATTTTTTTTGCGACATTTTGAAAGGATAAAATATTATTTATTGTATTAATGTGAGATATTATTCAATTGCGACATTTTATTTTCATTCTCAGGGTATAAAATTAAAGTTTATATCGATATATAATATGTAGAGTATAGAATATTATTTTTATTGACATGAGATACAATCGATAGATTGATTTCTTATTCTATTTACAGCTGCAACAGAAACAGCTACACAATATTTTATATTTATTATATATACATGAATAATTACTCGGGGAAATTTGAAATTGCGCAGGAGTTTTGATTGTATTCAGTTGATAGAATGTCGACAAACAAAGATAAATTCATAAATATAAAATAGAATATTTATTTAAATTATTATTTGTATACACAATTATTTTTGTTTTATTTTGTGTTTAATATCTACAAACATTTGCAAGCACGTTAATAATTTTTTTGTTTATTTTCTTCTATTTATTATGTCACAATTAAACTGGCTTTGATAATAATAAAAACAACACACCAGAAAAAAATATATAAATAATATAAATTAATATTTCTTATAGCAATTTTTTTTTCTTACTTTATATATTTTATATTTGAAATGATTTTTATATTTTTTATATAAAATTAACTGTATCGAATCAAATCGCGTCAAGCTCTACAGACTGACGTCATCTCTTTAACTGGATAAATTAGTGAAAAATGTCAGTGTAGATGTGCATTGTATCTTCTCCTTTATAGAGTTATTATTTTATTTTTTATTTATAAATTAATTACACCAATTTTTTATTTTTTCTTTCATTCGATATCAATTTATTTTTTATTTATCCATTACTTTACATCAGAATTTATTGTTTATCACTGGATTCTATCGTGAGATATCAAGTCTAACTAAAAAATAAAATTCATTCTGTATATTACTTTAATAACCAGACTCATCATTATATTCGAAAATATCCCAACATTTACGTAGTTTTATTTACAAATTGCTACATCACTCAAATGTTGTCTTTAATAAAATTAAATGCCTCAGTCAGCTCTTCTTCTTCTTTTTTTCTTCTTTCAACTAATATTTAACCCATAAAATAACCAACGGAAATAATTATAAAACCACACCCTGAATTAATTAATTACATTAAAAATAAAATAATAGAAATGTTCTAAAATAAATAAATCTCCAATTAAATAAATTATAAAATTAAATATATAAATATTTTTCTATTTATTTTTTCATTGCCCAAGTTATCGACAATTTCAAACAACAAAACTGTCGTTAAATACAATGTGTTGTTCAGAACTTTCATTGCTGTGTAAAAAAAAAATTTATATGGGTTATCGATTTATCTCTTTTAGCTCAATCAATGTATTATGCAGTTTTACTTATCTGTTTTTTATTTTATTCCTTTTTTTCTTTCAATATTATATATCCAGAATAGTCTGTGTGATGCACTTGGGCCTGAGGCATTATAAGCACCATAAACATCCTATTCCTGTTTACTTTCACGCAATCTCCTCCTTCATCATGTCACGTATATCGATAGTAGGTTTATTTTATTTTTATCTACCTACTCATGAATACATCGTTGCAAATATCATCGCTTAATTTAGTATTAGATATTGAGGATGACATGCAATCACGATCAATCAAAAGAAAAAAATTTATAAAACCAATCGTGTTTTAATATTATTTAGTAAGGATAGTTATCTTTTTTTTTTTCTTCATAATAAATTGCATGATGCAATGGAATAAATATTAAATATTTTATTTGATAGTTGTTAGCTATACTGCAATTTAACATGAAAGTTTATTATGTTTATGGGATATATTTAATCTCTATATTTAATTTTGTGGATGAATGTTGATGAGAGATGTAGAAATGTCCCATGTAAAAATGAAATTCATTTAGGATATATTTATTTTTATTTTCTTCTTTTTTTTTTTTTCGCCGCCTACTTGTCGTTCGATCCTGATTAATTTACCAAATCTCATCATCGTCAAGTCACACTCTGTGTTTGAATGAATGAAAGAAAGGGGAGAAAAAAAAAAGAACAAATGTAGTTATAGAAAGAAGAAAAATAATCAAGAGTAAAAAAAAAAAATTATTGAGGAAATGAAAAGACGAAAAAAAAAAAAAAGCCACAAGTATAACGCGGTTATTTTTGTTTTTACTGCTACAATTATGTTCATTGTATAGGTTCACATAATTTTGCAATATTACTGAAGCCACGTAATAATATTTCAATGATATATTAAATGAATTTTTTTTTTTTCTTTCATTTAATTTTATTCATATATTTATTTTTATATCTTTAGAGTATATTATTTTTCGATGATTCTATTTCTTCTTTTAATTATTCAAACAACAAGAAAGACTTGATAATTCCCAACTTTCCAAAATATTTTTTATTAATCATAAAGAAATATTATTTTCAATTGAAAATATATTGATAAAAAAATCTTTTTATATCCAAAGTTATCATTTATTCATATTATTTTTCCTTTTCTTTATTTTCAATCTATTTTCATACACAGCCGAACTTCATAACTTGAAAAAAAGTTGTAAAATCAAACATGTCACTGTCACACTAGATTTATTTACAATGATAAATGCACTGAATAAAAAAAGAAATAAAAAAATTATATAAAAAGAAAAAAAAGTAATAATAATTATAAAATGCGATATAATAACTATTTGATCGGTTGAATTTAAATCAAGAAATATTTTTCCTATATCGTCATCAGACCGTTTATAATTCAAATATCATATTTCCTCAGCTTTTTCACCATTCACTAACGTCCTGACGAATCAATGGAACCTTTTGTTAACTATCGAATATCATCAAAAAGTCCTGCCAAGTATTTTATTCACTCTCAATAATATATTTCATTCTTCATTTTTTAACATTTGTTTTTTCCATCGATTTATCTTCCTTCTCTTTCATGATCTATAACTGTACATGTTAAAAACTGTAATGTGAATATTTTTTCCCTCATCAGTTGTTCATTCATTCATTTTACACAACACTGAAAAAAAAAAAGGAAAAAAAAAAAATTCTCTCCAGCTCAAAACAATTTAAAATAAAAAAATACTTAAAAATCTCCAGCATTATAAATAATATCTCAATCAATATTAATTAATAATAATTACTAAATTATTATTTAAATGACCAAATCTTGATTGTAATATTTATTTTACTGTTTTTTTGTGTATTTATTTTTTGCTATAAAAAAATTTTGCTTTACATTATTTAAAAGACTTGAAAATTTTCATGATCCTTCTTCTTCTTCTTCTTCTTCTTAGTAAGGTTATAGATACTTAAGTATAATGATTCAGGGTGTGTCCTATCACTATTGAGAGCAACCAAAAATAAAATTCCCAGGAACTTCGCTCGGTGAACTTCCATAATGTTTCCCGGGCGCGAACCGGAACGTGTTTGAACACTGTACAATAATGTACGTTCGTCATCATTCGTCTGGAGATGGGAAGCGATGACAACGACGAAGCTGACGATAGAATGAAAAAGGGGTTGAGTGGGGTGAGGAAGTGGATGGCCGCACCTCTGTCGTCGTCGTCGTCGTTGCTGGGTCGTTGCACGCTTGGAAGACTGCCACAAGGAATTTTTTAATGGTCTCACGACAATGTGCCTAATCGTCAGCTGAAACACTCAATGTTATACAAGACATTTTTTTTTTCTTCTTTTTTCTTCATATTCTTCTTCTTCTTCTTCTTCTTCTTCTTATTTTTGTTTTATGAGCACATTTTATATGTGTTTTACATACTCATTTAAATGCGTGCATTTAGTTCACGTGTGTCTTTGATTATAATAAATATTTACAAATATTTATTATTGATTTTGAGAAATGAATTTTGTACGGTAAACAAATGGATTAATATTAAATGAAATATATATTTATATATTTGAATTTAATAATTGTAGATTGAAAAAATAATATGTCATATAACAAATGATTTATCAAATTAGAATCAAATCTTGACGTGTGAGGAACATTTTTTTTTTTTGATGTTTAAATTATAATTTTATAACACATTGTTATATATATTTCCTCATATATACGTTAACATATATGTGTATTTATACATGGATATACATAATACATATGTTGATATATGTGTATAAATAAAAATATGTCTATATATACTTCCTGTTTATGAGCAAAAATTTTAAATCTATTTTCATCAGGCTCTTTCGTTATTTCAAAATTATTTCACTCGACACTGCATAAAACGCAGTGAGATTTTGAGCACTATTTTTTTATTTTTTTATTTATGTAGTTGTGACTAATTGAAATTTATGTTTAAACTATTTAATTAGCATGTGTTTTATATATATCAGAGATTTATTATAATTTTTTTGCTGTGATTTATGTATAAATTAAATGATATAAAATTCAAAGAGAATGATTATTAAAAATAAAATTAATTTTCAGGGAAATATATTAACGAAAAATTAACAATATTCAAATTAAATTACATTGCAGAATTTATTTCGATTGAAAGATAAATTAAATAAACATGGAATATTTATTTAAATTATTAATTATAGGAATTATTCCGTAAATATTTAATTGAATAAATCCATGGAATTTAAAAAAAAAAAATCATGTATAATAAACTGAACAGTAGAGAGCACTGCAAAAAACTTTATTATCACCTCCTTATAGCGGTCACCTTCCAATAACGGTCACCTCCACAATCGGCCACTTTTCAAATAATCAAAACTGTTTTATTCGCATCCCTTCAGAATTTTTTTAATAACACCACCTCCTCATAACGGACACCCCCCAATAACGGTCGCCTCCCAATAACGGTCGCCTCCACAATCGGCCACTTTTCAAATAATCAAAACTGTTTTATTCGCCCCCCTTCAGAATTTTTTAAATAACATCACCTCCTTATAGCGGCCACCTCCCAATAACGGTCACCTCCACAATCGGCCACTTTTCAAATAATCAAAACTGTTTTATTCATCCCCTTCAGAATTTTTTATAACATCACCTCCTTATAACGGCCACTCCAACATATGTGACCGCTATTCAGAGGTTTTTCTGTGTATGCATATATTTGTACTTCTTTACAAGTGTTGTAAACTGTTAGTTAAAAATAGATTTTATACTGCACAGCTAATGCTGAAAGAAATTTCCTTTCAGAAATAAGTCTTTACACTCATTTCACATTTTACAAATTGTTTATTTGTTTATATATACATATATTATGACAAGACAATAATAAATGTGTGTATAATGTGTATAAGAAAATGAAAGACAAAAAATAAATAAACAAATAACGGTATCATCGCTCTGACACGTGCCACTCAATTTCAAACTGCAATAAAAGACAATTTCTTTACATCCACTGTAAAACCCATCACCTGTTATTCGCGAGTGCGCGTACACCATCATCAACAGTATCCACAGAGGAATCATGGATCGTTGAGTTTCAAAGGTCCGTTTATATATGTAACAAGAACTGAAATCGCCCTCGAACCGGAAGGTTAAAATGATCCAACTAAATGCACACTATATATGTGCCCACGAGGACGTTGTAATATAAATGCAGATGGTATATTTATTTTATTTTATTTTTCTCTTCAATTGTCTATACAAAAATAAAAAACCAATTTAAAATCAATGTGAATTAATAACACAACAACAATAAGAATTATCATTTAATAATATAAAATCAAACAAAATATATTAATTAAAAATATCATTAAAATATTTTAAAATTTTATTTATTTAATTTGCAATTGAAGAAAAATATTTCAATCAGACAAATAATAAAATGCATGAATTATATTAATAGATTATTAAATTTAAGTAGATGTCGAATTATATGTATGTGTATATATTTATTTATTTATTTTTTTTTTTCTTTAAGGTTTTAAAATGATTAAAAATAAAATGTAAAATTTTCCAGATGTAGATGTTTTATATATACACACAACGATGTATAAAATTATTGAATTATAAAGTTGTCGATGACGCCATTGCGATGGCTGCCGGAGGTTGCGCAATAACATAATGGTGATCTGTGTGTGATCATGGTTGAATATGTTTCAATAGCTGCAGAGATATAGTAGTATGGGTTTTATGCCTTGCACCCACGCAACGCAATGCAACAGTATAATAACAACAATATATCTCTGTTGCCATCGCAATATAAACGTGTATTTGTCTATTAGAAATCAGGCTAACATATTATACCACAACATTAATTATAATAACTATATACAAACTATTTATACTCTACAGAATATTTATTAATTTATTTAAAACATTGATAGTGGCTTTTTCAATGTCTATGCGCTATGAAAGAGCCGAATTTTATTATTTTTATAAATGATATTAAGAAGTCCAAAAATACCAATAATTTTGAAAAATGTTTTATGACATCACGTACATAAATGAATGAACAATTATTTATTATACAAATTTTTTTAATTATTTATTCCCGTTTATATTATTTATCCCTTTTTTTTTTTTCAAAACTTGTCCCAATTTTAAATTTGAATTTGTCATTTTTATATTTATTTTGTTCTCTTTTTTATATAAATTTTTATAAACCACTTAGCACTTTTTAAACAAATGAATAATTATTATATTATTATTAATTTATAGATATAGATAACTTGAACAATGATAGTTATTGAAAAAAGGAATATGAGAAGAAGGTTTGTATAAGATCTCCAGAGTTGTCTGATAATATAGAAAAAAAAATCAGAAGCAAAAAGTGATATCATAAAGGCCATGAGTTTGAGCTCAAAGCACTGGTTCCCTTGATCATCATATCCATATATAGTTTGGTACATCATCCCCTTCGTTCGGATTACTTCTAACCACTTGAGACTTTCTCCCTCGTCTTCGTGTGTTGCCCTTTATACTCGACACCAAGCCAAAGCTTCTTTGTATACATCATTGAGATTTAAAAAAAAAAGATCCATGCATTTCCTTTTTTAATATATCGACAGCTAGCTCGGGTGTAACTATTATAAATGTCAATTAATCCTTCATGTGTAAGTAGCTTAAATGCTTTTCAAGGGAGATATATGGATTGAATATAGTGATAAATAATGCAGTGATACAATTGATGAGACTTATTTATCAGTTGAATTTTCAGTTTGATTTATTTTTTCATCGCTGTCGAAATAATTCACGTATACATTGTTTATTATTTTAGGTAGGGGTTAATTGTTGATGAATTAATACTTGGTGAATATTATAAAGGAATTATTTATTATGCTTTTTGAATATTATTTTTTAATCAGTGAATGAAAAATTGTGTATATGATATGAGAAAAAAAATTGTGGTTATTGCTTTGTTTTGTTTTAATGTTTTCCAGTTCGCTTTTATTAAATTCATTAACTTCATAAGCTTCTACATCGATATTGCTTATATGAGAACATTACCATGGCAACAGAATGGTTATATGAGAGGAGGAAAAGAAAAAAAAAAAATCATAACGTTGTAGAAGTTACAAAACAAGAAGAAGAAATAATATAAAAGTATAGGTGATAACCAAGCGAGTAAACAAAAGAATTTTTCATTGTCTCTAAATTTTTTTTTTTGCCCCTTGTTCTTTAATATAAATGTTTACAGTTAAAAAAGAATATAAAAAAGAAAACAAAAAATTCTGTGAATTTTGAATTATAATTTTATTTTCAGGTTTATTTTTGTTTCTTTGTTTGAAGAGTTTTATATAATCGATATAGAAGCTCAACCCTCATCATTTATTGCGATGATTGATCAAATCCCCCACAAAAACTACGACAAATCATATAAATAATGTTTTAACCGTCCACTTTTTATTGTAGTATAGGATATAAAAGATCGATCATCTGTCATTGTACTGAAACACACAAAGTGTGAAAGCTTCCGACCTATAAAAATTGGTAAAGTGTATTATTATATGAACATATATGTACATCTAAGCACAAATCGTTGTTCTGTTATTAATAGCAAAAATGGCTAAAGGTTTTCAACAAACATCCGGCTCTAATGTACTTCCGGTTGATAAAACGATTGACGGTTGTCGTGAAAGTCGTCAAATATAATCGGATATTAGGTGCAACATTAAATAATGATTGATAGAAAACGTTAAAATATAATAAATGTTAAAAAATATCAAAATGATAAAAAAAAAATTCTGGTAAAATAAAATAATTGAAGAGTTATAAAACAAATAAACAAAAAAAATAAGAAGATCAAAATTAAATTATTTATATTTAAGAAGATAAGAAAATTTTTTAGGAATAATGAAATAATATTATAAAATAATATCTTTTGAATTTATTTAAATGTGTAAAAGTTTTATAAAGTGAAAGCCATAGATAACTGGACATTGTTTGTGTACATACATACATACATATATATTTGTATGTATATATAAACTGTCCACTGGGTGCTTTGGTGCAAATAACATCAGGGTCAGGATTGACTTTTGTTACTGGTGGATGCTCCCACGAGTTTTTCACCATAACGAATGTGAGAATCTCAGCACACTTTATTCCCTGGTAGCTTTATCCCACGGGTTCTATTACAACATTTGTTTTTCCGCGAAAAAGTTCTCGGATTCGCCCAACCTGCTTCAACAATAACGAACGGGGTGACAGTAAAATGGGGGATATAAGAGAAAAATAAAAAATATAAGAAATAAAACAATATATCCCTTGAGAGTGATAGAAAGAATTGTGAGATTTTTTACAAATTTCTTAAGGAATTTTTTCGTGATATATATTATTGTTTTATTCAATTAAATTGTTGAATAAAATACTTGAAAATCAGTTTCATTTCCTTAGGTGGTTTAAAAGTTAATGTTGTGATTCATTTAAACTTTATGTAAAATTTAAATTAGTAGACAGGAATTTTCAAATCTTTTTAAGCTAATATTATAAAATATTATGAAGTTATAATTTTTTTTTTATTGAATTATTCTTCAGCAATAATTTTATTATACTCCTCTGATAAATATTCTAATATACCAGAGTGTATTAGCTTGGCAACAAAACAAAATATGATAAGCTAAATAGAATTTTAAATTGCTTATTACAATTTACAATACCAAATTTCATTATCTCAATTTTTTTATATTCAAATAAACTCTGAAAAAAAAAAAAATTTTTAAACTAATTATATAAATATATATTATTTTTTGGCAGTCTCAACTTAAAGAACATCAAGACTTTATATTTACTCAACTGGAAATAATATCAAAGGTGTGAAAATAAACAAAAAAAAACCATCTAAAAAAAAATTTATTTATACATACCAAGTTGATCACATGTGATGAGACCTTTGATAACCTTTATCCGGATAATTTTGCAAAAGGGGTATTTAACTTAGCTCATAAAGGCAATATATATAGCAATTGACTTGGGGCATAGACGTAAATATCTAACGGCTTTGTGGTTTGCATTAAAGAGCTTCGCTAATATGTATATAAATAAATATATACATCCTTATACATATACATACACACTGACTCTACAATTAGAACTAAATGAAGACAGGTTTTATCTAATTGTTAATCATTAAAATAACAAAACAACTGCCACAAAAATTAGCAATTGATAATTCTAATTATCTTATTACATTAACATTAAAATTCCAATCACATTTTTCTTTTAATAATTAATTCAATATCCACATTAAACTTTTATTTTATTCATCACAAATATTTAAATATAATAATAATATATATAATAAAAAAAGAAAATAGAATATATATTATATTTAATATATAAATTTTGAAACAAAGGGAAAATAAAATTGTTGAAATGTTGGAAATAAATTGTCGATTTCATTGGCTTACTAAAACACTCAGTTTAAATCTTTACATGATAAAATAAAGAAAAGAAAAAAAAAAACGTTGATCGGTACACAGTATATATAGTGTATATATGTATTATATACTAACAAAAGGGAGAGACTATACATATATTGATTTCCAAGTCTCGTTGACACGTGTGGAACCGACAAAGGACGAGCTTTAAACACGTGTTTGCTTTGTTTTGTTTCAACTCTCAAACGCACACACATTATCAAGTTAACCATAGCATTCTCACTAGAATAATCCAAATATATATCTCATCCTATACTTAAATAATATATACCAACATATACAAATATATTAATATACTACAATACATCCATGATAAAAAAAAATTTGTTTTATTTTATTTTAGAATTATTTCATCTTGATAAATTTCACTAATGAATCAATATGAATTATAAGAACTCGATCAAGTTGTCACTGTCAAGTTGAGTTAATTTCAAAAGCTCTGCATATATGTATATATATATATTGTATATATAGTAAAGCTGCCACGCCTTTTCAACTGATTCATCAGCTAGATGTTGGAGGGGCAAATTAATCCAGTATCTAAAAGTAATTTCATTTGAATCGAATTAAGGAGGAAAAAAAAAAATGTGGGCGGAGATTGGGAATATGAGGGAGGAAGTTGAAGAACGTTGAAATTAGAAAAAGAAATGGACAAGCCGACGGGCACGCGAGCAACCGATTTCCGGTAACGCCCCAACACCCATCATCTCTTTTTCATTCACCCTCGTTTTATATATATACTCGTACTACATTATATGTACATACATGCACTACATTTGAAATACAAATATGACCAATATACAATACAATAAATGTACGTGCATGATATTTTTAATTGATAGTGTGTTTTTTATTTTTTTATTTTTAAATTATAAACTCAATTCTCGGATGGTTATTATCATTCATTAATAAAGTATACATACCTACCTATATGTGTATAAATATATAGATGGATAGATAGATGTATATATTAAATTTATCGTTGAGTGAACAAGTTATAATTTATGAGAATTATTGAATGAGTCATGCAAAACGCCAGTGTGTCCACTATATATAAAGTGAATGCTGTAATTTGCCTCTTGCCTCATTTATGTATTACTTTATTTGTCATTATCACACGTATAAATAAATATAGTTATGCAGTAGATACATATTAGGTTTACGGTAATAAATAATATATAATATATAATATAATATAATATAATATAATATATTATAGTTAACGTGTGTTCTTGATGTTTACTTGCTTTGTGGCTTTGTGGGTTTCATTTCAAAGTTGACGATGACATGTAGATAGGTTACATGGGTCGTGTTAAGATTGAGAATTAGATAGATGGATAGATAGATAGATAGATGGATGGATAGATGGAGAAACAGAGGAAGAGAAAGAGGAGACAGAGGTTGCGAGATCGCTATAGTGAGAGAATAAAGAAGACAAAAAAAAAAAATAAAATAAGAACAAGGAGCGAAGTAACACGATGGGTTCCTTGAGGTCAACTTCAACCAATTTCAGCTACGTCGGGCATTTAAATTGAGTCCCTGACGTAACCCTCTTATCTACCCCTCTTTGTCATTCGCATTCTTTAACGCATTTTCTTTTTTCCTAGTCCCTCATTCTTTCACAATTTTTTTTTTTCCGATTTTCTCTTTCTTTATATTGCTCTTTATTCATTTCGTTTTCATATTTGTTTTTGTTTATATGCTCAAATTATATTTTTTATTTTTTGTTTAACTGATTTATAGCAATAGTTTTTTAATAATTGTATGCGTGGATGAAAAATTATAAAGCATTTATTATTGAATAATGTGTAAAATATTTTGTATATATGGAGAAGAAGCTTTTTATTTTTGTTATTATTTTTATTTGTATATTTATTTATCCTTTGTTCTGTTTGTATTTTTTTACAGATTTTATGATGCGAGAACGAATGAAGGAGAAAGGAGAAAATAGTTTTAATGCTTGTGTAAGCATCATAGTGTATCATAACAGAGAAGTCAAAGCAGTGGTGCAACGTTCTCGGGGTCATGCTCCGGTCACTGACATCACACTATAACCCAGGTAGTAACAGCACTAACAGTATATATATACCAACACTAAAAACTGTGTATATATATATCCATATTTGTTGAATATACCAAATAACAACAATCACCGCTAACTTCATCTTTACTTCATCGAAGATGTCTCGTAAATATAAATTATCCATCATCAAATGTCTTTATAGTAAAATAATGTTTTTTCAATATGTACTTTGTATTGTACTAAAGTTATATTTATTTTTCAGTTCAGAAGAGGAAGAAAAAGACGATTTAAAGAGAGAATTAATTCAGTTTAATTGTTTTTATCGATGATAAAAATAATATTGGTCATTATAAGTTGATCATTTTGAAGGGAATCACGTGAAGAAATAATAAGAGAAGACAAAGTGAGTTATTATGATTGGAAATAATGCCAAGCTCTGGCGTGAAATGGTTTTTAATAGTAAAAAATGTGGAAAATAAAAAAACTTAAAGGTGATAATTTTGAATAAGTATGCATATAATTTTTTATAGATTGTAAATAGGGCGAGAAATAAAAATGGAACATGAAAATGAACACATTTATGTTTATATAGATGGTAAAATAGCTATTAATGTTTGATAGTTGAGCTTGGCATTTTCATTTGTTGGAATAATGATGTGATATTTTATCAGGTATTTTTTTTTTATTTATTTTTTTTCAATTGTGTAAAGGGATGAAATGGATAATGACAGAGTAAGGTGAAGATGCTTTCAAAGTCACTTCTTTGTTGAGAATAAAATTATAATTTATTTTCTGGATTTGAAATTTATATTTAGATGATTAAATAGTTTTGATTTTTCAGATTGAGAATGGACAATTTTGTGTTTCGGATGTGCCTGACTCTTTGCTCTTGCCCTGTATATTGAGAATTTTTCGGGTGAGCAAAGTTTCAGGTGTGTTTGCGACACAGTATATCGACGAAACAAAGAAAAAAAAGAATTAAAAGCAAGTTGGAATTCATTGAAGTTTAATATTAAGAGTCATTAGTGAATTAAATATTAAAAGGAATAAATGAGTCGTCATCAATAAAGTGAGGTAATTTTAAAGAATAATGAACTGCCTTTGTGCGTCATTATATGACTATCTTTTCTTTTTTACCTCTTTTCAACGATGTCCTTAATCCGCATATCGATTTTCAACCTTCTTTCTATCATCCTTTCACTATTAAAATATTTTATTCTTTTTTTCTTGCACTCATTTTATTCTTATATAACTTCAAATGTCTCCTTACTATAATGGACAAATATACATTATTGTTGAATGACACTTAAGTGCTAATTGCGTTGTGAATTAAAAAAAAATAAAGAAGAAATTACACTCATACCTCGACATGTCTCTTACGCCTGAAATTTGCTTTTTACCTGGCGAAATTCCACAATAAAGTGGGAATTTATTTGATAATTTACTCAATTAAACATAAAAAAAGGTGAGCAAAGTTTCAGGTGTGTGAGTGTCTTGAGGGCATCAGCAGCCAACAAAGTAATTAAAATCAATATACGAATAGCATTTAAATTAGAAAGAATTAAAACTTGTAATATATATTAAATTGTGAAATTACATTTAAATAAATAAAGGATAATTATAAATAAATAGTTTTTAATTAATCGAATTTATAATGCCATTTCGTCATTAAATTAACTATGTACTTTATCAATATTATATTATATTCATAAATAAAATCATTTAATATTTTATTTCATATATTAAAATTCTTTTGTTATATTTTAGTGCATTGTTTATAAATAGATAAATCATTATATTCAGCAAATATATATTGAATAAAATATGTATTAACTTTCTACTAAAATTTCAAGGAATAATGAATAGTGAAAAGTAAAGTAAAACATGCTGACATAAAATAATACATTATAAAATCGTTACTGAAACGTTTTTTTCTTTTTTTTTGTCTGTTTCAGCTTCCATTAGAGTGCAATGCAATGTTCTCTCTTTTATTCAAGCTATTTTTACATTATACTCAGTACCTAAGTCCAATTGAGCGATAGAGTAATGGCGAATTGTGGAATGTTTAGTGTATATAACAACCAAATGAAAAATTATATAGTCAGCTCGTAAATAGTGGTGGAATAATTCAAGCCATTCCCGTTTAGAGCAGTCTAATTCATGGTTTACAATGAGACGATTACTGTATTTGGTTAGTGACCTTGTTTGAAGTCATTGACCTCATGATTTTAATTTTTGTTTTGGTGGTAGAGAAAAAATAGAAAATGTATACGTATAATTAATATTAAATCTCTTAATTGAATTCAACAGTAGATAAATTGATATCTATGTTATGTCTTTTTTTTTTATGATAATTCGAATATTATTAACATTGTAATTGAAAGTAATATTTTTGATTGGAGAATATATTAGAGCAAATAACCTATAAATAAAATAATTAATTTCATAAAATTGATATTAATTCTTTCCCTTTTTTTTGTACTCGTATTTTATATTTGTTGTTGTTCATTGCGATGTTAATGTTATATTTAATTTATAGTCCAGCACTTTAAATATTTTTTTATTTTTATTGTATTCGAAGGCTCACGAGTTCCCGCCATTTTAATAATTTTAAAGATATTATTCTACTTTACCGACTGCTAATTTATAGGAGCACTTTTATATCAGCTAAAGTATTATATATGAGAAAAAAGAGGTTAAATCGATTACGCATGCGCAGTTGTGCAAACATATATTCGGGTATCTTCGGTTTTATCCGATTCTTTTAGTGAGGAAACTATACTCATTATTCTCAATAGTGGCCATTTTGGATTTTATAAAAGTAATAATAGAACAACGAGTACGAACTATCGATATTTGAAGAGGACAATTATTGTGAGGTTAATTCCAATTCTGTGATAGGGAATATCAAAGAGAAATAATGATTGGAAGTCAAATCATTCGACGATTTACCACTTCGGTAATTCGCAAATCTGGTCATGGATTTGACAGTGGTGCCAGACCCGGTTCGGTAAGAATTTTTATATTTTAAATGCATTTCATTGCATAATCATTCAATATTTAATTTTCACATCTTGTACATTTGAATTTTGATAATAATTAAATTATTTTTTGATTGCAGAATTTGCCATTTGACATCAACAATAAATACAAACTCACGGCGTATTTTATTTTATTTTTTGGTAGTGCATTTTCAATACCGTTCCTCGCTGTCCGTCATCAATTGTTGAAATAAATTAGCAAGTATTTTCTTTTCATTTTCACTCCTACAGAATGAAGATAACTCTGTTTTCGTAATCATGAGAATTATTTTCTTCTCATAAAATTATTGGATGATCAAAAATAAAGAGTGAAAATTAGTTAAACAGAAGTAATTGTTCAATTTATTATATTTATTCATGTAATATATAGTACTTTATATGTATATTATAATGTTGATTAAAATGCCGTAAAGATAATATAATAAATATATTTTTATGAATAATATTCCTTTAGAATTATAGGGAGCTTAGTTTTGAAATAAATAATCAATAATTGTTCTTCCAGTGCCACTTTTTTTTTTTTTTTTTTTTAGGAGTGTGATACAAATAAAATTTTGCAAATTTACTTCAGTGTTTCATCACCCGACGTGTTGGCAGTAGCTGTTGAAGAAGAAGAAACAATTTCATTCATGAAATTATTTAGCTAAATGAACATTTTTTTTTTATAGCTAAAATTTACATTGATTCCATAAATTAAAAGTTTCTTTTTATTTGGTGAATCATCCTCAATGTCATTTTGTTCCCATGAATTGCTGCAAATTAGATTTTCATTATGACAATTATCAGCATTCATTTTGAGAGGAATTAAAGGCACTGTTGAATATTCATCTTCATCATCAGAGAATTCTCTATAAATTTTATATTTTTTATTTCGTTTTTTGCACCAAATAGGCCAGAAAGTAATGATTCCAATTAGAAACATGATTATCAGTAGCCCGAGAATAATAAGAACAATTGATAAAGATGACCACAACTGAAAAAATGGTGGAATTATTTATAAAAGCATCAGCTATAAGTATTTTTTATTTATTCGTGAATTACCATAAAGAAACAACTGTTTACAAATGGATTTGTACATTTTTCACATGTCTTTGCCCCTGTTTTTCGTTGATATGTTCCTAATGGACACTGTTGACAATGCCATGATAAATCCCGACTATAAAAACCAGATGGACATGGCTCTGTGTGTATAAATAAATTAATAATACACAAAATAATTAATTAAATATAATAAAATGAACAAAAAAATATAAAAAATCACCACAATAACTAGATTCCAATCGATATCCAATAGGACAACCCATCAACAGTCCAACATCATCTCCATTTGCATCATCAATATCAACATTAATTTTTTCCTTTTGTTTTTGCTTCTGTTCTACTTTCAGCTCTGCATTTTCGTCTTTTTTAATGGGCACCAATCTACCATGTCGATGATTGGACAGTCTGAAAATAACTGGAGTTTAAATTCACTGTAAAAAAAATAATCTACAACAACATACGAGTAGTAATAATATCAATAATCAACTTGAAAACAGTGAAAAAAAAAAAAGACAAAATAATTAAATCTTACTCGGCTTTCGAAGAATGACACGAAAATTATGAATCAATAGCAGAATAATTTTGTTCTGAATTGTTCTATGACATTTTACGTCACATAATGATGCCATATCTGGAGAAATTGAATGCAATATTTTGGATGGTATTATTAATATTTTTATAGAAACATTACGATTATTATATTGTGACACAAAAATAATTGTATCGCATAATATATTTTTGCATAAAATATCATTAAACATATGTTTCAAATATGTAACTAATGTATCCAATTTAAATTCATCAAGATTATCCAGCTTGTAATGATTAAGACCACGAATTATATATTGCGGTAATGTTACCGATTTAACTGTATGCTCATAGATATTTTTAATCAGTTTTTTATCATTTGGATCAATATAAGTCATTATACATGAATAATTTCCGACATTTAAAACTCTATCGACTTGATAAAGCTCCAAGTCACCATTATCTCTAATTATTCCTGTAAATAAATTAAATTTATATTATTTTATTTCAATATTATTCACCATGTTAATCACCTGATATTGGACCACCATCATGACGCATCCAAATGTAATTTGGCTGACTTTTACTCATACTTAAATTCATTTTATTATCATTACTGCATGGGATGTTTATTAGATAAGATGATTCAGGAATATAACGTGTCTCATGTTCTAATTAATGGATAATTTATAACATAAATTTTTATTGCAGGATTTAAATCAGGGATTTCGATGCAAATATTGTGTGGTTTTACCATTTGAATTGGCCTCGTCAATGCTCAATAAATCTTCAGCATCGTCACTTTGAATATACTTCAAGACTTCATCATCATTGATTTTGATTAATGTCTGGTGAGTGGAGCTATATGACAAAGTGTCATCCAGTGCACGTCGTCGTGATAATGATGCTGATGTCAAGTCAAGATATTTACCAATTTGGACGAATTTATCGCAAGAATATTGTGATATACGATTTAATAAATCAGTACGCATTTCCAACAGTGCTTTTAAACTCAGTAATGCATATTCAATATCACAAATACAACTTGTACAATAACGATTAGTTTCATTAGAATTATTGTCTGGAATATTTGAATTATTTGAATTGACATTTACTAATTTCTCAGTATTATATTCTTTATTCATGAATTTATCAACTGTTGCGTTGAAATTTTCACTTAATTCTTCACTGATGGGAGTCAACGCTTCATCAATTATTTCTCTCGCATTGTCGTATTTATTTGTTAGATATTCAACACGAATATCATCACTATCTTCACTATTATCATAATTATATTCATTACCTTCAGGCGTGATAGTAGGTAATAATGATTCCTTATTAGGTTCAATAAATTCATAAGATTTCAATGTTCTACCAATTTTCATTCGTTTTTTAATACGATTTTTCATCCCGTTAAATTGACCTAATTTTAAATTATTCATACTTGACAATAATGATGTCTTGCGTTTGATAACTTTTAAATTCTTTATTAATTTAATACGATTTGCTTGTAAATTACTTCCTTTTAATTTTAATGGCTTTGTAGAATTAACTTTATCCAATTGATTCACAACTGGTTTTATATTCATCAATTTTCCCAACAATTTTCTTGAACTGCTACGTACAATTGGATTTACACAATCACCATTATCATCATCATTATCATCATTAATATCATCATCCACTAGAGGTTTTCTGGTGTTTACTGATGGTTCTGTTGTCTCTATTTCTGTATCATAGTCACAATCAGCAGAATCACCAACAACAGTGGATGAAAAATATGGTGGATATTCACTGGTTTTTGAAATATTTTTCAATCTATCCTTAATGATATTTATTGAGTTTAATGGATTATTTGTAGTTGTTGAAACCACTTGGATTGTTGTTTTAGTAAATGGAATTGGGGTTGTAGTTATTTCATCAGTATTTATTACTGCAGTAGAAGTAATTTTCTCCTCAGTTTCACAAATAGTCTCGTCCAAAGTTGTTATTTCAGGTGATTCTGATGACAATGGCTGAGTAGATGACTCTAAAACCGATGATGTTGTTGATGTTTTGCTGGTAATAATATTTTCTTCAAGGGTCGTATCATCTTCGTAATAACATTCTGTTGTTGAATAATCTTTAGCAATTGATCCTGAAATTTTTGATGTCTCTAATAATTCATCATTTTTATTCCCATTAATTAATTGTTTAAGATAGGAAATAATATTGCGTTTAAAATTCTTATAACTTGGCGATTTTTTATGATTAACAATCTTCTTAATAGGAATTTCTTTCGCTTTTCTGATCATTAAAATTTTATGGTTATTATTTTTAAATATTTCTTTTTCTTCAGCTTGGCGTTTAACTCTTGAATAATCACCACCATCGCTAGTTGTCTCGAGCTGATTCATCAACACAATCATATTTTTATTCACTTGTTTAATATTATTAACTAAATTCTTCAGTTCAATTGCCAGAGAATTAATAATCATTCTCATAAATAGATTGTTGTATTCTAAACTTAGATGACCTGGTGGTGATTTGGAATATTTTTCTGATTGAGTTGTCTGGACATTTGTTAAATTGTCCAAAGAGTTGTCATGAAGTTTTATGCTTTTATTTATTGAATGATCATCTGATGTTGTTGCTCTTACACAACTATGTATTGATACAATAATAGTGATGACAGTTATTAGTGTGGTAAAACTGTAATAAATAATTTATATAATTTTTTATTTCTTTTCTACTTTTTTGATATTATTTTATTGAAATAAATAAAATAGTAATTGATTATTAATTTATATTTACCTGCGAAATATACTATAGTGCATTGAGCTTGATAGATAATAACTGATTTGATATTCTCTTGGAAATTTTCATCTTCAAACTTATGGAATATAAAAAATATAAATTAAAATCTTATTATGACATGAATATAATTTGTAAAATGAATTATATTATATTATATATTTTTCAATTGGTAAAAATTATATTTAAATATGACACGTAATATTGTGACAATTTTTTTCACAAATTGTCATGACATATATTCAGTTATAGATATAATATATAAAGCACGTAAAAATGTTTATCTTTTGTTTTTTATTCATGAATGAATTATTTATAAATGATAAAATTAATTTTTGTGATATTTTTTTCTTTGAGTAAATACTTGAATAAAGATTAAATAAATACAATTGAGAGTTAGAATAATTTTGAAATTAGAATTTAATTATTGGGTAAAAAAAGAATCCATACACATGAGTATTATTATTTCGCTTCAGCTTTTAATTATGTTATTCTTTCTCTCATTATTAGTTTTCACAGGCAAAGTACGAGTGAGATGTAAAAACAATTTTCATTTAATGAATTAAATGAGAGTTTTCTATCGTATAAAAGTAAGAATTAAATTTATTTCTGTGTTAATTCTTCAGGTTTTGTCAGAGTGATCAACGTGTGAACCGATGATACAGTGCATGAATTTTGTTATTGAATAATATTAAACTAAAATATAATATGATTAAAATTATTTACTTGTGTTTATGTTTTATCAGTGTTTTACAGATTTTATTTGCTGAAGAAAAAGTGGAATTTAGTGGAGACTTTGATGATGAACTGATGAAGAATAATTACAATAGCAGAAATTACCATCATATTTATGATAGTGAGATTGATCAAATGAATGAAGAATTATTGGATTTAAATAAAATTAATTCTCAATTGGAATGGGAATCAGCAATTAAAGTGTCTAATAATATTTTTGATGCTAAAAAAAAATTTTACACCTTGAAAACAATGTGGAAATTACGTTGGTGTAATAAATTTAAATTAAATCAACAGCAAACAAATGTTATAAAATATAATAACGATGAAAGAAGAATGATTTATCTTCTTTGTCATCGTGGACCAAAATATTCATTGCAAGAAATAAAACGTCTAAGTTTAATTTCAGATCAGCTTGTATTAAATTATAAATCAAAAAAAATTTGTCGATTTGACATTGATAATAATACAGAAGTAAAATATTGTTATCATGGTGAGCATGAAGTGAAATTATTGATGCAGATGTCGAGGAATGAAAAGGAACGACGATGGGCTTGGACATCTTGGCGAAATGAAATGAAGAATATTAAAAATTTATTTATTCAATCGGTGACAATACAAAATGCAGGTGCAAGAAGAAATGGTAAATTCTCTAATTAATTTGTACAATTTGAATTATTAATTTATTATTGATTATTGATTATTGAAGTATTGAATTGATATTTTTAGGCTATGCAGACATGGGAGTTTGTTGGCGAGAAGAAATGGAAATTCCAAGGATTGAAAATTTATCAAATAATCTTTGGTTATCAATTAAGCCACTTTATAAACTTCTTCATGCTGTTGTGCGATTTGAATTAAGGAAATTATATCCAGGTGCTATTTCAGCCACTGCACCAATTCCTGCACACTTGATAGGTTTGTCACAATTATTTTTATAAACAGACAACTTATATTTACATTTAATTAACATTCAAGATTTATTTTATATTGAATTTCTGTTGGAACAGGTGATTTATGGTCGGTGAATTGGCAATCACTTGCTGATATTCTTCTTCCTCAATCTTACATAAATATCACAAATATATTGATAAAGAAAAATTACACTGTGAGTAAAATGATGTCAGTGTCAGAGGATTTTTTTACATCATTAAATTTTCCACCGATAACAAATAAATTTTGGACTTTGTCAATAATGACAAGAAGAAATAATTCAATTGATAATTGTTATGGATCTGCAAGAAATATGTATGAAATAAATGATTTTAGAATTTTAGCATGTTTTGAAGTTGATGAAGAAAGTTTTAAAATTATTCATCATGAAATGGGACATGTGCAATATTACATGGCTTATCAAAATCAGCCAATTATTTATCAAGTAATAGCAATAGAATATTATAATAAAAATAAATAAAAATATACCCATGATGAAATACTTTGTGAATAATAAAATTATTTATATCTAGAATGGTGTAAATTCAGCATTTCATGAGAGTATTGGTGATGCTATATTTTTGGGAGCAATGACATCAAAACACCTTCATCGTCTTGGACTTATTGACGATAATAATGATGACAATAATGTGATATCGAGAATAGAGCTGGCATTATTACTTAAATTAGCATTGACAAAAATTCCACAAATTCCTTATGCTTTATTGATGGATAAATGGCGATGGCGCGTTTTTGAAGGTGCTGTTGATACCAATAATTATAACAAAGCTTGGTGGGATCTTCATAAACATCTCATGGGCATTGTACCACCCAATTCTCGACAAGATTCCGCAGAATTTTTCGATCCTGCAGCTAAATATCATATAATTACTAACACGCCATATTTGAGGTTAAAAATACTTTTTTTATTTCATTAAATAATTTAATAATTTAATTTAATTAAGAATTGGTCTTTGATAGATATTTCCTGAGTAATATTCTTCAATTTCAAATTTTTGACACCATGTGCAAAATAGCTGTCACTGATGATAAAATAAATTTCTATAAAAATTCTGATTTTCCACTCTATAAATGTGATATTTATGGTGCTAAAATTGCTGGAAATAAATTGAGGTATTATAATTTAATATTTTTATTATACAAAAATGAAAATTGATAGCTTCTCGATATATACTGAGATAAATACATATTAAATTAACACTTTAATTAATTTGTTTGTAGAAAATTAATGAAAATGGGCAGCAGTATAAAAACTCGTCAAGCATTCAATGAGTTGTTAAATACATCTGAGTATTGTGTTGATTCATTATTAAAATATTTTCAGCCTATTAAAAAATTTTTGGAGCAGCAAATTCGACTTAATAACATTCCAATTGGTTGGAATTAATATACACAATAGTCAGCTAAGTCAATCAATTATCTTCTGAATTTTCCTGATTATGAGAATGTCCGTTCATAAGACCATAATTGGTAAATATACTAAACTCATCACGATCCAATAATGCTCCTCGAACGTCCTCTAATGTTATGACATCTGGACAACTGCAAAAGTTGAAGAAAAAAATTAAATAATAAATTAACAAAAAAATTATTAAACAACAATAATTATTGTATCAATGTTACTTGCCTTGAATTGGATTTATTTCTCTCCCATGCTTTCGCCAATGAAGATCTCAAAAGATCCTCAAGTAAACATTCCACCGACTAAATAAAAAAAATTATATATAAACAAGATTTAATAATTATCTCAAAGAATAAATGAAAATTAATAATATTAAAAATCGTTATTATTTTACCTTAACAATAAGACTACCAGCGGCATAATGACTAACACCCGGTGCTAATTCTTCAGGTTCAATTCGAATTCCAATCAATCTAGACGTGTTACAAACAAATGTGTGAAGTGGTAAAATAATTTTCGGCACTGGAATAATCTGTAAATTATTTTTATTCATTTCGTCTCTATTGGAAAATTGATTGGCAAAATTTTTCCTGGTAATATCATCTTGATCAACGCCTACAACATCAATTAATTCATCAGCTTGATATGATTCAGCTGATATCTGTGGAACACTTTTCTGCCACGTTATAAACGATTCCGGTGCAGTATTTGAATTGAACGAAACAATTCCGGAAATATCATTGGAAGTTTTGGTGGCTGATACTTTTGACGATTGTGAAGTATTTTTGGTTTCGGCAGTGGAAGTAGGCATTGCAGAAAGGAATGAAGTTATTGATGATGGTGTATAACCATGAAGACGACACCACACAATTATTTCTCGAATAGTCCATAATTGATCGTTTGAAAGACATTTTTTTTTTAAAAATGAATACACTGCTTTGGCACGATACCATTCTAATGCTCGTTGTTTTCCAATATTACAATTTAAAAATTCCTTTTCGCTTGGACAAACGTAAGGATGAATCCTTCTGTATTCAGGATCCGAAGCATTTTCACTAATAATTGGAATTCTTTTAATTATAAATCTCATTAATGATTCAACATCAGTTAATTTTACATTATCTATAGATTTCAAAATATCTTCATAGTACTCTCGTTTAGTAGTTATTTTCATTTTATCTTTTCCAACAGTTATTTTAACTTTTGCGTGATTCACTTCGTTATTTTTCATGGGCGGTTGAGCGATTTTAAGTGCTGGTATATTACTATTTGTTTCCAATAGTAGACTTCGAGCTGGATTATATTTAAATTTTAACAAACTTGCACCACCGCTTCTGGAAGCACCATTATTATTACTATTCACACCAACATTATTTGCGGTAATATTACCAGGAATAACATAATTTTTTTTCAAAATAGTCATTTGTTTAATGGCTGATTTTGGCGAATTTTTCATATAAGTTTTATGCACATTTGAAGGTTGAAATCTTGGTGGAATAATTATTTCCAATGGCGTCAGCGCATCGTAATTATCATTTATGTTTAAATCGTTGGATTGTTCATGTTCTTTTTTTATTATAATTTTATTATTAGTATTATTAACCCCAGTAACATGAAAATTCGTTTCTTCCTCATCATTATATTCTTTTTTAATATTATTCAATATAGGTTTGTGAAAGTTGATATAATCATGATCCATAAATATATTATAATAATTATTTGATAATAATTTATTATTTTCATTATGATTTGAATGCTCCACAATTGTTACATTATTTTCTTGTTCATTCAATTTATGGTTGTTATTATAATTTTTTGTATCGATA